>BPLT01000259.1:0-472789 GCA_019656295.1 Rhododendron mucronatum var. ripense
CGACTCTACGCCCGTTGTCTTATCAGCTCAGTGGCACCATGTGCTCATCTTCACTACATCAAGCTACTCCATCATCACCATCGGCAGCTCAAGCCCACTACTCAGCAGCTCCAAGCGCATTGCTCAGCGGCTCTACGCTGTATTCACTACCAGCAGCTCTACGCTCGCTCAACAGCTCTATGCTCCCTCAGCGGCTCTACGCCTATATTCAACCATCTCAACGGCTCTACGCTGATGCTCACTATCACCAAGTCACTTAGCGACTCCATGCTCGCCATCCCCGCAGCTCTACGCTTGCTCCATACTCCACGCATACCACTTCAAGCTCCATGATCCCTACCCTCAAGTTACCTAGCGGCTCTATGCCCATGTTCACCACCCCAGCAGCTCTACGCCTGTATTCAACCATCTCAGCAGCTCTACGCCCATGCTCACAGTCTCAGCAACTTTAGGCCTGTCTTAGCGGCACTACACCCATGCTCACTATTGCTCAACAACTCCAAGCTTAGCGGCTCTATGCCCATACTCACCATCAGCAGCTTTACGCTCACTCAGCGGCTCTATGCCTGTATTCACCACCTCAGTGGTTCTATGTCCAACAACTCAGCGGCTCCACGCCCATCGTCTCGACTGGCTTTATGCCACCCTAACCAACAAGATATCATCTGTTCTCAAGCTCTACGCTTGAATGCTCAAAGTCCTACACTTTGAATGCTCGAAACTCTTCGAATGCCCAACCATTGTGTACTGGATGCTCAAGTTCTATACTTGAATGCTCAAGCTCTACGCTTGAATGCTTAACCACTGCGTACTGGACGCTCAAAGCCTATACTTTGAATGCTCGGATTTAGTCGTCCGAATGCTCGAGCTCTATGCTCTAAATGCTTAGTCTAGAACTTGAAAGAAGCTTTATGCTTAAATCAAACACACACGCACGGGCCCGTGCACATAAGCATCAATTGCATCACCATTATCACATCAAGTCAGCATCACTATTATCATATCTATTTACATCTAACCATCACCAACACATATACATATTCTGCATCTCTCTCTCTCTCTCTCTCTTATGAAACAGGTCAATCCTACAATCAACTGGCTCTACGCCTCGGTTTAATCGAAGAACTTGCCGCGCTGTTTGATTTGAAAAAAGTTAAGGAACCAGTCCGTCATCACCATATCTGGGTTCGGGAGCCAGGTTACGAGAGGGGAAGGGTTTTATGGCACCCCTCTCGCCCAATCCGGAGATCGGTCTCTACTTAGGCATTTGCGAAAATGTTGTTTGTTTGCGATTCTGTTTGATTAATCAATTTTTAGCCAATTAGGGCAGGGGAACAGTTAAAGGGGATTAAAACTGTAACATGTTTGCAGGATGTGATAGATAGCATGGATGAGCAGTTAGTATAGGATGAGAACAGACTGCTGTGGGAGTTTAAACAAACTGGGGAGCCCCTGTTTTGGAGTGGCGTGCGCAGGAAGAAACCAGCATGCACTGCACAAGTCACTGCATGCTGTTCACTCTTGCGCGCATAATTCCAAGACAAGCGCGCGCCGGTGAGCTCAAACCCACAACTCTTATTCTCAAACTCTCTGGGCTCTGGAAGGACCAGTGCACACCCAGGACAAACCACGCAGTTTATAAGCAGCATAATATACAGTTTAAAGGCTGTAAAGCCATACAAATTAATAAAACACCCCATAAACAGTGTGGGGACAAAATAATGGCCTAAGGCCGAGCTACCCGTGCAAGGCCATTCACTGGTCAGAGGCAAACTGTCGCGCGATGGAATCACTCTGTCGCGCGAGGATGCGCCCTGGCGCGCGATGGTGCGCCCTGGCGCACTGGCGCGCGATGGAGTGAAACCCTCGCGCGATGGTGCGCCCTGGCGCAGGATGGTTGCGCCCTGGCGCGGACCAGACCAGTGTTTGGTTCACATCTTCCTGGGTTCTGGGACAGGTCCAGAATAATCCCAGGGGTACTCCGAAACAACAAAAACACAAACTAACTACAAACTAGCAGTTTATACTAAGGAAAGCAGTAAACAGGTTTTTAACATGCTTGCAGAGTGATCTATATACAAAATAAAGCAAAACAGTAGGACACCAATCCCCACGCGGTCCATCTCATGCAGCACCGGAGTGTCGCGCGAGAGAGTGGGACCATCGCGCGCTGGTTCCTACCATGACGGTTTTTGAAACCTTGCCAGCTTTAGGACCGGGACTGGTATTGATTACTAGCCTTGGCCCTGCCAGCCCCCCTCAGGGATCAAAACAGAAACAGAACAAAGGTAAGCTATACCTTTGGCTTCGGGTTTGAAAGAGTATTTGAGCTTTGAATTGAGGTTGAGGTTGTTTGAGGTGTTTGAGTTGAAGAAGAACAAGCTATGCTCTTTATTGTGCTTAGGGTGTAAGCCTTTGAATGCCAATTTTTGTTCACCCTTTGAAAGAGAACAAATGGGGGATATTTATAGGGAAAGGGGTGAATCTGGTTGGAAACAGAGGAGTTCAGGCAGTCCACGAGGCCTAGCTGAGGCTGCATTGGTGGCCAACTGTCCTCCATCAGTAAGGTCGGTTGTAGGTGGGACCATCGCGCGACGGAGTCAGTCTGTCGCGCGATGGTGCGCCCTGGCGCACTGTCGCGCGATGGAGTGAAACCCTCGCGCGATGGTGCGCCCGGGCGCGGGATAGTTGCGCCCTGGCGCGGACCAGCAAGGTTTTTGGTTTTTGAAGTGGCTTAGGCTAGGTTAGGTTCAAGGGTTTTGCAAACACTCAAAGCTCAAACACGCTATCATTCCCGGGGTGTTCTTGATCCATTTCATCATCGGGGAATCAAAAATCGTAAGTAAACTAATCCGGAAGCCCAAATTGGGGTGTCTACAGTAGCCCCTCTTTGACGGCACTTGAAGCACCATCGACTTGGTACAAGTAACGTCAAAGAATTCTAGACACCCCTCAAGGCAATCCAGAGCAAAGCATACTAGCAAAGTAGACAAGTAAACTTAAGGAACCTGATCGGTGGAATGGATTGGCTGTCCATTGCCGGGGATGAAGGTAGAAGTGGACGAGTGAATCGCCGCTTGTTGATCGAATTGGACAGGATAGGCTGTCGCTGCAGATGTGGACGGGACAGGCCGTCGTTGCTGGGGATCAAGCTATCCTCGGCACAAAGTATTCCAACAAACACGGGTAGGTCGTGTCAGGTAGGTTGAATTCCATCTGTTGGGAATCAGAGCCAATCTCCTTATCAAAAACCATCCGAGACAGAGCAATAAGCCTGCTGGAAGATGCGCGTGAAGCTAGACTGAAGTAGAGGTAATTGTTTGGGGCAGGCCGAGGCGGACTCTCCTGGGGAACAACTAGTTGCAGATGGTGGACCATTGAACAAACCGTCGGACGATAATCTGATCGTCGTTGTGGATTGTATGGATGATATGGCTAAATACCGTTGATGGATTTTGACAGGACCGGCTGTCGTGGTTGTCGTCGCTGAATGGGCAGAGACAGGCGACGTGGTAGGTTGTCATCGCTGAATGGACAGAGACAGGCGATGTGGTTGTCGTTGATGATATGGCTGACCATCGGGATGGTTGAGTACGATAGGACGATATGGCTGACCGTCGTTGATGAGGACGGAGGGATCAATGTGCTGAGTGATCAAACTATTGAGAAAGTTGACAAGCTGAGAGGATCATCAGTATAAATGATCGAGCCGTTGAATTTTGGACTGGATCGACTGTCGTAGATTTGGATCAGGCGGATCGTGCTTCAAGATGATCGTGCCATTGCAATTTGGACAGGACTGGCTGTCGTTGATTTGAAACGGGTAGATCAGTGTGCAGAATGATCAAGCCGCTGAGTTTGGACAGGACCGGCTGTCGTTGATTTGGATTGGGCGGATCATGCTTCAGGATGATCGTGCCGTTGAATTGGACAGGACCGGCTGTCGATGATTTGAAAGGGCGGATCACCATACAAAATGATCGAGCCGTTGAGATTTGGACAGGACCGGCTGTCGTTGAATCGGTTCCACAGAAGATTTTATTGTATCCTGCCATTTGAACAACGCCGTAAGAGATTTTCGATCGCATCCGTTGGCGAACAAATCGTGGACTCAGGGAGATTTTTTCGCATCCGCTGACCAACAATAACAAAACCACAGGAGATTGCATCGCATCCTTCGGCCAACAAATCGAGAGTTAGGGAGATTTTCATTGCCTCCGCTAACAAACTGAACAAAACCGCAGGAGATAGCATCGCATCCTTTGGCAAACAAAGACTTGATGGTAACCATTCTGACCACCTTCCTGTTTTCAACAGTTGATATATACAATATGCAAAGATGTATACTAAAAAAGCACAAATTGAAAAAGCAGATGCAAGCTAAGGGCGGCTCCTAGGAGGACAACAATGCCTAAGGACTACCACTGAGCCCCAGTACTTTACTGTCTTTTGCTTCTGAGATGCGCATCCAGATAGAGATATGTTGAGCGGGCCAGCGTGCCCAGTTGACATTTAGGAGCGGTGTGGCATTGGGCCTGCATGCCCCTTCTTCGATGTTTGGGTGGATAAGCCCCAGAGATATGCTTTGCTTGGCCTTGGACTGATGTGCTCTTGCTGTCTCAAGAGAGTCCACAGCTTGTGGATTATAGAAGCAAGGGTAGCAATATAAAAATTGCATTTCCGCAGTTTATGGACAAAAACTGACCGCTAATATCTAATTTGCATTGACAAATGAATTGAGTCGACACAGGGATATGCACACATATATGCACAGACGTGCCTAGCTCGAACGAAAAGGGGGAAAGAGCCCCAGGGAACAATGCGAACCCTTAGACACATGGAATACAATGAAATTTTGGGCATTAACGTGCCAAAACTCACAATATCCCTTTAGACAGATGAAACTGACACTTGTAAGGTCAAACATATGTACGGTGACCTGGATGAACTGAGAAAAGCATCTCGACATAACAATGGATTGAAATCTAGAAAAATGCCACAAAGATGGACATAAGACGCAAATGATGACACATATAGGCCCGGACTGAAACCGACACCCCCGTGCAGTCACATCAAGTCTACACGGTATGACCAAACTTGGCAAAAGCCCCTTGAACAGGACTCGAAGGCAGTAGCTGACTGCTATCGATTTGCTGCTCGAATTGAATAAGCGCGCGCAGGGTTGAGACCAACGCACATAACCATGAACAAGTGCGCGTGAACCTCATACTAGCACACGTGACTGCAAAGCTACTGCAACTGCTCACACCAGACTTCGCTGAACTTAGAATAAACTATGAGCCGTTAGGCCTTGCCAGCATTTTGTTCTGTTTTTGATGCTTAAATTCTTTTAAGGCTTTATGCTCAGCTTTGAAATTGAAGTAGTAGTTTGCAATAAAACTGAAAGACAAAAGGTTTTCCCCGTCAGACGCCTGCCATGCAGCTTGATATTCGAACCTCTTCGACCTTTGATGTGTACCAAACGTCAACCATGGATCAAATTGATAGATTGTGACCGAGTCTCAAGGAGAGACTGCCTACGTATCCCAAGCTAGGGAATCAGGTCAAAACGTAGTTCAGGCTAAGGTTCACTCGAGTATTTACCTCACCTTTTACACTCTAACTTTTGCCTAGAACCGCCCATTCGGGTTTTCGGTTTAGCGGCTTTCAAACATTGCCTTTACTTTTGCCTAGACCTCCTTCATAGGTTCTTGGTCTAGCAGGCTGCTCTAACTTTTGCTTGGAACTGCCCACCCTTGGGGTTTTCAGCCCAACGAGCTTCTCTCAGAGAAAAGGCTTTTGAATTGATCCATGCTGACCAAGGTATTTGAATTTATTGCCGTTGAGGTCAAAGAAATGGCTGCACCCCCAGATGAAATGGATGCAAGGTCCAAAGTGCTTCAGTTGACATCCCTTGCTCGAGGCCACTTTTGAACTTTCCAATTTGTGCTTGGCGGAACGCTGTTCCTGCAAATTTGAGGATGGTATGAGGTGCTGGACCTTCTGAGCTTCTGCTTTGTATGGTTTGGCACCTGGTAGCAGGGGGATTTGATGTTTCTTTATCTCAAGGTCAACGTTAGGCATGTCATTTGAGAGACCCTGCCAAAACATTGATGAACTCTTCGAGCCTGTCTAACTGGACACAATGCTCCTCTGGGAATAGCTTTGAACCAAATTTGAACCATTGGGAGGTTGTCCTTGTCTTTCAAGTTTATTTGAAAACTACTATTTCAATTAATAGGCTGAGCATGCCTTTTGTCTTCCCTTTCGGCGAGGGAGCACATTTCCTTGGGGATGATCCCATCGAAATCTATCCCTTCGTCGTCAGGGACGACACGGTTTATTCAAAAATCAGCGAAGTACTTAGAAGCAAGGTAAAACATATCATAAAGAAAGTCCCTCGGGGTTGCCAAGTACAACAGACTCAAAACTTGAAACAAAAGCTACGACGTGTAGGGCTAAGAGGCACAACCTCCGACTCAGAGCTAGACTTAGACAAATGCAAAAGACTCCATGTCAAACTTAGACAAAACGCCAATGCAAACTAAACGCGGTTTGAAAATGCAATATTTAAAAAGCTACCCATAACTTCCACAAAAAGAGGTAGGATCCAGCGGATGTCAGGCCCAAGCAACAGCACTTCGGCTCCCTCAGCTTCTTTGACCAAACCTACTCGGTGCTCCTTTGAACAATGGACCTCAGCCAGTCAGTCTTCTCCTTTGTAAGCACCTCATTACTGTCAATCCAGGTGTCGGCAGAGAAAACCTTAATTGCCCAACCTACAGCCATCATGTTAACCTCCGGTTCAGACGGGATGGATACGATGGGTTTGGGTTGATTCTCTGGGACGATGTAGTGGCTAGGGTTGAATATGGTGGAGCTCGGGTTGATTTGAGTGGAGGTGATAGATATCTGACCAACCAGAGGGTCAGAGTTGTGTTGAGGCAAGGAGTTGGAAATTACGTTAGGCTTTGGTGGAACATGAACCGTGCCATTGTCAATGAGATCTTGAATCTCATGTCGAAGACGATAGCATGCGTCAGTAGGATGGCCAGGCATTTGGTGGAAGGCACAGAAGAGGTGAGGTTTGTAACCAGAAGGTAGGACTGTTGGCGGAGAAGTTGGGGTCAAAGGTTTGAGATGCCCAGACTTGATGAGTTTTTCCATCACTGCGGACAGAGGTGCCTCAAAGACAGAGAAACTTCAAGGTTGGGTTCGGGCCCGGTAGCTTTGGGCGTTTTGAACCTAATTGACATCGGCAGCGCGATTAGAGTCGAAAGCTAGAGCATCGCTCCCACTTGTAGCTGTGTTGGAGTAGTTGCTATTACCAAACAGTGTGCTACTGTTTCCAGAGTAAGCCCTCGGCTTAGGTTTTTGTGAGGAAGACTCTCCCTTAGGCAAAATTCCGCTCTGTAGTGCATCCTCAATGGCCAGGCCAGACTCAAAGAAAGTCTCAAAGTTTGCAGATGCTTGAACCAACACGAGGTGCTTGGCATAATCTGGCTGGAGATTGCGGGAGATGATGCGGAGTTGATCCCTCTCGCTCGGGCGCTCAGTCATTAGAGCGGCTTTGGCTGTCCACCTCTTAACAAAATCCGCAAAGGACTCATTTGCTTCCATTTTGGTGGATTCCAACTCACGAGTAGTCATCTTGAGCTGAGAGTTGTAGTTGTACTGTGCAATAAAGGCAGCCCCAATATCCTCCCAAGTTCTTCTTTTGGAGATGTCAAGCGACATGAACCAATGGAAGGCAGGCCCAGAGAGAGTCTGAGGAAAAAGCTGAGACATGGCCTCACTTTCTACACCCAACAACTTCATTGCAGCATGGTAGCCAAAGAGATGAGTCTTGGGATCACTGCTCCCGTCGAACTTCATGAGCATGGTTTCCAGAGTGAGCGGTTGAGGCTGATCTGCCATTGCAGGTTTTTCAATGGAGCTTGATGAAGAAGTTGAAGATGGGGAAGCCGGCGGCGTGGCTTTTTGCAATATCGATGGCGAACCCGACTGCAGGGTGGCCAACAGTGAACCTGGAGAAGCCTCAGTTGTGATTGACAGGGAATCTAGCCTGACAAGCCTTTGAATCGGATTCCGGTGCAGACGTTCCCAAGTAGGTTTGGCTCTTCCTTTCGGTACTCTCTTGTTCGGTGCAATGGTTCCAAACTAGACAGTAAAGTAATTGAAAGCTCAGTGACGTTCCTGCAGCAAGCTATGTACAAGAATAAAGCGATGTACACGTCATCGTCGGTGTCCTCCTAGACTCTACAACTACAGATAAGTCTGTCTCATGATGTTTGGACGCTGCCAAAATCCTCGGAAATCTTTTCGAGGGTGTATCCTTTGTTAGAATCGACTAACACTAAGAGATGTCAAAACAGACTAAGCCTTTGACTATTTCGCTCTCGAAGGTTCAACTTTGGAGTCCGGAACAACTCAAGTATTGATGATATGGCACCTTAACTTTGAACACCGCGGTGTATAGTGACTTCGCACTTCAACCTGGGTAGTGCCAGTGACACGGCATCCATACTTTATGGTTCCTTATTTTCGGTTGAAATTTCAATAAGGCATGAGCCAAAGGCTTAAAAAGGTTTGATTTCTCAAAGTCTCGCTGATCTAAGGACTTTGAAAATCAGCAACATGCACCATTGAGATGCATGACTCTTCATCGGGTCATAGCAGCGTCCTAATAAGCATAAGACAGACTCGAAAGAGAGACAACCTAGAAGCCGCCCTAAACATGCTTCTACGCAAAATAGTATGTATGTACAAAAACATAGACGAGTTTGCCTCACGAATTTCAGACGTTGCCAGAATCCTCAGAATTCTTTTCGGCCATGTGTCCCTGAGTAGATCGTCAGATCCTAAAAGATGTCAAAATAGACTAAATCTTCGACTAGTCCCATTTGAAGGATCAATTTTGAATTTGGAACAACTTAGTGGTGATGACATGTCACCTTAACCTTGAACACGGCGGTGTATAGTGACTTCGCACTTCAACCTGGGTGGCGCCAGTGACACAACATCACCACTTTTGTTGTTCCATATTTTCGGTTGAATTCTTAACCGGGCATGAGCCAAGGATGTAGTAAATTTTGATTTCTCAAAGTCTCATTGAACTAAGGACTTTGCGATTGATAACGAACATTCGACAGAATGAACGACTCCTCATCGGGTCCAACAACGTCTTAGATTGCGCAAGACAAACTCGAAAGAAAGAACCACTCTAAGCATGTTCCTATGCAAAATAATGTATGTACAGTACATGCGATAGGGAAAGCAGTAACACATAGACAGTATGGGGGTTAGATGCAAGTAATCTTACCCTGTAGGTACCTGTCCTAGTTTGGAGAGTTCTAGTGCTTTGTATATGCAAAGGCTGGCTTTGGCTTGTAACAGGTTCCTCGGACTAGAGCCAAGATATACCTCCCGCTGCCCGCGTAACCGCAGAGCAACAGTCAAATGGTAGAATGACTCATCATCGTCGAAGGTTGTTAGTCATTCGGGGTCCCCGGGCTCCGGTAAACCGTGCCGGATTGCCAAAACGATCCAACGAGGCTTATCCCACATCGATGCAAATGAGAATGCTAAAAAGTTGATTAATAGAATAGAATCGCAAATTCGCAAATGCTTTTTCAAATTTGGCTCTCTATATTGATCAATACTTAGAAGAAACTACGCGAGAGAACAATCGGAAAAGCCCCAGATTGGATGGCCGGACACGAGGTCCTGTTAAATCACCAATCCTTTCTTCGGCAGCGCGAAGCTCACCGTTTTGACAGGCTTTTGTGGGATTGTTCCCAAGCGTATTAACTTCTAAGTATAGACTAATATTGATTCGATCCCCAGCAGAGTCGCCACTGTGGGCAAATGCGATTTGCCCGATCTTTCTCTCCTCCGGGAAAGGGATTCCGTTCCCCATCCTTTTGAGAAAGGAAAGATGCTGCCGGTTCGCGGGAGCGCTTTTTGAAGCTGGACGACAAGCGCTTGCGAAAATACAGAGTCGCCACTTGGGTTTGAAGGTCCGACACCCAAGGAACCGTATTTCGAAGAACTTGCCGCGCTGTTTGATTTGAAAAAAGTTAAGGAACCAGTCCGTCATCACCATATCTGGGTTCGGGAGCCAGGTTACGAGAGGGGAAGGGTTTTATGGCACCCCTCTCGCCCAATCCGGAGATCGGTCTCTACTTAGGCATTTGCGAAAATGTTGTTTGTTTGCGATTCTGTTTGATTAATCAATTTTTAGCCAATTAGGGCAGGGGAACAGTTAAAGGGGATTAAAACTGTAACATGTTTGCAGGATGTGATAGATAGCATGGATGAGCAGTTAGTATAGGATGAGAACAGACTGCTGTGGGAGTTTAAACAAACTGGGGAGCCCCTGTTTTGGAGTGGCGTGCGCAGGAAGAAACCAACATGCACTGCACAAGTCACTGCATGCTGTTCACTCTTGCGCGCATAATTCCAAGACAAGCGCGCGCCGGTGAGCTCAAACCCACAACTCTTATTCTCAAACTCTCTGGGCTCTGGAAGGACCAGTGCACACCCAGGACAAACCACGCAGTTTATAAGCAGTATAATATACAGTTTAAAGGCTGTAAAGCCATACAAATTAATAAAACACCCCATAAACAGTGTGGGGACAAAATAATGGCCTAAGGCCGAGCTACCCGTGCAAGGCCATTCACTGGTCAGAGGCAAACTGTCGCGCGATGGAATCACTCTGTCGCGCGAGGATGCGCCCTGGCGCGCGATGGTGCGCCCTGGCGCACTGTCGTGCGATGGAGTGAAACCCTCGCGCGATGGTGCGCCGTGGCGCAGGATGGTTGCGCCCTGGCGCGGACCAGACCAGTGTTTGGTTCACATCTTCCTGGGTTCTGGGACAGGTCCAGAATAATCCCAGGGGTACTCCGAAACAACAAAAACACAAACTAACTACAAACTAGCAGTTTATACTAAGGAAAGCAGTAAACAGGTTTTTAACATGCTTGCAGAGTGATCTATATACAAAATAAAGCAAAACAGTAGGACACCAATCCCCACGCGGTCCATCTCATGCAGCACCGGAGTGTCGCGCGAGAGAGTGGGACCATCGCGCGCTGGTTCCTACCATGACGGTTTTTGAAACCTTGCCAGCTTTAGGACCGGGACTGGTATTGATTACTAGCCTTGGCCCTGCCAGCCCCCCTCAGGGATCAAAACAGAAACAGAACAAAGGTAAGCTATACCTTTTGCTTCGGGTTTGAAAGAGTATTTGAGCTTTGAATTGAGGTTGAGGTTGTTTGAGGTGTTTGAGTTGAAGAAGAACAAGCTATGCTCTTTATTGTGCTTAGGGTGTAAGCCTTTGAATGCCAATTTTTGTTCACCCTTTGAAAGAGAACAAATGGGGGATATTTATAGGGAAAGGGGTGAATCTGGTTGGAAACAGAGGAGTTCAGGCAGTCCACGAGGCCTAGCTGAGGCTGCATTGGTGGCCAACTGTCCTCCATCAGTAAGGTCGGTTGTAGGTGGGACCATCGCGCGACAGAGTCAGTCTGTCGCGCGATGGTGCGCCCTGGCGCACTGTCGCGCGATGGAGTGAAACCCTCGCGCGATGGTGCGCCCGGGCGCGGGATAGTTGCGCCCTGGCGCGGACCAGCAAGGTTTTTGGTTTTTGAAGTGGCTTAGGCTAGGTTAGGTTCAAGGGTTTTGCAAACACTCAAAGCTCAAACACGCTATCATTCCCGGGGTGTTCTTGATCCATTTCATCATCGGGGAATCAAAAACCGTAAGTAAACTAATCCGGAAGCCCAAATTGGGGTGTCTACAGCTCCAACACTTCAGGCTCTTGCCTCATGACTGCAACCGGTTCCGCGCCTCGGTTCCCTCATCTCAACGCTCCGTGCTCCAATTACTGGCCTCGTGCCCCCCATATCTCAAAAATTGGTGTCCAATTCATCCCCAGCAGATGGTTAGAATTCCACCCCAATTACATCAATTCCATCCAACTCATTTGTAAGGATAAGCTACTCTACCGAGCTCCCCTCAGTCAAAGTAAGGATGATCATGAAAAGCAAATGACTCACCTACTGTGTATTGATCTACCCCAAAATACTAAGGATGCTCTCCGCAAAAATTTCCCTGGAAGTTCCGCGCTCCTACAACTATTCTCCGCCAAAAATCCTGGCATTGCCAAGGTACGTCACATTACGGCTTTCTAAGCCCGAAGGTACGTCTTCTGTTTATAACCCTCCAAATTTTTTATTTTTCCTTATTGCCTCCGAATTACGGTTGGTCTAAATTTCTCCTGTGGAATACATAGGCAGCCTCCCGGCCCGACCATAACTAAAACCTTTTTCAAAAAAACCCTTGGAATAGTGGTTGGACCAAATTGAGCTGCTTTTACAGCTTTGACTCTTACTTAAACATGTGTCATGATCTGTCTAAGTTCAATCAAACAGGGGCATCTGTAGACACCCCAATTTGGCCTAACGATTATTTCAAGTTCCACCTTTGGGACCATCCCGATGATGATATGGATACAATGATTGCTGATTCACTTCTTGTAAACCTTAGGACTTATGGTGAGTACTTTTAGTCATTTAGAGGACCCAATCCAGAGCCATATAGCCTTTCAGACAGAAATACAATATCCTAGGAAAATCCATCTTTCGGCCGTAACATCGATCTCACGGCCTCAACATCATTTCTTCACCCGTGAAACTTGTTGCTTGAAAATCTCCCTGAGAGATTGATCTTTCAGCCGCCAGGTCTATCCTTCGGCCGCTTAATCATTCACTCGGCTGCCAGATATATTACTCGGCCGCCAGATCGTCTATTTTCCAGATTCTGGAATATTCTGTCAATCGTTTGATCTGTTCACAAAACCCTAGCAGCCAAATCCTGATGCGTTTGGGCTACGTAAGGAGATTACCATGAGGAGTTTGTGTTGCCTTATAACTCCAATTCAATCGATCGATTTTCATTGTTTGAGGTGTCATCCCTATGCCTATATAAAGGAGCCTTTGGGTTCCGAAATTAATACACCAACACACTCTCAAGAGCCACAAAACTTTGTCAATATACACTCTCAAATCCCCTTTGCAAAAGTCCCATTCTTCTGAAGGTAGCCGCTAATCCAACGATCAAATCCCGAAGTCTAAACCCTAACCCTAGGGTTTTTCAAGAAGCAATCAGTCAATTGCATTCAATCCGAAGCAATCAAGCCACTGAGGGATCAAGGTGGTGAGGCCCAGGGCCTCTGGTTCAATTTATTTTCTGTTTTTATGCTTAGTCATAGCTTTTTATTCCTCTATTAGTTGTTTAGTTTGGTGTGAGGAAGAACATCGGCTGGGTCTTCGATCCATCAGCCGGTACATCAAACCAGAAGGATCTCTCGACCGTGACATCCATTCACCGGCCGCGAGATCCATCTCCCTGGGCAGTTTATTTTATTCTGCTTTCTGATGCATGCTTTATTTATTGTCTCGGCTCACCTTATCAACTATTTAAAGGCTAATTAATGAGTTTATGTGCTTAGAGTTAAACAAAATATGTGTTAATCGTATGTCGAACGATTATGGGCTTGTAACGCCCCAAATCTTGGGTACGTTAAATAAATAATTTTATTGAAAACTTTAAAGAAAAGAGTCGGGCTCTTATTACAATATAACTCTCAAAAGAGTACTTTCATTACAAAAGGGAAAGAAACTAGGGTTCCTAACTATAGCTCCGCCTGCTCTTCCATCCTAGCCAGCTCCTCGGCTCCGTACGCCTCCAAGCTGAAGATCTCGCCCTGCTCATCTATGAAGTTTGACACATTATACCGGCGTCACCACCAATATAATATGTCAGGGTCACCAAAAGGTAACACCGTGAGCTACAACGCTCAATAGGAAATCCTTACCCACCAACCTTACGACGGTAAACAATTACAACAACACTAACAATCACACATCGTTAATCACCTATCGTTGGTGTCCAAGATTTTCCGACTTCTCCTACGCGACTCGTCGTAGACCGTGTCACCATTTTCCACTTACAAAACAAACTTTCAAAAATCATTAGTTTAACACACACATTTGCATTGGCTCCATACCGCGGATAACCAAGCCTTTCAAAATCTTTTGCATTGGCTCCGTACCGCGGATAACCAAGCCTTTCAAAATCTTTTGCATTGGCTCCGTACCGCGGATAACCAAGCACACACACACCCAACCTCGGTTCCGCCGCGCCGGGTTCCCGAGTATTCTCACAATGGTTCCGCCGCACCGGGTTCCCATTGGCACGCAAAACTAGCATTGGCTCCTCTCCACGGATAACCAAGCCATATTACCAATAAGGCTACCACATCCGGCCCTATTGGCAATCTTCACAAAGGGCTACCAAGTCCGGCCACATTGTGGTTTTCAAACACATCTCACGCAATACCACCAAATTAGTCATTACGTAGTTTCAAAAATACTTTCTTTCTCGGAAAAACTTATCCTTTCATAAACCACACCCTAGGTGCCATGTTTCTACTTTCTCGGCTCTCATGTCACGTTTACATACAAAGACTCCGCCGTAGGACAAAGGTAAGCATAAATCATTTTCTTGTAAACAAACAAGATCATCCAACTCTATAATGCTAATCATGTTTAAATCAACGCTTAAAGCATAACGCCACATGTTCGGACGCCCTTGGAGTGATAAATCACTTATGCTTTATCGTGTCACAAGTAATGCAAGCAATTCATATATGCATTCTCATAAACATCTTAAAAGATCAAAATACGAATACTTCGTTCCAAACGATAAGTTCTTTCTTAGAGATCAAAACAACATACATTATACATGAGATGGAAAATAAGAAGATCATACATAAACTTAGGATAGGGTAAGAGTATCCTACCTTGATCCGAAACTAGTCGGGGCCGAATAAGCAAGGTTGAAAAGTTCTATGGGCGGTGAAACTCCAAATCTGGACTGATCTTTGGAGGGCAGTAGCTCGGTCAATCTTTGGCCGAATACGATCATTCTTGGGTCGAAATCGAAGTTCTAGAAGTGCTTTACAACTTCCATGAAGAAAGTTGATCCTAGAAACGATCTTAGGTTGGAGAAAAACGGTGATAAAGGAAGAGACAGTAAGCTGTCTGGAAATTGGGAATCCGAGATTTTTACTGAACTTCGGATGCCAATATCTTGGTCATTTCTTGACCGATTGGGGTGGTTCTTGAGCCTAACATGAAGCTCTCGAAGTGTTCTACAACTTTCCAGAAGGAAGTTGGTTCTAAAAACTATTCTAAGCAAGAGAAAACTGAGGATTTTCAAAGGGACAGTAGGCTGCCCAGAAATGGTTTCTAGAGAGAAGTAAGAGCAAATGAGAAGGTGTGTGTTCAAATGGCAAGAGAATGGCTCTATTTATAGGCCAAGGCATGCCCTCTCCCTCTCCCTCAAGGCCGGCCCCCCTCCCTCTCACTCTTCCTCAAATTTTGACACTTGGCAAGAGATCTTTGAAAGATCAAGGCCAACCTAGGCTTGCATGGCTAGTTGGTGTACCTTCGATTTGATCTTGGGAGACATGGTGGGCAAGAAGAATAATTTGTACAAGATTCTTGTTTAAACAATAATAGAAGGACAATAGAGGTTAATGGAGGGTTAGTTACTTAGCTAGGAAGAAAGATACACCAAGCTATGAAGTACAAGGAAAGATCAAGCCAAGTACTACCTTCTTTCTCTTCTTTTTCTCTCTCTCTCTCCCTCCTCTCTCTCTTGGCTGAATCTCACTCTCTCCCCTCCCTCTCAACCGGCCTCTCCTCTCTCTCTCTCCTCTCTCCCTTGTTAGTACACTAGCTATACACATATATGTATTATCACATGCAAGAATACAACTTAAACTAGTAGTACTTTTGTACTAGGGATCAAAGAAGACTTAAAGACTAAGGTTTAACTAATAAGCACATGTGAACACAAGGCATTAGTCTAGTCTCCCATGTACTTAAATAATATAAACATGGTACTAATGTACAATAGGAAGAACAACTCCCCAATAAAAATAAACAAAGGGTTCTTAGGAGAATCTTAGGTTTTAAAATCCTCCAATAAAATATTGTACATCATCCCATGGGATTTTTGAAAAAGACTAGTTTAATAAAACCCTTGTACTTGGTGAAAGAATAACCCTATTACCCAATGGGTAATAAATCCCCTAACTTCTATTGTCCAATGGACAATAGTCATTAGGTAACTTTTATATTAAAATAATATATACTTTGTCACATGGGGAGTTAAGAACAAGATTAAATTAATAACCCCATGTACTTGGTTGAAAGGTGAACCTATTATCCAATGGATAATAATTCTCCTAGCTTTTATTATCCAATGGACAAAGAGTGAAACCAAAAATATTTAAAAGAAAAAGAATCAACAGTTCTTGTTCTAGGGTTCAAAAGGTTCAAAGTGTCCAAGGGGGGCAAAACGGTCATTTTACGGTTAGGGAAAAGTAACCAAATGATTTCCTAGTTTAGTTTCTCCAACAAGTCGGTTAGAAACTAACTAGGCTTACCAAATGGGCTAATGCGCAAGAAATCAAATTTGAAGGGCAAAAACGTAATTTTGACAAATCACAATAAAATTCAAATATTTAACGAAATTTTCACTGACCGAAAATCAGGGTCGTTACAGGGCTAGTCTCATGACTGGGTAGAGAGGGGTGCCTAACACCTTCCCCTCGTTGTACCTTTGGCTTCCGTACCTAGAATCTCTATCTGTTTTTCCTAGTTTTTATAAACTAGGCGGCGACTCTATTTTGATGATAGCCGCTATCGTGTGGAGATATTCCTAGCCATGGGAATATCCACGATTTTGGTTTATGAAGCAAACAAACAAATAAACAGCAACTATCAATCTATATGGTGATGCCCCGCTTCGGGAGGTGTCTACAGCCGTATAGCGTTAGGGTTTGGGCTAAAAATCCCAACCCTTCTACACAGAAAGAGACGTTATAACAACAAACTATACAGGGTGTGAGGAAGAACTTTTACAATCAAATGCAAGCAGAATCCTAGCCTGTCGGCTCTTGTCTTATTTTGATAAGTTCTATGTCTCTCTAACACATGTAAGGTTTAGGTAGTCTCAAGGGTGCTCCGTTGTCAAAGGGCACCAGTCCTTCCGCCAACCCATCATAGGCAGCGATCGGATGGTTCCCTTTTTGATGTACCACTAGGTACAGGTGACTGTGGAGTTTGCTGGAATACCTAACATAGCCCGTGACATGCCTGGATATTAGCTGAACTCAATGAGGTTCCCTGCTTGATGCAAATGATATAAGAATTAATAAAACAAGTATTAGTCTTAGGTTGAATTTTCTGGTTATGGCTCTCAACTTCCTAGCAGAGTCGCCAAAAATTGTAGACACCTCCAAATGGGGCATCGCCATACAGATTGATCATCATTTGTTTGTTTGGTTGTTTGCTTCATAAACCAAGATCGTGGATATTTCCATGGCTAGGAACATCGCCACACGATAGCGGTTATCATCAAAACAGAGTCACCATCTAGTTTATAAAACTAGGAAAAACAAGTAGAGATTCCAGATACGGGAACCAAGAGTATAATAAGGGGAAGGTGTTAGGCACCCCTCTTTGCCCAGTCATGAGACTAGCCCATAATCGTTCAACATATGATTAGTATTTGCTTTATTTAATTCTAAACACGTAATTTGATTTTAGCCTTAAGCAGTTGATAAAGTGAGCGGGAATGATAATCGAAGCATGCATCAAAAGTAAGCAAAACAAAAAAGGTTGTCCCAGGAAATGGATCTCTCAACCGGTGAATGGATGTCACAGCCGATGGATCCTATTGGATTAATATATCGGCTAAGGGATTGATGCCCCAGCCGATGTTCTTCCTCACACCAGGCTAAATAATTAGCAGGAAATCAAAACGCTGCGATTAATGTCTAAAAATTGAAATTAAATCAAACCATAAGTCCCTGGGCCTCACCACCTTGATCCCTCAGTTGCTTGATTGCTTCGGATTGAGGGTGATTGACTGATTTGCTTCTCGAAAACCCTAGGGTTAGGCTTTCCCAAGAAATGAATCTCTCGACCAGTGAATGGATGTCACGGCCGATGGATCCAATTGGATTGATATATCAGCTGAGGGATCGATGCCCCAGCCAATGTTCTTCCTCACACCAGACTAAATGATTAGCAGGAAATCAAAACGCTACGATTAATGTATAAAAACTGAAATTAAATCAAACCATAAGCCCCTGGCCCTCACCACCTTGATCCCTCAGTTGCTTGATTGCTTTGGATTGAGGGTGATTGACTGATTTGCTTCTCAAAAACCCTAGGGTTAGGCTTTGTACTTTGGGATTTGATCGTCGGATTGCGGCTGTCTTCCGAAGGTTAGGGCTTTTGTAGAGGGAATATGAGAGAGTATGTGTGCAGAGTGTAACGCCCCGAATTTTGGGTACGTTAATGAGGCATTTATTACATAATAAAGAGAGTTTATTACATCATAAATGCTTCAAAAGGGTACATATAATCAACAAAGGAGAACTAAGGCTCCTAACTACTGCTCTGCTTGCTCCTTCCATTCTGGCACGCTCCTCAGCTTCGAAGGCCTCCAAGGAAACTGTTCATCTTGATTATCTACAAGGTCTGACACATTATACCGGCGTCGCCACCAATATAATATGCCAGGGTCACCCCAAAAGGTAACACCGTGAGCTAACGCTCAATAGGAAATTCTTACCCACCAACCTCACAACTAACAATTACAACAATATTAATAATCACACATCGTTAATCGTCTATCGTTGGTGTCCGAGATTCTCGTGTTTCTCCTACGCGACTCGTCGTAGACTGTGTCAATCATTTTCCACTTACAAAACAATCTTTCAAAAATCATTTGCATTGGCTCCGTACCGCGGATAACCAAGCCTTTCAAAATCATTTGCATTGGCTCCGTACCACGGATAACCAAGCCATACACACCCAACCTCGGTTCCGCCGCGCCGGGTTCCCGAGTATCCTCACAATGGTTCCGCCACGCCGGGTTCCCATTGGCACGCAACACTAGCATTGGCTCCTCTCCATGGATAACCAAGCCATATTACCAATAAGGCTACCACGTCCGGCCCTATTGGCAATCTTCACAAAGGGCTACCAAGTCCGGCCACATTGTGGTTTTCACAACCCACGCAATGGGCTACCAAGTCCGGCCACAGTACGGTTTTCAAACACATCTCACGTAATACCACCAAATTAGTCATTACGTAGTTTCAAAAATACTTTCTTTCTCGGAAAAACTTATCCTTTCATAAACCACACCCTAGGTGCCATGTTCTACTTTCTCGGTTCTCATGTCACGTTTACATACAAAGACTCCGCGGTAGGACAAAGGTAAGCATAAATCATTTCCTTGTAAACAAACAAGATCATCCAACTCTATAATGCTAATCATGTTTAAATCAACGCTTAAAGCATAATGCCACATGTTCGGACGCCCTTGGAGTGATAAATCACTTATGCTTTATCGTGTCACAAGTAATACAAGCAATTCACATATGCATTCTCATAAACATCTTAAAAGATCAAAATATGAATACTTCGTTCCAAACGATAAGTTCTTTCTTAGAGATCAAAACAACATACGTTATACTTGAGATGGAAAATAAGAAGATCATACATAAACTTAGGATAGGGTAGAGTATCCTACCTTGATCCGAAACTAGTCGGGGCCGAATAAGCAAGTTGGAAAATTCTACGGGCGGTGAAATGTCCAAATCTGGACCGAACTTCGGATGGCAGTAACTCGGTCAATCCTTTGCCAAATACGATCGTTCTTGGGTTGAAATCGAAGCTTAAGAAATTATCTACAACTTTCATGAAGAAAGTTGATCCTAGAAACCAATCTAAGTAGGAGAAAAATGGTGATAAAGAAAGAGACGGTAAGCTGTCTGGAAATGGAAATCCGAGAATTTTACTGAACTTTGAATGACAATATCTTTGTCATTTCTTGACCGATTGGGGTGGTTCTTGAGCCTAAATTGAAGCTCTTGGAGTGCTATACAACTTTCCCGAAGGAAGTTGGTTCTAAAAACTACTCTAAGAAGGAGAAAACTGGGGATTTCCGAAGAGCAGTAGGCTGCCTGGAACTGGAATCCGAGATTTCTAGAGAGAAGGAAGAGCAAATGCTTGAAGGGGTGAGTTGAAATGCTTGGAATGGCCCTCTATTTATAGGCAAATCTTGGCTCTCTCTCCTCTTCTCAAGGCCGGCCCCCCTCCCTCTCACTCTTCCTCAAATTTTGACACTTGGCAAGAGATCTTTGAAAGATCAAGGCCAACCTAGGCTTGCATGGCTAGTTGGTGTACCTTGGATTTGATCTTGGGAGACTTGGTGGGCAAGAAGATTAGTTGTACAAGATTCTTGGTTTAAACAAACATAAAAGGACAATGGAGGTTAATGGAGGGTTAATTCCTTAGCTAGGAAGGAAGTTTCCCATGGATTTGAAGTACAAGAAGATCAAGGATCAAGTACTAGTCAAATCTCCCTCCTCCTCCTCTCTCCCAGCCGGCCCTCACTCTCTCTCTCTCCCTCCATTCGGCTCTCTCTCTCTCCCTCTTTCCTCTCTTGCTTTCTCAAGTACAATATACATATATATATATACATGTATATGCAAGTAAACAATTAAACTAATGGATACTTTTGTACTTAGGATCAAAAGGTCAAGATTTTCCTAATAAACTAACAATTAGGCACATGGTACTTAAGGCATTACTTTAACCTTCTAAGTACTTAAACAATATATATACATGTACTAATGTATCTAGGTAGTTCAAAACCCCATTAGAAAATAAATAAAAAGGTACTTAGAGAATCCTAGGGTTTAAAGGCTACTAATAAACTATTATGTACCTTGTCACATGGTTTAAAGGAAAAAGACTAAATTAATAAAATCCCATGGTACTTTGAAAGACTAAGCTTTTATCCTTTGGCTAAAAATTCCCCTAACTTCTATTATCCAATGGATAATAGTTATTAGCTCACTTTTAATATTAAAATAATAAAAAAGTACTTTAAAGTAAGCAGACTTTTAATATAAACAAATGGGATTCTATTATCCAATGGGTAATAGTTTCCCTAACATTTATTGTCCAATGGACAAAGAATATAACCATTTTGATTAAAAGAAAAAGTATATTAAAATTCTTAGTCTAGGGTTCAAAAGGGTCAAAAGTTCCAATGAGGGCAAAACGGTCATTTTATGGTGACTAGATAGCTTCCTAGCTTAGTTTCTCCAACCGGAGGGTTAGAAGCTAAGTAGGCTTGCTAAGTCGAACTAAAGTGCAAGAAACGAAATTTGAAGGGCAAAAACGTAATTTTGACAAACCACAAGAGTATTAAAATAAAATTCAAATATTTAATGAAATTTTCACTGATCGAAAATCAGGGTCGTTACAATCTATCCCCCTTAAAACAATTTCGTCCCCGAAATTGGCGCGCGACTACAAATTAGACTGGGTCGCTAGACCGATCGTGGAATCATCGTCTATCCCCCTTAAAAATTGGAGTAGGTCACCATCAATCGAATTAAGCCTTCTGACTTGCTTAACGAGATGGGTTTGAAGTCGCTTTAGCCGTCGAACAGCTTGCCTCGTTGTCGGCCCTTGATGAAGTTTCCACCAACGTCAATTGCAAAACCTCTACCAAATCATCATGCGGACTTGTATCCTACAGATGTTTCCTTACCACGATCCTTCCTTCTTCTTCATGAATGATGCAGGCGCTCCCCAAGGTGATGTGGGTCTATCCCCCTTAAATTGGAAACGAGTCCCTTCGGGGGTATACACGTTCACCATCTTCGGATGGCAGTCTATGACCGCTTGAAGTGCTGATAGCCAGTCCATCCTCAGGATTACGTCGAAATCCGCCATGTCGATCGCAGGTCAGGCGTAGGTTGGCTACTCGCACCCTCCACACACTAGACTAACAGTTATTCGTAGGGGTTCTGTTTCAAGTGCTAGTGCAGTTACGCAGGCAGGAGATATAAAGGAATGCAATGCTAGAGCTTGCACGCAGGTACTATAGTGGCATACATTAGATCACAGAAATAAAGTGAGTCATTGCTCAAATTACAACATAGCTCTCGTAAGAGCATTCGAAATATAAATTAGGTAACAAAAGGGAACTAAGGTTCCTATTCTAGGGTTCCTCTTGTTCCTCAGTCCGCAGCGTGAAAATACGCCCTCCAGTGCTCTGCTGGAATCCCATGGGCTGCTTTTCCTTATTCTGCCCATTCTACTGCTGCGATGGGCTGCCGAGGTTTTGTTTCACAAAATCGGCTTGCTCAGCTTGTTGAGCTTCCTGATTTCCAAAGCTCCCATTCCCCTCCTTCTGATTTTGCGGGCATTGGCGGCTGTAATGGCCCATAGCCTGACAGTTGTAGCACCTAACTGTTGTCAGGTCCCGATTGCCTCTCCGCGTTTCATCATTTTTAGCGGAAGCAGTCTTCCAGGTTTGGTCGTTCTGACCCGAAGCAAAGGTTTTGGTGAAATAGGGTCCACGGTTGCCGTTGGATGATTGGGTTCGGATAGATCCGCCAGCGTTGCCTGTCGCCTTCCTCCATCGGGTCTTGAAGTCATTCTCTTCACTCTCCAGTCGAAGGGCACACTTCACCACACCGATATAGGTGGTAAAAGCTTGAGCCACCACAGCCTTTCGAGCAGTCGTCAATCCCCACTCAAACCTCTTCGCCTTCTTGTCCTTAGGGATGGCAAAGTGAACCGAACCGATGGGTACCCGAACCGTAACCGAAAATATTCCCCGAACCATAACCGAAAAATTCCCCGTGGGTATGCGTATGGTTGATGCCTTGGATAACCGAACGGGTATTGGTGCGGGTATGGTTTAGCAGATCCCCGAACCGAACCGAACCGAATTGAATATATATATAAAATAAAAGAGATTAGGGGTTGAAGTGCAAAGTTCCAAATATTTTATGGACTAACTTGTTGCATGTGTTAAGGTCTAAGGACCTAGAGTGTGATAACCCTTTATATATATAAGAGTGGGTGATTACTGATTAGGGTTCAGAATCAACGCCACAGTCCAAACACCCTCTCTCGCCTCTCTCAGAACACGGCCAAGTCCACAACCCTCTTGCGGCGCCGACGATCTTTCACACCTCTCTCGCAGAGTCGCCGTCGATCACCCTCACTCTAGGCACTCCTCTCGCCGTCCATCATTATCACTTTGAAGAGGTGAAGAAAGAGCTGATGCCGTCTCGTCGATCATCGTCGATCAAACTGAGCGCAAGAATCGAGGTCCACCGCAACAGGACTAGAAGGTTTCATTTCTGTTCCAATTTTTTTTAACAGAAAAAAAAAATCAGTTTGTGTTGCTTAATCAGTTGCTCAAACGGGGTTCCATTTCTCTGTCCCATTTTGGAATCTAACATACGTTCGTTAATCCCAGTTGGTGTTTGTGTTGCTCGATCAGTTGTGTTGCTTGATTAGTTTAAAGAAATCAGTTTCTAGATCTGCTCTCTCTCTCTTTCTCTTGTAGTATTCGGTTACCCATTCGGTTCGGGGATTACCCGAACCCCGTTTGGTTCGGTTATGGTTAATTCCTCCCCTCCCCGTTCGGGTATCGGGGCGGATTTGGTTCGGCTTTCGGTTTCGGGGATCGGGTACGGATATACCAATATCCGCCCCGAATGCCCCGAATGCCATCCCTACTTGTCCTCGGTTGCAACGGCGTCCGGGGCGTAGCGGGATAGTTCCTCAAACTTGGCCGCATACTGAGTGACGGTCATTGTTCCTTGTTTGAGGTTTTGGAACTCTTGTTCCTTGGCCAATCGGATCGGCGTGGGGAAATACTTATCGAGAAACAAGGTCTCGAACTGAGCAAAGGTCATGGTAGCCACATCATGGGTTGCTTCCATCAACTCCCACCAGTAGCGGGCTTCTCCCTTAAGTTGGTAGGTGGTTAACGCCACACGATCGCCATCTCGGGTGATCTCCAATGTGTCTAGGATCACCTTGACTTCCTCAGCCAGTTTTCGGCTACAGTGGGGTTGGTATCTCCGTTGAAAGTCGGGGGTCGACGTTTGCAGAACTCATTCATTGCTCGGGTTCGGGTCATAGGTCCATCGTTAGGGTTTGGGTTTTGGCGGGCGGCGTTCAAGGCGGTCACGAGCGCTTGCATGACTTGAGCGAGGTCGGGGTTCACGTTAGAGGGTCCTCCGTTATCGTGTCCTAGTCCATTACGTCGATTCGCCATCTACGAGAAAATTTTGAAAAGGGAGGCGGTTTAGTCTACCGAATCGATTTTTTTTTTTTTTTTAAAAACGCGCTTCCTACTAAGGGTCAAAAGTAGTTTAACAAATAGTATGCAACGGTACTCTTTAAAAAGAAAAGCAAGTTTTTCATAGATCAAAGAGAGATACAATCATAAAGCATAGAGTTTTACTACAAAAGGCAAGTAGAGACACGAGACTTTCCTAGTACAAGTTGGAAACGATTCTAATCTACCACATCCTACATTTCCAAAAGATCACAATCGGCCTAATTGGAGTCGCCGGCTTCGGGTCTCGCCCATCCTCTACCATCTTTCGTTGAAAGCTTGGCGCAACCGACGTTTGTACTCCTTTATGATCGCCGCGAGTGCGGTGGCCACGACGAGAGCCCAGTACCAAAAGGTGTTAGCACAGTTATTCACGGCGAACCACCGTTGCATGGCTAGTGTAACCACTCCACAAAATATGATGAAGGCGAAGAGTTGCAACCATAGGCTTTGGATTGTCAAGGTGATTTCGGCTCGCTCGATGTCTCGGAACAAGGCGTCTTCCGGGAATCCTCGTCGTCCGTTTACCATGGCTCGGCGCAAGGAGTCTCGGTTGTGGAGGAGTTTTTAAGATGATGAGAGAGGTGAAGAAATGAAAGTGGGGGTGGGGTATATATAGGGGCCGAAAAAGGTGAGTGGATGAGGGAAAAAGTTTGAAGTTTAAAAATTGAAATTTGAATATTTTGGAGGTTAAAATTTGAAATTTGAAGTTTAGGGGGGAGTGTGGTTTGCCGGCCTAATGGGGCTATGCCCGGTACCCATTCGGTGCTAGGCTAGGCTCCCACTCTCGAACCCCAATTTAAAATATTTACTCAAGAACGGCTCCTCCACGAACTGGTAAATAAAATTTGCTCAATTAGCAACGTTTTTAGGCAAAGGTTTACTAATACCAAAAATATTTTCGAGATTCTAAGTTCCACATTCGATCCTTGATTTAAGTCATCATCCAATTGTTCTGGAATTCCCAGCTCGGCGGTACTGCCAATTTCCGCGCCTTGCTTCAATCCGAATATTGTTTTGACAGAATTCCACCCAATTTGGGATGGTAAACATTAAATTCAATTCACGTTCGTGCAACGGACAAACTAGCTTAAGGTTCTACATGGTTCTACCCATTCTACCCATGGCCGAGGTTTTGAACCTAAAGCTCTGATACCAAGTTGTAACGCCCCGAATTTTGGGTATGTTAATGAGGCATTTATTACATAATAAAGAGAGTTTATTACATCATAAATGCTTCAAAAGGGTACATATAATCAACAAAGGAGAACTAAGGCTCCTAACTACTGCTCCGCTTGCTCCTTCCATTCTGGCACGCTCCTCAGCTTCGAAGGCCTCCAAGGAAACTGTTCATCTTGATTATCTACAAGGTCTGACACATTATACTGGCGTCGCCACCAATATAATATGCCAGGGTCACCCCAAAAGGTAACACCGTGAGCTAACGCTCAATAGGAAATTCTTACCCAC
This sequence comes from Rhododendron mucronatum var. ripense, assembly GCA_019656295.1. Taxonomy (NCBI): domain Eukaryota; kingdom Viridiplantae; phylum Streptophyta; class Magnoliopsida; order Ericales; family Ericaceae; genus Rhododendron; species Rhododendron mucronatum. Next base: position 25,786 of record BPLT01000259.1, read on the forward strand.
CAACCTCACAACTAACAATTACAACAATATTAATAATCACACATCGTTAATCGTCTATCGTTGGTGACCGAGATTCTCGTGTTTCTCTTACGCGACTCGTCGTAGACTGTGTCAATCATTTTCCACTTACAAAACAATCTTTCAAAAATCATTTGCATTGGCTCCGTACCGCGGATAACCAAGCCTTTCAAAATCATTTGCATTGGCTCCGTACTACGGATAACCAAGCCATACACGCCCAACCTCGGTTCCGCCACGCCGGGTTCCCGAGTATCCTCACAATGGTTCCGCCGCGCCGGGTTCCCATTGGCACGCAACACTAGCATTGGCTCCTCTCCACGGATAACCAAGCCATATTACCAATAAGGCTACCACGTCCGGCCCTATTGGCAATCTTCACAAAGGGCTACCAAGTCCGGCCACATTGTGGTTTTCACAACCCACGCAATGGGCTACCAAGTCCGGCCACATTACGGTTTTCAAACACATCTCACGTAATACCACCAAATTAGTCATTACGTAGTTTCAAAAATACTTTCTTTCTCGGAAAAACTTATCCTTTCATAAACCACACCCTAGGTGCCATGTTCTACTTTCTCGGTTCTCATGTCACGTTTACATACAAAGACTCCGCGGTAGGACAAAGGTAAGCATAAATCATTTCCTTGTAAACAAACAAGATCATCCAACTCTATAATGCTAATCATGTTTAAATCAACGCTTAAAGCATAATGCCACATGTTCGGACGCCCTTGGAGTGATAAATCACTTATGCTTTATCGTGTCACAAGTAATACAAGCAATTCACATATGCATTCTCATAAACATCTTAAAAGATCAAAATACGAATACTTCGTTCCAAACGATAAGTTCTTTCTTAGAGATCAAAACAACATACGTTATACTTGAGATGGAAATTAAGAAGATCATACATAAACTTAGGATAGGGTAGAGTATCCTACCTTGATCCGAAACTAGTCGGGGCCGAATAAGCAAGTTGGAAAATTCTACGGGCGGTGAAATGTCCAAATCTGGACCGAACTTCGGATGGCAGTAACTCGGTCAATCCTTGGCCAAATACGATCGTTCTTGGGTTGAAATCGAAGCTTAAGAAATTATCTACAACTTTCATGAAGAAAGTTGATCCTAGAAACCAATCTAAGTAGGAGAAAAATGGTGATAAAGAAAGAGACGGTAAGCTGTCTGGAAATGGAAATCCGAGAATTTTACTGAACTTTGAATGACAATATCTTTGTCATTTCTTGACCGATTGGGGTGGTTCTTGAGCCTAACTTGAAGCTCTCGGAGTGCTCTACAACTTTCCCGAAGGAAGTTGGTTCTAAAAACTACTCTAAGAAGGAGAAAACTGGGGATTTCCGAAGAGCAGTAGGCTGCCTGGAACTGGAATCCGAGATTTCTAGAGAAAAGGAAGAGCAAATGCTTGAAGGGGTGAGTTGAAATGCTTGGAATGGCCCTCTATTTATAGGCAAAGCTTGGCTCTCTCTCCTCTTCTCAAGGCCGGCCCCCCTCCCTCTCACTCTTCCTCAAATTTTGACACTTGGCAAGAGATCTTTGAAAGATCAAGGCCAACCTAGGCTTGCATGGCTAGTTGGTGTACCTTGGATTTGATCTTGGGAGACTTGGTGGGCAAGAAGATTAGTTGTACAAGATTCTTGGTTTAAACAAACATAAAAGGACAATGGAGGTTAATGGAGGGTTAATTCCTTAGCTAGGAAGGAAGTTTCCCATGGATTTGAAATACAAGAAGATCAAGGATCAAGTACTAGTCAAATCTCCCTCCTCCTCCTCTCTCCCAACCGGCCCTCACTCTCTCTCTCTCCCTCCATTCGGCTCTCTCTCTCTCTCCCTCTTTCCTCTCTTGCTTTCTCAAGTACAATATACATATATATATATATACATGTATATGCAAGTAAACAATTAAACTAATGGATACTTTTGTACTTAGGATCAAAAGGTCAAGATTTTCCTAATAAACTAACAATTAGGCACATGGTACTTAAGGCATTACTTTAACCTTCTAAGTACTTAAACAATATATATACATGTACTAATGTATCTAGGTAGTTCAAAACCCCATTAGAAAATAAATAAAAAGGTACTTAGAGAATCCTAGGGTTTAAAGGCTACTAATAAACTATTATGTACCTTGTCACATGGTTTAAAGGAAAAAGACTAAATTAATAAAATCCCATGGTACTTTGAAAGACTAAGCTTTTATCCTTTGGCTAAAAATTCCCCTAACTTCTATTATCCAATGGATAATAGTTATTAGCTCACTTTTAATATTAAAATAATAAAAAAGTACTTTAAAGTAAGCAGACTTTTAATATAAACAAATGGGATTCTATTATCCAATGGGTAATAGTTTCCCTAACATTTATTGTCCAATGGACAAAGAATATAACTAATTTGATTAAAAGAAAAAGAATATTAAAATTCTTAGTCTAGGGTTCAAAAGGGTCAAAAGTTCCAATGAGGGCAAAACGGTCATTTTACGGTGACTAGATAGCTTCCTAGCTTAGTTTCTCCAACCGGAGGGTTAGAAGCTAAGTAGGCTTGCTAAGTCGAACTAAAGTGCAAGAAACGAAATTTGAAGGGCAAAAACGTAATTTTGACAAACCACAAGAGTATTAAAATAAAATTCAAATATTTAATGAAATTTTCACTGATCGAAAATCACGGTCGTTACACAGAGTTTCGTGGCTAGAAAGGGTGATTGATCTTACTAATTTCGGAACCCTAAAAGCCCTTTATATGGGCAATGGATGAGTCACTCCGGCCAATCAAATGGCTTGAATCAATAAGGTAATATAGGGTAACAGCCTCCTTGTGATGGAAGTTTTTACTACTTTACTTAGAGAGAAATCTCAGTTACTATCTTTCACTTCCACTTGAGATGTAAAGCTAATCAATTGAGAAATCTTTGCTTTGTTGATGATCTAATGATATTTTGCAAAGGAGAGCTTCCATCTATCAAACACATCCAGGATGCATTGACAGAGTTTGAGGCCTTTTCTAGTCTTTCCCCTTGCTTAAGGAAGAGTAGCTGATAAGCACCAGGGAATGTAATGAGAGGGTGCGCTAGTGTCTAGTTTTAGGTTAATTTAATTGTTAATTAGTTGTTTTTAATCTATTCTGCTCGTAGAGTATGTTGGTCTGTATTGCAGGAAGAATCGCTTAATAAAGGAGCTTTAAGGCTTGTGGAATGTCATGGCCTGAGAGCGAAGCCAAATAGCCCGGGCAGAAGCAGAGACGCCAAGGCAGATGAGCAAAGACCAGGAAACAGCCCGGGCAGAAGGGATCCAGCCAAGCTGTGGCCAAGGCAATTCAACGCGTGGCCGAGCTGTGGCCAAGGCGGAAAGAAGACAAGGTTCAGAACTGATAAGAGCTCGCTATCGATCGAAGGGATTTACTCCAATCGGTACCGAGCTGCTTAACGCTGGCCCTAACTAGTTCGGTATTGATCGAAAGGAATTGTTCCAATCGGTACCGAGCTCTTATCTCAATAGTGTAAGGCTTGGCAATCGGTACCGAGGGGCTTAGCGGGGCATCTTCAGAGCATCTTTTGGGATATTCCGTGCACGAAACAGAGGCAGTATAAATACCCCGTTATGTCACCTTTGCACGATTTGGACAGAAATGTACCCATAATTTCTAGATCTAGGATAGATTTGCTTGCATCTTAATTTTGTTCTTGAGTATTCTTAAATTTCCAACCTTGAATATTTTAATTTCTGTCTTTAATTGTTAGTTTTTGATATTGTTGCTTTAATTAAAGTTTTTACTCTTCTTCCGATCTATCTTTTAAGTCAATTTTCTTCTAGTGTTGTCTTTTCAATTATGCTAAGTAGATTTTTGCTTGCTCTTATCTTCATAGATATGTGTGAGTAGTTTTAAGGGTTAGGTCATGGGATGATTAGCATCCCATGGCTTGGGCAAAAATTGCATTTTTCGCCAATAAAGTTTTAATCTTTGGATTTGAAAATTGATGTGGAGTTTGGATTCGTTTGGTAAATTACCGAGGTGTTAACCTCTTTGATCACGTGTAGGTGGGAGCATCGACTACCCACCACACGTGATGCTTAGAGCTCTGTCACATGAGGTATTTACCAAGAGAATTCTAGAGCTAGCTTGATTTTCAAACCATCTTTATTTTCGGGTTTAGGAACCTTAATTGCGTATCTTGAACCGCCTGAATTGGTGAAAATGTGATTTAGCTCGAGTCATGAGTGCTAGTGATTCCTAGACCAAGCCTGTCTTTTACCTAGTTTATTCGTTTCAATTTAGCCTTTCTTTTCCACCGTTTCAAAGTAAAACTCGGTTGGCTACCTAATAGCCGAAATCTTTGCTTGCTCTACAAATCCGAGCGAAGCCGTATAATTATTCCCGTGGGTATGATCCCGGTCTTCCAGATTATTATGCTTCAAATGAGGTAGTAAGCCCTACGCTTGGGGCGTTATTCCTTACATCGAAGCAAACGAAGCATTTTTGGCGCCGTTGCCGGGGATTTCTTATTATGGCTTTCTTGGAGGTTTGACAAACCACTGTAAGTATCCCGCTTTCATCTCTTAGTAGTAGTTTAGTAGTTATGGTGTTAGTAGCTCATATTTAGTTGGGTGGATACCTCTAACCTGGTTCTACTAAACTTGAGGTGTAACGAAGCCAAGTTAAATATTGAGTTTATTTTAGTTAGTTAGTTTAGTTTGTTTAATTTGATTGCATTGCTTAGCCGAGGTGGTGGCATAACCCCTCGCATATTCTGTTGCTTAGTTGAGGTGGCGGCATAGCCCCTCCAGTCTGATAGTTTGTTGGTAGTTAGTTAGTAGTATTTGTTTTGTGTATGCCTATTTACTCTGACTAGCAAGGGGGACTATGGCCTATTTTGCAAGGAGCTATGGAGGGTATGCAAAACAATTTGATTGTTTAGTGTCAATTCCTATATTTTATGGCTTGGCCTCAGAAAATCCATTTTCGCATATTGATGATCTTGAGAAAGTTTTTGCTAACGATGAAAGGGCTATTTTACAAGTATTCCCAACTTCTTTGCGTGATAGTGCTCAAAATTGGTTTTATTCTCTGAGTCCAGGATCGACATGGCAAGAGATTACAGAACAATTTTTCAAAACTTTCTCTTCCTCATATGAGACTCATATGCTTTTACAAGAACTATCCAATTTCTATCAACTAGATGATGAGTCTTTTTCGCAATATTGGGAGCGATTTAAACGTTCCGTATTCTCTTGGTCAAGTTTTAATTGTGAGCTTGGCAGTCTTTTGGCTATCTTTTGCCATGGTTTAAATCCTAAGACATGTCAAGTTGATTTTATGTCCAATGATGAATTTCTGGATTAAAAACGCTGAAGATGGTTGGGATTACCTTGATAAATTAGCCCAAAAGCTCCAATTTTGTGAGTTGACTGAAAATTTTGAGGATTCCAACTTGGATGCCATGGAAGAGGAAAGTAAGCCGCATATCTTGGTTGAAACTGTTAGTCTAGATTGTGACAGCTCCTCAGAGTCTACATGGAGTGATGAGCCTATTGATGAAACTGAGGACCAGAGTTCTCCTCTTTTGGATTCCCCTCTATGTGATGATCCAAGGGAGAAATGTCTAACCGCTGAAGTTGTCTCTTCCAATCCCCCAAGTCTTGATATTCTCACTGCTAAAGAAATGGATGCTGAGATAGATTTCTTATACTCTTTATTAGGAAAGCAAGATGCATGTGAGCCTATTCTTGAGAAGTTACCAATCATAGAACATATTGATTTTCTTGGTATTGACAATTTTCTTGTGGTTCATCATCCTTATATTGTAGATTTTGTCAATAAATTAAAAATTGATTTTGTTTGGGCTATGCACTTGGTGGAACTTAAGTTTTTAAAACGAATTCGGCAATTGCTTTACTCAAAGTATCTTATCTTGTGGCATAGTCGAATTCAATTTTTGGCAAAGAGTATAGCTTGGAATGCTCTGTTTATGCTAATAGTTTTTAATGGCATGCAAAATGTTTGTAGCCCACGTGTGGCTAAACCCTCTCTTTCTTTTTTTCTCTAATTTTTCATTCTCTCTCTCTTTATGGCATAATTGTTTTTCTTTCTTACGTTGTTCGCTTTTAGTTTAGCTATGCATGCTTTGTTCTATTTTGGTTATATTTTGTTATTTGTTTTGCATTGAATAAAATCTTGGAGATAAATCACGTCAAAAGATTTCACCAATGTGTTAGTGTAACAAGGGCTTTCATTAGTTCTTCTTTGTAATAGTCTATCGTTAATGATCCATGCACTCCGCGATTGCCCCTAATCGGAGGCAACTTAGGTCTGTGAGTGAGGTTTGATATTGCTTGGAGTGCACGCTAGGTTGTATCTTTTCCTTGCTTGTTTTTGATCCTAGGGGACGCTGAACTTAGTTGATTGGCGAGGTCGAGCGATAGATTTTATTACGGGCGTTAGCATAACACATTTTTCAATGGTCTAGTATAGCCATCCATTGCTTACCCCACCGGTAGGGAATGGGAAGAAAAGTATGACTCGTGTGATCTCGTGATGATCGGGTGGTGCATTTCATTTTATTTTGCATGTTTCCATTTGTTCTTTGCATTTGTCTTTATGTTTTGTCTTTTTAGTTTTTGTTTAGTTTGAAGCCGGATAACACGGGCCGGTGTTTCTAATGTCATTTGCTTTGTGGAAGGTCGTTCTCTTAAGTCTTCTGCAGGGTTTATATGCTACCACACTAGCCTTGGTGGATTGGACCTAAAACCGGAGTGAGTGAGGCATTCAGGAGCCCTAAGCATGGGTGCGGCTAAGTGCCGCGGTTGTTAGTCCGATAAAGCTTTGGATATGGCCCTATGTGACTAGCTATGGTTCTGAGTTGGTAGAACCGAAGGAGTGAACCCTGGAAGCATCTAATCTGGCTGGAGCAAAACATTGACATCAAATCCTCCAACTTGGTTGAGGTATTTAGGGGTTGACATTCCCCTTGGACGGTATATTCGCGCACTCTTCCTTTCTTCGCTCTTGTTCCTAATGCTATGAGGGCATAGCATCGCTTTAAGTTGGGGGGAGGGGTTAGCTTATGTGCTATTTGTTTGATTTTTGTGTTTTGTGTTAAATTTGAAAAATCCAAAAACAATAGAAAATTGAAAAATCCAAAAAAATGAGAAAATTCAAAAATTTCAAAAATAAATAAAAGCTTTTTACTTGCAATTCCTTCCTTTTGTCATAATTTTTAGTTTTGTTCATGACTTGTTGCATGCTCAATAATTGTTAGTTGGCAAGAGTTCGTGGCAATTCTAAGGAATTTTGGGCTTCTTGATTTGCATGCTTAGTTGACAATTGAATAGGTTAAGTTTTGAGCAAGTTGTTGAGCAAGCTTTGGCCCATATCCCCACCTTTCCAATAAATTGCTTTTAGTTAGGAGAATAATCGCATGTCCATCTCTAATTGTGCTTAAATGTCAATTTTCAATCATTTTGGAATCCAAAGCGCACTTAGGAAAGGATACAATGCATTCTTTGCATGATCATACCACATATGTGTCACCTAGTCCTATTTTGCATCCTAGTCTATTTCCCGTTCTTTGCTTTAACCTAGGCAACCGGATGTTTGGAGGGGTGAAAATGGTTTTCAATGATTCAAGGAGATTTGGGGGTGGTGTGAATGTGATAGAAGTGGTTGGAATCCGAAAAGGCAAAGAATTGATACGTGATTCCCTATCATTCCTCTCTCACTACAAAAGTTAATGCCTTGTTCCTTTCCCTTTTCAAAAAGAATTTTTCAAAAAATTCCCCCTAGATTCTCCCTAGATTCCCCCTACTTCTAACATTTCTCTCTCTATCTCTCTCCACTTATTACCCCTACAATTTTTCAAAACAATTTTCAAACAACAAACCAAACAAAGCATAAAGCTCCAAATTTTCATCTCCCTCTCCAAAAAGCCCCAAAAATTGGCTCCTCAATCTCGCTCACTACTAACCTCACCTCAAATGACCCTATTCTTCAAAGAAAAGAAATCAAAGAAATGTTATGAAAGAGCAAAAGCGGATTTGAAAGAGGGTTGAATACTTTGATAAGAGAAATGGTTTGACTTATGGGCTAGAATTCATTCTGGATGAGAAAAAGTTCGATGGAAATGGGAAGCTCGAGGCTCAATACTGTGGGAAGTCAGATGAGGATGGCGACTAGGTGTGGTGTAGTTGGTGGTAGTAGTTTTAGTAGGCCTTTTCTAATAGTTTTCTTTATTTCTTCTTCGTATCTTTGTTGGTGCTTGGCCGGTGTGTGGTCATGTCTTGGGTAGTTTAGGGTCGGTAATGGCCAAGGGTAGAAGAACCATGCTAGCATATGGCCATTACACTATTTTGTAGTCCATTCCCTTTGTAACCAAGGTCATTACAAGCTTAAAAGACCTTAGTTGATCCTTTGCGCGCTTGGATTCCTTTATGATTGATTTTCTGATAGTTGCATGATTAGTTAATGGCATGTTTTCCTTTCGTTATCCAAATATCATCTCTTAGTTGTTAATTCTGTTGAATAAAGTGCTGTAGTTGTTTGAGGCATAGTAATTCTTGTTCACTATTGCCTGTTTGTCAAGCACTCTTTCGGTGGATATGGTTTTAGTCTGAATTCGCAGGTTTTGTGTCCCGTATCCTCCCCTTGTTCGAGGACACAAACCTTTTTAGCTTGCTCCTTAACTTGCTTGATACTTAGCCTGCTTAATTGGATGCTAAAATTGTGAGTTGTAGAAATGAAATAAAAAGCCGGATTGTTGAACTCTTGCTAATTGGTAATGTCGAGCATGTTCTAAGTTGTGAATACGGAAGGGTTGCATAGTTCTAGTTTTCAATTTTTTCGTATCTTATTTGCTAGGGACTAGCAAACCTTAAGTTGGGGGACGTGATAAGCACCCGGGAATGTAATGAGAGGGTGCGCTAGTGTCTAGTTTTAGGTTAATTTAATTGTTAATTAGTTGTTTTTAATCTGTTCTGCTCGTAGAGTATGTTGGTCTGTATTGTAGGAAGAATCGCTTAATAAAGGAGCTTTAAGGCTTGTGGAATGTCATGGCCTGAGAGCGAAGCCAAACAGCCCGGGCAGAAGCAGAGACGCCAAGGCAGATGAGCAAAGACCAGGAAACAGCCCAGGCAGAAGGGATCCAGCCAAGCTGTGGCCAAGGCAATTCAAGGCGTGGCCAAGCTGTGGCCAAGGCGGAAAGAAGACAAGGTTCAGAACTGATAAGAGCTCGCTATCGATCGAAGGGATTTACTCCAATCGGTACCGAGCTGCTTAACGCTGGCCCTAACTGGTTCGGTATTGATAGAAAGGAATTGTTCCCATCGGTACTGAGCTCTTATCTCAGTAGTGTAAGGCTTGGAAATCGGTACCGAGGGGCTTAGCGGGGCATCTTCAGAGCATCTTTTGGGATATTCCGTGCACGAAACAGAGGCGGTATAAATACCCCGTTATGTCACATTTGCACGATTTGGACAGAAATGTACCCATAATTTCTAGATCTAGGATAGATTTGCTTGCATCTTAATTTTGTTCTTGAGTGTTCTTAAATTTCCAGCCTTGAATATTTTAATTTCTGTCTTTAATTGTTAGTTTTTGATATTGTTGCTTTAATTAAAGTTGTTACTCTTCTTCCGATCTATCTTTTAAGTCAATTTTCTTCTAGTGTTGTCTTTTCAATTATGCTAAGTAGATTTTTGCTTGCTCTTATCTTCATAGATATGTGTGAGTAGTTTCAAGGGTTAGGTCATGGGATGATTAGCATCCCATGGCTTGGGCAAAAATTGCATTTTTCGCCAATAAAGTTTTAATCTTTGGATTTGAAAATTGATGTGGAGTTCGGATTCGTTTGGTAAATTACCGAGGTGTTAACCTCTTTGATCACGTATAGGTGGGAGCATCGACTACCCACCACACGTGATGCTTAGAGCTCTGTCGCATGAGGTATTTACCAAGAGAATTCTAGAGCTAGCTTGATTTTCAAACCATCTCTATTTTCGGGTTTAGGAACCTTAATTGCGTATCTTGAACCGCCTGAATTGGTGAAAATGTGATTTAGCTCGAGTCATGAGTGCTAGTGATTCCTAGACCAAGCCTGTCTTTTACCTAGTTTATTCGTTTCAATTTAGCCTTTCTTTTCCACCGTTTCAAAGTAAAACTCGGTTGGCTACCTAATAGCCGAAATCTTTGCTTGCTCTACAAATCCGAGCGAAGCCGTATAATTATTCCCGTGGGTACGATCCCGGTCTTCCGGATTATTATGCTTCAAATGATGTATTAAGCCCTACGCTTGGGGCGTTATTCCTTATATCGGAGCAAACGAAGCAGTAGCATATTCTTTTCTGGAGTTTCTGTGGGAGTTAAGGAGACTATTTTGCATGAGCTCGGATTTCAGGAGGGTTCACTTCCAGTGAGATATCTGGGAGTTCCTTTACTATCTTCTAAGCTCAGAGCTGTTGACTGTCAGAGATTGGTGGATAGTATCACTGCCAAAACTAAAAGTTGGACTAATAGGGACCTTACTTATGCTAGGAGAGTCCAGCTTATCAAGAACATCTTCTTCTTTTTTCGGGTAAATTAGCTTGAAATTAAAAAAGCTTAACCGAATGCACAGCCTACAAGGGGCATACCCCAGGAGGAAAAGAAATGGAAAAAAAAGAAGATTGAAAAAAGTGCGATAACCATGCACAACCCGCATGGAGAATAGGGTTGTACATTTGGTTATTCTAAGAACATCTTGTTCTCAATGCAAACATATTGGTCCTCACTGTTCATCTTAAACGAACAGGGGCTAAGGTAGCTTGGAAGCATCATGTGCTCCCAAAGATGAGGGGGGGGGGGGGTCTTGGTTTCAAATCTATGGAGGTTTGGAATAAGGCTGCGGTGGCCAAGCATATATGGTTATTGATTTCAGGGCTAGAACAATCAATGTAGTGCCAATGGGTTAAATTCTATTTATTAAAAGGAAGGAATTTTTGGAGTCTTAAGATGCCAAGTGATCCCTCTTGGGTTTGGAGGAAATTACTTAATCTAAGAACTTTAGTCCATCCCTTCATTCTTCATACTATAGGCAATGGGGATAACACTTCACTGTGGCAGGATTATTGGCATCCTTTAGGTCCACTGTTGAATAAGTTTAGTCCCAGAATTACCTATGATTCTGGCCTTCCCTTGAATGCCAAAGTGTCCCAAATAATTCTCAATTCTGTGTGGGCATTCCCAATCACACAAACATGGGAGTTGAATGAGGTCAAACAATAGCTTCCCCCAATACGAGGTACAAGGGCCCAAGTTAGATGGACTCTTACCTCCAATGGACAATTTAGTATTGCATCTCTTTGGGAGGTATTGAGAGTACCTTTCCCCAAAGTAAATTGGCATAAGGCTGTTTGGTTTTCTGGTCATATCCCAAAATGCAACTTCATAACCTGGATTGCCATCCAAGGTAGGCTCTCCACTGAGGACAGATTAGTGCCTTTTGGGAATAAATCTAATTCTCAATGCAGCTTCTGCCTTGCTAGTGAAAAACATGATCATTTGTTCTTTAACTGTGGATCTTCGCACAAGTTTGGAATGCTATGGTAGCAAAAATTGATGAGAGGTAGCCCCCCCCAACCTTGGCAGCCTGGATTAGTCACTTCTCCAATTTTAGGGGGAAATCTCTTAAGAAAGTTGTTACTAGATTGATATTCACTGTTACAGTGTATCATCTATGGATTGAGAGAAACATGAGGAAGTTTCAAACTAAAACTAGCACCTAGGAAGTAGTAGTCCATAAAATATATAGCATGGTTAAAAGTAGACTACTGTCACTGCCCAAACTACCCAAAGGCTCACGTGATACTAGATTTACTAGAGAATGGGGCATAATTATGGAATAATCATATTTGTCGCATGGTCTTAGTGTGCATGTGTGAGTGTGATTAGCTTGAGTTGCATTTGTTTTCCAATCCTTCTATTGTATATGTGGTTTGCTTGGCAGGTTGTACTTCGCAGCTCCATCATGCTTGGACTTAAGGAACTAGTTCTTCTAAATTCCATAGTGGTTCCATTGGCTTGAGCCAAATTCTATTTCCTTGAGTGTGCCACTAAATGTGTTATCCTGTGAGTTGTGGGATTGAGCCCAATCTTCTTGTGATAGGAGGTAATAGATAGTGGGAGGCATTGTGTAAGGGAGAGGTGAGGGAGTTGTGGCCCTTTGCTGTTAGAGTTGGTGATTTGGGCTCCAAGGGAGAAGTAGCGTGAGGAGATATAATCAATGTTTTCATTGATGCTTCAGCTCCTTGCTTTGTGGATTACATTCTGTTGTTAGTGCAGTTGGTTGATGGTTTGTCATGTTATTGCTATCTAGATTCTGCTGTGAAATCTGTTCGACAGGTTGCTATATTTGCAAGTCCAGATTGCTGTCTGTTTTACTGTTGTTTTAACCTATGTTTCATTTGCATGCTGCTATTACTGATATGCTAGTTTCTAGTACTATGTATAGCTCAATTGTGTTGGCTATTAAATACAGAACAGTCTAGTTTCTGTTTTGTATCCTCTCTGATGCAGGCATCCTATTGTTTTGCTATGTATTCTATTGCTCTGCTTAGTCATTAGTGCAGACTACTGAGATTTAATTTCTTGTTTATGCCTAACCATCAGGGGCTGTTGTTCGGATCTTCCTTCGCAGAGGGGGACATCCTTTGCAAAGTGATTAGATGCTGGGCTGACTTTTGTTTTCTAACTGCCTTCTGCTACTGTTATGTTAATTCAGCCCAGGAATAGGGATGTATTGCTAACTTTTTGCCGTTATAGTGCTGTTATGATGGCTCTGCTGCTGTCATTTTGATCAGCTTTGTCCCGTCTAGCAAGCTACTGTTTTGTCATGAGTTCCAATTTTGTATTCTACGGTTGCAGCTGTGGTTTCTTTAGCATTATTTGATTTGAGTCTTGCTCTGTGAGGTTCAGATCTAAGGTTATAGGGGGTTTGTATTCCCATATCCATTCCACCATTCTCAGGGGGACTAGAAGTTCAAGCTGTTTGTACATAGGAGTTCAAAGTTTAGATTGAGAACTCAGATTAGATTCACTCTTAGTTGTGTATTAGTAGCATGTTACTTACATACTCATTTTGCTTGCGGTGTCAAAAGCGAAACCTCCTAGCATGATGTCTTCTTCTTCGTGTTTCAATTTCTAGCAGATGGGCATTGTCTTCGCAATGCAGGCGAATGCCAAAGTCCTCGCAATGCGGGCGAATGCCAAAGTCCTCATGGATAGTTAAGGTGCTAGAGGCAAGTCCGAGCTGGACTTTTTGATGAAGAGTATAGGGTACCACCATGATACCAAGATGGTGAAGCCACGACCTACCTAAAAGTATGTTAAATGAGGAAGGGATATCCAAGACGTGGAACTCCACTTCCATCTCATAGTTTTCCACCATTACCTTGACCATCACAGTGCCTTTTACCCTTCAAAGAGTGTTGTCATAGGCGCGAACGCCTTAGTCTAATGGTGAGAAATCTTTGTTCTTCAATCCCAAACAATAAATAGTACGAAGAGGACAGACATTAAGGGCTAAGTCGTTATCTATGAGGGCAACTAGAACCCATTTCTTCATAAACTTAAGAGTGATGTGCAGAGGTTTGTTGTGTCTGACTCCTTCTATTGGCAGGTCTGCCTAAGTGAATGTAATAACATGCTTCGAGAGGCGAGGAGTAAGCAAGGCTGCCACGCCCTCGGGAGTTGTTTCGAGCGCAATTTCCATTCGTGAGAGCATTTGAATCAACTTTTGGCGATGTGCACGGGATTGAGACAGGAGGCCCCAAATGGAAACAGCAATGAGGACTTTGGCCAATTGTCTCTAGATGACATCTTCCTCGAGGACATTATTTTGAACAACGGGATTAAAGAGGCCATTTTGAACCGGGCAGGACGGTCCTCCAGCCTGAAGATTTGAAGGTTGGTAGACGCGTCCGCTCATGTGATTCACAAGCTTTGGGTATGCTTCATCCTAGAGTTAAACATAGTCGTCATACAGATTGGTGAGTTCAATTTCAGCCTTGCGCTTTCCTTTGTCTAGCCGTGTAGCATTCAAAGCCTCCCCCAATTCTTCCACAGTTTCACAGGCCCACAAATCGTCTCATGTGATTCCTTCCTCTAGCACAGCCTTTCCAACGGTCCATTCTTCTTCTCCTACCTAGAGGTTGACAGCGTCATCGTCTTCCCATAAGCCTTGGATGACTGAAATGCAAGGCTTATCAAGAATACGAACGATAGGTTTTGGCAGCAGGTCATTCATGATGTAGTTTGAGGACAAAACTATCATTTCTACAGAGGTTTTCTAAATTTTCTAGCGGCTGCCCAAATGGTCGTGGACTAGCTCGATCATGGGCAACATCTTGCTCATATTCCATGTAGAGAAGGGGGAGTGTGGCATAGTCTAGTGGGTCATCCTCCTTTATCATTTGCCATTCATTGAGCGCTGGGTCCCATTCCAATGCATCCTCATTGACGTTTATGACATCAATGTTCAGCCACTCATTATTGACTTGGAAAATCCCCATTCCCTCTTCCATGGTCTCAAGTTGATTTTCAGCATAGAGTTCTGCAGCCTCTCTTTCCAGCCACTCATCCACAAGAGTGCCCCACTTGATGGTCCAATCATATTCCATGTCCTCGATATAGTGTACTCCTCCTTCTTCGGGAATTTAGGCTACTGGTCTCAGTTCGGTTGATGGAACTATGTATTGGCTTAGGTTGAACATGTGGGATTCAAGTTGACATGGTTGACTTGGGAATTCTAGGCATGCTTTGGGAGTGGATTGGTAACGGTGTTTGGCTTGGAAGGTGGGTTTTCAATGGTCCTGTCCTTGATGAGATCTTAGAGCTTATGCTTGAGTCTCCAATAGTCATCGGTGGCGTGACCTCGTCATCCTCTCCTTCCTCCTCTTCTTTTTCTCCTTCTTTTTCCTCCTCATCCTCTTCCTCGGAGACCTCAGGCAAGACCAGTTGCTTCTTGCGGACCGGCTCATCTTGCTTTGGCTTCTCGCGCACCTTGATTTGGTACTACCTTTTCGCACAAGCTACGGCCTGCCTAGCTGGCTCCTCGCTTGCAGGTGCTGGCTGTGAGCTTCTCATCTGTCGCCTGGTGGTGGCTGGAGGTGTGGTAGTCCTCGTCGCCATTTTCTTCTGTGGCAGAAGCCGTGTGCTTTTGCGTCTAGGAGCCGCTTGTCGTTATGCCTGCATTGTATATTCATTTCAAGCATCAATATACATTGTGCATATATCAAATATTTGAAAACAGATACATTCTACCAATTATTAGAGGTTATCAAAGCATATTATGTATCGAGAGAAGGTGTATATATCAAGTATCAAAAGCAGGAGTGTATCGTTTTCTGAAGAGTATACCTGAGTCCTTTGAATAACCGTTGGCTGAGCCGATGGGGGAGTCGGTACTGGGTAGTGTAGCTCTAGTGGCATGCCGCACGCCGCCCTTCCGATCATATTCTCCATCGCTAACATGTGACGGACAACTTGTAACGCCCCGAATTTTGGGTACGTTAAATAAGACATTTTTTTATAGAAATTAAATAGAGTCACTGCTTCTTATTACAACATAACCCCCGTAGGAGTATTTAAGTCACAAAATAGGAAACAAATAGGGAACTAAGTTTCCTAACTACTGCTCCTCTTGTTCTTCCATCCTAGCGAGTTCCTCGGCTCCATACGCCTCCAGAATGAAGTGTTCATCCTGTTCATCTATCAAGTCTGACATATTATATTGGCGTCGCCACCCATATAATATGCCAGGGTCACCACAAGGTAACACCATGAGCTACGAAGGCTCAATAGTAAAATCCTACTTACTAACCCATAACTTATGAATATAGGATCATTGTAACATCGATTTCCACATGATATCTATATAAGCAGTTACAAAGACTATAACATTTAGCACATCCACAATCACCTTACAACTAGCATTGGTGTTGACTCATCGTAACCGTGTCTCGTGTTTACTACCTTTCTTTTCCAAAGATTCCCTTTTAACTCACCCAACCTCGGTTCCGCCGCACCGAGTTCCTGAGTATCCTCACAATGGTTCCGCCGCACCGGGTTCCCATTGGCACACATTGTATTGGCTCCTTTCCACGGATAACCAAGCTATACCTCACCATGGTTCCGCCGGTCCGGTTCCCATGGGGAACGCACACACCCTCACAATGGTTCCGTTCTTCCGGATTCCCATTGGAACACACACATAATACCCTCGAAATGGTCATTATGTAGTTTCTAAGATATCTTCTTTTTCGGGAAACATATTCCTCTTGTTAAACTATACCCTAGGCGTCATGTTTCTATTTCCTCTGTTTTCGTGTTTCGTTTACATGCAAGACTTCGCGGTAGTACTTTCCACATAACAAGCATTTTAACAAATCCAACAAGATCGTCCAATTTTATATTACCTAGCATGCTTGAATTATCATAAACGAACATCATGCATATCCATCATTTAACGAAAGATAACCTTATCTATGATCAAAGTAACATCATATGATTAATGCGATACATAAAGTTTAAGCACAAGGTTAAACTTTTTATACTTTTGGAAAAGTAAGTAGAGATTTAAACTACTTGTAGAAGATAAAGTAAGGATTTAACTACCGTTCTTCTTGGCGGTAGTCGGCTTCAAAGAATCAGTCGTCGGTTTTGAAATTGGCAGCGTAACGGCCTCCGGATTGCTTCGAAAGGAAAAGAATTGTACTTCTTTTCCTAGAAACAACTTACTAACTAAACTAAGCTACTTTTTAAGATCTAGAGGTAGTTTTGGAAGTGGTTTGGTGGTTTTGCTCAAGAACACTCAAGAACAAAGAAAGTTCTTGAACTTGAACTAAGAACACTTAAATTTTTAGAGAGAAGGAAGAGCTATTGCTTTGAGGTGTGTGTTCAAGGCTTAGTATGGCTCTCTATTTATAGGCAAGGCTCCCTCCCTCTCCTCATATGGCCGGCCCCCTCTCTCTCTCCTTTCCCCAATTTTTTTTAATCCAAAAAGTAGTGTTCACATGGAAGAATAAGGCTAAAATCCTAGGTTTGCATGGCTATGTGTACCAAGGATTTGATTCTTGATCAATCTTGTGGTGGAGATGAGATTGGTACAAGATTCCAAGGGTTAAACAATTAGGAATTGTACAAGGAAGGACATGAAGTGAGGTTTTGCTTGGAAGCACAAGAATCTCATGGTACATAGAAGTTCAATGGCCAAGAACATCATCAAATCTCCCTCCTCCTCTCCCTCACAACCGCCCCCCTCCCTCCCCATTCGGCTCTCCCTCTCTCTCTCCCCCATCTTGCTTCAAAAGTGCTATATATATATATATACATTTGTACAAATATAGCAAGGAAACAAATAAAATATATGTACTTTAGTACTTTAAGATCAAAAATAGACTTTAAGGCTAGGATTCTCTATTTGAACACATGGTACTTAGGCAATTTAAATAAGCAACTAAGTACTTATATAATATATGTACATGTACTAATGAATCTAGGTAGATCAAATCCCTAATAGAAAATTAAATAAAAGTACTTTAGGAATCTTGGTACCATGTACCTTTACATTAAAGTAATGCAATACTTCCACATGTGGTTTAAAAGGAAATATTAAACTAATTAAACACCATGGTACTTTGAAAGACTAAGACTATTGTCCAATGGGTAAAATTTCCCCTAACATCTATTATCCAATGGATAATAGTTATTAGGCAAACTTATATAATAAATTAATCCCAAAAGTACTTTAAAGAAATAAAAAAGTATTTTTTTCTTAATATTCTTAGTACTTTGACCAAATATTCATTTAATATAAACAATTGGGGTTCTATTATCCAATGGATAATAGTTTCCCTAACAATCTTTGTCCAATGGACAAAGAATAAAACCAAAATAATTCAAAGAAAAAGAATATTCAATCCTTAGTCTAGGGTTAAAAAGGTTCACGAGGGGCAAAACGGTCCATTCGAGGTTAGGGACAAGTGACTAGATGGCTTTCTAGATTAGTTCCTCCAACCGGATGATTAGAAGCTAACTAGACTTACTAAGTGGGGCTAAAGCGCAAGAAATGAAAGTTGAAGGACTAAAGTGCAATTATGACAAACTACAGGAATTTAAAATTCAAATATTTAACGAAATTTTTATTGATCGAAAATCAGGGTCGTTACACAACTTCATTCACCCATTCGCTGGGCACCTGCAAATGCAATTTGGCATCATTAAGCAGTTTCAACAATAATTCAAGTGTATCGAAATGCAAAAATGGAAGCTAAGTCTTATTGGGACAGTCGCTGGTGCAGGCTCAAATTTGGCAGGTGCAAGGTGTGCTTCCGCTAGATTCCCCTGATTGTCCACCACCGAGATCATCCACAGCAACTTTAGTGGCCCAACTCTCACTGGTCCACTCAGGCTCCGCCTGACACGGCCCTCTGCCCCCTCTCTGTCTCTCAGCAGCAACTCTCGTCTCTTCAGCAGCTCCGCGAGCCTGACCCTGCATATCTCTAAAGGCTCAAACTCTCAGCGGCCCTGCCAAATGCTCTCTCTGGTACGTGGCATAGTCCATATCATGACGCAAGTAGCGTGTCAGGTTGGTGTCAGGCTGTGTGAATGTCTCTAGCTCAACCCGTGTATACTCTCCTGTGTGTGAGGCCCGTGGTGGAAGTGGTGCTGGCACCTGGAACTCAGCATAGCCAAGTGATTGGCGAGTCACTTGATCACCCAGGTAGCATTGCCAACCGAAGGCCGACTCCAGCAACACCCTTCTAGCCGTGACAACCCTGCTCCTAACTAGGTACTCAGGCTCTAACCTTGCTACTCTCCAAGGAACCCGGTTGATCTACAAATAGGGCAAACAGGCAATGCACAAAATTGATCAGCGACAATATTAAAGCAATAAAGGGAATGCATGATTAACTATGGAAGTTTTTTGTGTTATACCTGTGATGCCCTCAGCTCGTCCAAGTACAACTGGAAGGCATTTAGGTCACCTCTTCCTTCTTTTGTCCCTATGTTCTTCTTGCTCCAGATAAGTGCGCGGGGGAGAGTCCTCAAGTAGGGATTCTTGCACATCGGCGGATACATCCGCAGCACTTCGTAGGCCCAAAGCTGCATGATTTCAAACATGCAAAGTGCATCAATCACAGGATATACAGTCATGCAATCATGTGTTCAAGCAGACTATGCAATCAAACCGATACAATTATGATTTGAAATTGTATTTTATTGAAATTATACCTCTTAGATCCTCCAGTATCTAGCAGCTCCCTGCTCCGTCCTCCACGAGTCTCCCAGGAAGCCATAGGCTGCACCGAGCGCTGCTCCACCCCAGTCAAAACGTGAGGCCGTCCTCAGGTCCCTCAACGCTGGTAGGTATGACAAGTGCACCTTACTCCGCCTGTTTAGGTACAAGGAAGCACCAAAAAGGTATAGCAAGTACGCCCTGGCCATCTGTTCTGCCTTCCGCTCTGTGGTCACCTTTCTCTGCAGGTACCTTTTGAATTGCTCGTACCTCACCATCCCCTCCTCAACTTTGGGCACCTGCCCTAAAAAACACTCCAACGCCACCGGATCATTATGAATACCCGAGTCAAACGGGATGGGCTCCCCTCCAATCCTCAGGCCGGTGATTGCTGCAAAATCAGTAGGCGTCACTATCACTTCCCCAGGTGGTAGGTGGAAGGTATTTGGTGGTATCCCTCCACCTCTCTGCAAGTGCTACCAGGACAGCATGGTCATTTCTGACCGGGGAAAAAGTCGGTATGAACTCGCCAAAGCCCACCTCGTCCACCAGCTGCCTCACTCTCGGCGACAGACTTTTGTACAGCTCTGAGGAACTACTCACGCCTCCGAAGCTGCTAATAACTCTCTGCCTTGCTCTCGCCTGTTTCAAACACAAAGATAAACAATAGAGGGACATGTCAGCATGCAGGGCTTTCGTTTTCAAGTTTTGGGTAATCAATGCGGCCCACGACAGATGGTTGGTTCAAGTTATTACATGCATGGCTTATATTACAAAAATTATATCATCAGGGCATGGTTCAACTCGGGATTATCATATGCTATTCTAAGTTCAAGTACATGCTATTACAAAATTGAATTACAAAGGGGGTTTCCAAGAATCTACCACTATCCAGGTATTCAAGATGTGAATCTCGGGGTCTCTCAATGCAAGCTCGGTGGCGTACTCTGTCCGTCGTGGCGTGTAAGCCGCAAAGCCCTACGGCACGAACAAGTGCGGCGTAGGAGACACGTACGCCTCCGTTGAAAAGTCAAGATGTGTCAAGCTCTCTGCCTCTATCACAGCGGTCACCCTTGGTACCACTACCTCAGCACCGGCCCTCTCCTCGGCCTCCATATCTCTCAAGGGTCCTCCCCCTCATTTCTCTCCCTCTCGGCCCTCTTTGTCACTTCCGAGGCTACTATTGCTCTCACCCGCTCTTCCTTGGGCTCTAAGACTGCCAACCCAATTGCTGGGTTATCCTCGAAAACCTTTGCTAATGCCTCAACACTCAAGTACTCGACGACGTCATGCTTGGGACCGGCCTATAGCTCGATGACATTACCGCTGGCCGAAACAGCACGTCCTCCTCCCAATACATAAAAGGGGCTTCCGTGGTCTCTTCCTCCTCGATCACAGTGCCCTTGCCCTTTGCCAAGTCCCTCGGCAGAGACCCACTTGGCCCAACATGACCACCGCTGGCACCACGGCCACCGACGTCTCCAGAATTTCTCCAGGCCACCACCGAGCCTCCCACAGCCATGCTCGAGTCTAGAAGTTGAACAACGGGCCCCACGGCCCTTGGTTCCTCCGTCGCGCACTGCTCCCCCTCCGACGTATGACGGAGCACCTCGTCACCAACCTTCTGCTCGCGGCCTTGATCGCCGAGCCGCCACATGTAGCCTCTGCACCGCCACCCGTGACAGCCTCCACCGGCTGTTGATCTCCTATTTCGACTTCCATTGGTCCTCCCGCATCCTCTGGATGATCAATGACATCACCGCTATCGCCATTACCTTCGTGATCAGCCATGGGTGTGTATTTGTGTAAGGGGTTGTTGATTTTTTGAAGAAATCAAGGGTTTTGGGAAAGGTTTGAGAGGGTTTGAGGGATGAGAGGAGTTTTGGAAGTTTTGAACTGACTGAAACTGTTTCTGTAAATGCCCCCGGGAAGTTTAAAGGTGTGAAATAGGTATGGGCCAGGTCTGGGCCTGTTCCAGATCCAAGCCCTAAGAAGTCTCCCACGCGCGAGGGAATTGGTCTATCGTGCGATGTTCAAATTGGGCCTCAGACCCAATCCTGCCTCTGGCCAGTCCCAATTTCATTTATCTCTCTTACAAAGGTACGAGGGAATTTGTGATGGTTTTCCAACAATTTTGGGGCCATTTTGAGATATTTTTTAACCAAAGCATTTTATATCCCCAGCAGTGGTCCGTCCAACACTCAAATCTAAATTTTCAATCAGCGACGATCCATCCATCCAATTTTCAATCGACAATCCATCCGTCTGATCATCAAATCAGCGATGATCCATCCGTCCAATTTTCAATCAGTGACGATCCATCCGTCCAATTTTCAATCAGTGACAATCCATTCGTCTAATTTTCAATCAGCGATAATCCATACGTCCAATTTTAAATCAGCGACGATCCATCTGTTCGATCATTAAATCAGCGACGATCCATCCGTCCAATTTTCAATCAGCGATGATCCAACCGTCCAACTTTCAATCAGTGACGATCCATCCGTCCGATCATTAAATAAGCGACGATCCATCCGTCCGATCATTAAATTAGGGACAATCCATTCGTCCAATTTTCAATCAGTGATGATCCATCCGTCCGATCATCAAATCAGAGATGGTCCATCCGTCCGATCATCAAATCAACGACACTTCACCCGTCCAATTTTTCAATCCAACAATCTATCCGTCAAAATTCGTTTCTTCCCCAAGAGAGTTCACATCAACGATCAATCCGCTCTCCGATCCATTGGTGCATGGTATTTTTACATACTCGTCTGCATTTTCCATTTTATCGGCTTTTGGGCAGATTTGATGGGTGTCTAGAAATCTTTGATGTTACCCGTACTAGTCAATGGTGCTCCACGTGCCGTCAAAGAGGGACCACTGTACACACCCCAATCTGGGCCTCCCGATTGATTTACCTTATTTTTCGATTTCTTGTTTCCTCGATGATGAATTGGATCGAAAAGCAGTCTTGAGAATGGAAAGGTTTGAACTTGGAGTAATTGGAACCCCTTTTGCCTCTTTTTAGCCCCAAAACTCTAACCCTAGGTTTGACCAGCGTGCGTTACACTGGCATCCACCCGCGTTTGTCCACTTGCCAAGTGTTGGTCAAAGTCAAAGCCTTTACTGTTGACCAGCGAGCGAGTTGGTGGCAAAATACTCGCGCTGAAATCACTTACATGCGCACAGATCAACACCTGTCCTTGCCACCTTTTTCTAGCTGAATTTTGTGATCATCAGGGGTCTACAGGGCTGTAGAACCCCGTTTTCTTCGCCAGCACAGCTATTGCAGGTGCATGGGGTGCTCCACCCTCACAACCTCTCCCATCACCTTGTTGGAACCCTTTTCCACCAAGCCACCTTCACCAGCCTAGTTGGCTGGTTTTTCCACCAAGTTAACCACTAACCAAGCACCCTTCAACCTCCTATAAATACCCCAACACTCTTCCATTCAAAAGGTTACAAAAAATCTCAAAAGGGGACACAAAAAATCCCTAATACACTTGATACTTCATCACTCAAGCCATCTTCATACACTCATTTTACAAGCCCTATCTCCTTATTCAATCCATTCCCAAATCATTCAAGCAAAGGTATAAACACCTCTTTTGCTTACAGTTTTGATCCCTAAGGGGTGTTGGCAGGGCCAAAGTTGGTAATCAATACCAATTCTGGCCCCAAAGCCAACAGGGTTACAAGAACCGTGTACTGGTTCTCCCACGCGAGCTAGACTCTCTTACGCTCGCGCCTCTCATAGGTTGCACACGATGGTCCACGTGGGGATGGGATGCTGGTTATTTTTTGTTTTATGGGTATTATAAATCACTATGATGCATGATTAAAACTGATCTATTGTTTTGCATGTGAAAATTCATAGTTTAGCTTAAATTGCTTAATCTTTTGCTTTGGAATGCCCCTAGGTTGCTTCTGAACATGTCTCAGAGCCCAGGCATGCAAAGGCAATTCCTAGAAGTCAAGTCATGACCCATGCACGTCTGTTGGTGACACACGCACACTTGTCAATCTATTTCCAGAAGTTGTTCTTGCATGGGCAACTTGGCCCTTGGTCTTTATTTTAATACCCCCACTATTTAGGGGTTGTATTTCAATTTTATTCATTCTGCTTGTAATTATTAATTATTTTCTATACATATAAATTGCTTGGTTTGTCCCCTGGGTGAGCACTGGTCCTTCCAGAGCCCAAAAGAGGATGAAATTCAACTTGTTGTGGGATGTCGATACATGCGGGTGTATATGGCTTTGGCGTGCGCCTGTCGACTTGCATGTATGTAGATCCATGCATGCAAATTGGCCACTGTGCACGTCGAATTCATATAAGGCACTGTATTAACAATTAATCACAATGTTGGGTTTCATCCCATTTATTTCTCAATGTTTCATCCATCCATACTATTTCTGATCACATCCTGCAAGCTGTTACAATTTTAATCCCCGATTAACTGTTCCCCCGCCCTAATTGGTTAAAAATCGATTAAATAAAAGAAGAATCACAAATACTTTTGCAAAATGTCTAAGTAGAGACCGATCTCCGGATTGGGTGAGAGGGGTGCCTTAAAACCCTTCTCCTCTAGTAAGTTGACTCCCGAATCCGGATATGGTTATGATGGACTGGTTCCTTCACTTTTTCAAATCAAATAGCGCCGCACGTGCTTCAAAATATGGTTCCTTGGGTGTCGAACCTTCAAAAAAACTCGAGTGGCGACTCTATATTCCGAGCACTTGCCATCTGCACTCGCGCTCCCTCAATTATGGGCCCTGGTTTGTAAAGGAATGGAATCCTTTCTAAGGGCATGCTGCCCATAACTTAGCAAAGTCCAACATTTTGAACTTTTCCAGAAGTGTGGCATTTGGGAACAAGCAAAGTTTATCCATATCCACTCCAGTTGCAGTGATCTTCTCACTCTTAAGGATGGCCTCCTCAAGCTTGGTAATCTTGGCCGTGACATCAACCATGTTAATGTTTGAACTTCCAGTGCGTCTTCGTCAGACGTGGGCGGAAGATGGGCACTTAGCTTTTCCATCATGTCCATCAGTTGCCCCTGTCTAGTCAGATTGTCGTGTCACCATTCTCTTAACCTCTTCTTTAACGGTCGGGCCAGCCATTTGAATTGGTAAAGGTATTTCAGATTCAAGCCGAATGAGTCTCTGTTTAGCAGGTCTAGTCCAGTGGGGGTCAGTGTCCTTTTCCGCCTTCTTCCCAATGATTCAGAACTGACAGTAAAGCAAAAGATCAATTTAAGAGTGATTTTCTTATTATTTAAGAGGATGTCATGCTTATATATCATCATCTACATCTCCCTAGACCTATCCACCGACCTTTTGTTCCACTTAAGAACTCTTGCACCAAGGGTCACGACAACCACGAGTAAGTCATGTCAGGCAGGTTAAATTCCGATCATCAGAACCAGAGCCAATCTCCTTATCTTGACCATCAGAGACAAAGCAGTGACGTTATCACGGCCTAGATTCAAGCAGATCTTAAGGCTAAACAATAGCTCGAGGAAGTCGTTCTAGCACGGCCAACATTGGAGGTATTCTCCATGGATTTTAAGTCTCATAGACTCTTTGGAAACGGCCCTTGAAGGTTGA
The DNA here is from genome assembly GCA_019656295.1 of Rhododendron mucronatum var. ripense. NCBI lineage: Eukaryota > Viridiplantae > Streptophyta > Magnoliopsida > Ericales > Ericaceae > Rhododendron > Rhododendron mucronatum. The sequence continues at coordinate 50,696 of BPLT01000259.1, forward strand.
TCCTCAGTATTTTTTTTTTTTTTTGTAGAATACACCCTTTGTTGCAAAAAGACTCGAGAGATGTCAAAACATGTTACATCGTAGCGCGTTCTTCATTCAAAGTTCCAATTTTGATTTTGGAAGCAACTTAGCAATAGCGACATGAGATCGTGACCATGGTGGCGTGAGCGGCACGATGCTTTTTGTCAAACGATGACATGGCACCATTGTTTAAGTGGTGTGGGTATCATGACGCTACCACTTAATCACTTCCTCATTCTCCTTTGGATCTTTGATCGAGGAACGAGCTTGGGATGCAACAAGTTTTGATTCCTCTTAAGGCTTATTGCTTAGAAAGTGACTATCCTTTAGACAATGTGTATTTGACGATGTACACGACTCTTCATCGGGTCTTAGCAACCTTTCTCAAGCCATGGAAAGGAGCTCTAAGATTGGTCTAATGCTTGAATTATGCATGTATGAAGCAGCATGATTACGTACATGTAAGATGTGAAAGATGCAGCATGTCAACAAACTATATTACATAGTCCTAAATCATCGGGTTCTTGTCCTAGTAGGGATAGTTCTATGGTTATCAACAAGTGCAAAAGGTTGGGTTTTGGTTTGAGAGGGGTTCCTCGGACTCGGAGTCACAGGTATGCCTATCACTGCTGAACGTACGCCTAGCAGTGGTCGATGGTAGCGTGACCCTTCTTCGTCGGAGGTTGCTGTGCATTGAGGAATTCCCTACAAAAGATGGAGATTACTCCTTTGCACTGGGCAATTGATACCTGGCGCAAAGCACCCTATGGGTTAACTCCTTTGTACTGAGGTCTCGGTGCCCAGCGTAAAACAGTTATCCAAATTAATTTCTGAAAATATTTTATTTTTTTATCCAAACAATGGATTAATTGGTAAAATATATGAATAATAGCTTTTTGAGGTATTTCAAAATGAAGCAGTAAAGAGACAATATTGAAAGATATTGAAAACGACTAATATTAGAAATAGACATAAAAGCCCCTAGACTCCACTGATATTGAAATAATCAACAAGCCAAGGGGAAAGTGTTTTGTGCTGGGTAGGAAATGCCCAGTGCAAGACACACGTGATCACATTTTTTCATAGCAGCGACCCACGATCGTATTAGCTAGCTAATATCTCAGCTTTGGGTTCCTTGTTTCCTCAGATGACCAGAAACCATAATGCAACCTTTTAGTGCTTGATCGAGACTTTGAGACTTGTTGTTAGATGGTTTGAGGAGTGTTTTGGGTTATAAAGTCGTGAGAAGGAATTATTGTGGTGGAGTGTTGAAATGTAGGTTTTGTAGAAGGGAAATGACATTTTTCTCTTCAAATATAAGAAATTTCTGATTTTTCCTTCAAGGAAAACCCAGAAAATGTGTATCGTCTTAGAGAGAGAAAGTGCTATAGAATGGAGAGGGAGTATATGGGTGTTGTAGTGTATATCTCTACGTGTATGTGTCTATGTGGGTGGGTGTGTATTGAAATGGCTCTAAGCACCTCTATTTATAGGGAAAAAATGGAGGGGGATATCTATGTAGGCTTAGAGTTGGCTAGATGCTTTATAGAGTCATGATGAGATTCTTGCAGCAGTTGGAGCTATCAGTAACAGAATTTGATTCCCAGCGCTGGGGATTGAGTGTTTGGCGCTAAAGAGTGTATCAGACTCTTTTACGCTAGGCAATTGGTTCTTTGCGCTGGGCACATGATGCCTTGTGCTAGGCAATTGATGGATTCAGGTTCTGGGATGCTCAAAAGTCATCGATCAAGCCTTCAATTTCATGGTTTTGTCCCGTGTCATCATTAGAGATCTAAGGTAGTTCGGGGAGTCTCAATTTGGGGTGTCTACAATGGTAAAGTGGTAATGGTGGTGGTGGTGGTGGTGGTGGTGGGAGTAATTGTGGTGGTGGTATGATTGTTGAATACAAGTACACAAAAATTCAGTCAGAATTAAGTAATTCAAAGTTACTTAATTTTTTTTAAAACTTTTTAGCCTACATTTTAAGTAGCACCTAATTTGTTAAGCAATGTAAAATGTGGTTATCAAACCTACTGAATCACTTATTACTTAATTGATTCAATTTTAAGTGCTGAATTTAGGTTATCAAACAACCCGCTCCACTCTAACCGGAGCTCATTCCTTTCGAAAACCAAAATGCTAGTGACACGTCACTTTGTCACATCTCAACCACACTCATCTCACATACGATAGGATCCACCTGTATGTAAGATGGGTGTGTTGGGGTGTGACAAAGTGATGTGTCCCTAGCATCTCAAAAAACCAAAATGTTAGTGACATATCACATTGCCACACCCCAACCACGCCTCTCTTACATAAATGTGGTCTCACATGTATTAAGAGAGGTGTGGTTGTTGGGGTGTGGTAAAGTGATGTGTCCCTAGCAATGGGAAACGGTACAAGCAGCTCAATTGGTTCAAATAAATGTATTGAAAAATGTAAAAAAAGTGTGTTGAAGTATGTAAAAGTGAATTGAAAAGAGTTAAAGGTGTATTGGATTGTAGGTTTCTTTGACATTTATCTTAGTTTATAGACATGTAGAAACTTGAAAAATATAGGTGTTTCAATGAACTATGATAGACAGGATTAATGTTTTTGACTAATTCTAAAAAACAAATAAACGATTTCAATCATTAAAATGAATCCATTATGGGGCCAAAATGCACCAACCATAGGGTGTAGTCCACTTAGTGAATTGCTGAGAAGCCCATTTCTTATGAAAAATATATTCTTTGCAATCAACTATTGAATGAATGGTATCGAATGATGCTATGTTTGGTAGAATTAATATTTTTTTTCATAAATTTTGAAAATTAAACGATTAGGTCATCAAAATGAGTGTATTAAGGCCCAAAATGCACCAACTGTAGTCTGTAGCAGTTCATTCTTCCAAGAAATCAATCAAGTAAAAGAGTACAAATAAGCTTATTAGAGCACGTTATATTCTTCTTGAGAAGTGCTACAATACACACTTCTTATTTGGGTGTGTATGATATGCACTCCCATTATTTGTCATTGGATGCTTAAAACATAATTTAGACCCTTAAAAAAGTTATGACATGATTGTCAATCATGTTCTCTCTCTAGAAACCTTTTCTCGCCTCTCTTTCTAGCGAGAAAGCTTTCAACTTCCACATCGGGGGTGGGGAAAGGCGCCACCCCTCCTCCCTTTCTCCTCCCCTCTCCGTCTCTTCTATCAACATCCCCTTCTCCAACTTCTGTCTGTAGACACCCCAATCTGGGTCTCCCAATTGATTCACTATGTTTTTCGGCTTTTTGTTTTTCCGATGATGAATCAGATCAAAAACATTCTTGAGTACGAAAAGGATTTGAACTTAGTGTTTGGAATCCCTTTTGAATCTTAAAGCCCTAAACCTTTAACCTTGTTCAAAGTTTGAATCATGTGCGTTGGTCAGGAACTAGCGCGCGCTGGTCAATTTGCCAGGTGTTGGTCAAAGGTCAAACTTTGACCATTGACCAGCGCGGTGGTAGGTTTGACACGCACACATCGATTTGAGACTCACGAGCGCTAGTCAACACCTGTCTCTTTCACCTTTTTGCCAGCTGCATTTTGTGATGATCAGGTTTACACCATAGAACCCTGATTTCGTCGCCTAAATAGTGTTTTGGCAGGTTTGGGGCACTACCCCTCACAACCATTCCCATCACCTTTTGGGAAAGGCATAGCTACAGGGACGGAGGGAAAGGGGGGCACGTGCCCCCGCTTGAAACTAAAATAATTTTGTTATATTTTCGTATATTTTGCATAATTATGAAATTAAGTGTGCTACTACACATAAACATGTGCATATATATTGAAATTATACATATAAAACTAGTTTAATATTTCAATTTCATCATATGGTGCGATTATACTTGTTGATTTTCAAACTATTTGTCTATTTGGATCAATTCTTTCTTAATTGTACTTATTTGTCTATTGTGGTTAACTAGAAAAATAAAATTTTGCCATTATGATTAACAAGGTGCCCCCACTAAATGACATTTCCGAACCCATCATTGCTTAGCTACCAAGCAAGCCCAACCAGCCTTGTTGGTTGGTTGTTTCACCATGTTTACCACCTTCCATCCCCCCTTATAAATACCCCCATTCTCTTCCTTGAAAAGGGTTACAAAAATTACAATTTCTCAAGTCATAAGTTAACAATTTCCAAGCAAAAATTATCACTTACAAGCCGTAGTTCTTTTGCATCCAAAAACCCGTTCCTCATTACTACTCAAATTTTCCTTACATCCATTTTCAGCCATCAAATATCCAAGTTCAAATCCATTTTCAAATCTCAAGCAAAGGTATAAACACCTTACTATTTATTGTTTTGATCCCTAAGGGGGGTTGGCAGAGTTGGTAATCTATACCAATCCTAGTCTTAATGCTGACAAGGTTACAAGAACCGTGTGGCCTTCACACTTGTGCGCGCGCTGATTTGCATGGGGATACAGGTGTTGGTATTTTACATTTTTCATAATATTTAGATCACCTTTGATGCATGTTAAAACCTATTTACTATTTTATTTGTTAAAGTTGTTAAGTACATCAATATACATGTTTGCTGCTTCAAAATACCACTGGGTAGCTTCTGAATATGTCTCAGAGCTCAGGTGTGCAACACCAATCACTGGAAGTCCAGTCAGAATAGGCACACGCCAGTTTAAGCTGAACTCCAATGGTTGGCTTTGCATCGGTAACTTGGCCTTAGGCCTTTATCTATATCGCCACACTGTTTATGGGGTGTATTTCAAATTAATATCTATTATGTTTGTATTATATAATTCCCTGTACATATAAACTGCTTGGTTTGTTTTTAGGTGAGCACTGGTCATTCCAGAGCCCATAGGAGGTTAAAAATCAAGTCTATTGAAACAAACTAATCCACGCGTGTGGATGGGAAATTGGCCCGCGCAGGTCTGCTTGCATGCACGTAGATCATTGCATGCAAGTTGGCCACTGTTCGGGTCAATTTCCCGTTGATGCATTATTTTGGCTATTTCAGCAGCATTTTGACTTTTATCTCATTTATTGCTTATCATTTCATCCATACAAGCTATATTATCACATCTTACAAGCTGTTACAGTTTTAACCCCATTTAAATTGTTTCTCCGCCCTAATTGGCTAAAAAAATTGATTAATAAAGAAGAATCTCGAAACTTTTCACAAAATGTCTAAGTAAAGACCGATCTGGATTGGGCGAGAGGGGTGCCTTAAAACCCTTCCCCTCTCGTAACTTGGCTCCCAAACCCAGATATGGTTATGACGGACTGGTACCTCACTTTTTCAAAACAAAATAGTGTGTAAGGAGTTTCAAATTCGATTCCTTGGGTATCGGATCTTTAAACCCAAGTGGCGACTCTGAATTAAGCACTCGTCCCGCCAGAGCTCCCTCGATCCGGGGCCTGCTATTAGAAAACAGAATTTCTAAGGGCATGTTACCCACACCATCTTCGCCACTTGGTTTTAGGGAACTAAGAAACCAAAAAGGGTCGAGATTCTAAATTTAGGATTTTATGGGTACGGTGAGAGGAAGGTGTCAGGCAATCCTCTCTGCCAAACCAAAACGTTGGTCTCTACTTGTTTGACATAAAATAGTTTGATGTACTTTAATTGATTCCACAAGTACCAATTAATTAAGCCATTAACAAAACATTGGTGTGAACAAGAACAAGCAAGCACAGGGCAAAGGAGAAAGGGAATGCAAGTTAATAATAGTAACAGAGTGACTACTCGTCAGAGACTCTGGCGATCGTCATAGTCACTAACGATCACTGAAAAGAAAGTAACGATCGCCACAATTACTATCGTATACTAAACTGGTGATCGCCACTTAAGGTCAAACAATTACCAAATGCATGTACAACAATTTAGCGATCGCCACAAACACAATGTGATTGTGTGTGAGTGTTTGTGGTTATAGAATTGTGGATAAATTACATTTAACCCCTTAACTAACACTTGTTAGCACTTTACCCCATCTAACTATAAAACTCAACACTTAACCCCTTCTAACTACATAAATCCAAAACGCTTTAGAAGCCATTAACAAAAAGCATTAAGTTCCCATTTTCCCCTCATGGATAGGACACCATTGTCCAAGGCTCAATCTTCTTTTCCCCTCCTAACACATCTCGCACAACCAAACCCAAACCACCTTCCATCCCACCACCAGCACTGCTTCACCCGGATCTGAGGGACACTACTCCACCATCAACCTCCTCCACACTACTCCTTTCAAAACACCTTTGCCACCAAAATCACAGTTTGCCAGCTAAACCAGTAAGCCCAAATTAAGAAAACCACCAAGGGGAAGCAATACACACATTCTGCATCCACTAAACAAAATTAAAACTCTTCCATTCGAACCAATCGGTGCCCTACCGTGATAGAAAATCAGGAAACCAAATGCCTCTAAAATAGCCAACGAAACCCATATTCCTTACTCACCCCACACAAAAACAAAAAACAAAAAAACCACATCCCTTGTCAAAAAAGAAAGAAAAAGAAACTATCCATTTAGATGCGTGGACACTAAATCTAACTAAATTGATCATCACCACCGCATCAAACATTAAAAACTGTTAGTAAATTATAAGAATTACCTTCCTTTAATTATGAATCCTAACTTCGAATAAGAGATTTCCATCTTTGTCGACAATTAATATCCACTAGTATCCCCAAAATGAACAAATTAGAGAGAGAGAGAGAGAGAGAGAGAGAGAGAGAGCCATGAACCAGATCTTCGAAAAACACATAAATAGTTGTCGAAGAGGGTCGTCGAGTAGTGTTTTGAAGGTAGCCAGAGGGAGACGAAGGGTCGCCAAAGGGTTTCAAAGGTTGCTAGAGAGTTTCAAAGCATTGTACCAATCGCGTTTTGGGATTTTAACTTCATAGTTATAAGATTTGGATAGGTGATAGAGGTCAAGGTCAGGGTTTCAGAATGGCAAAGGTTTTGGTGACTGTTGGTAAGATGAGAAAGAGACATATACGAGAAGTGGAAAGAGGAAAAGGGCAATAACATTCGTAATTTTTAAATGGGAGGGCATGTGACTTGGCATGTGACTTGCACATGACATTTACCCTCCACCCAATTCCTAACAGAATGCAAACATAAGAAGGGTAACCATTAGTTAGAGGGGGTTAAGTATCAAAAATAATAGTTAGAAGGGGTGAAGTGTCTCCGAGCCATAATTAGAGGGGGTTAACTATAATTACCCTAGACTTATTGTTAAGCCGTTAAAGCTAGTTGTACTAACTGAGAGATGCTAGGGACATATCAATTTGTCACACCCCAACCATACCCCTCTCACATACATGTAGATCCCGCACATTTTATTGTGGAATTACCAGTCCGGATCCCATAAGAAATCTTGCACGGTGCTACCGTGCGGACCTCCCATTTTCCGAGCAAATTTCGATGATCCGAGCTGCTCAAAGTGATCAAAACATAATTTTAAGGGTACTCGTGAGAAATTAGAAAAAAAAATGATCGGGAAGGGCTTGATCTGAACAATTTTTTTATTGAACGGTTCAGTAAAAAATTGCTCGGATCAAGTCCTTTCCAATATTTTTTTTTTGCTGATTTTTTGCGAGTACTCTTAAAATCACGTTCTGCACACTTTGAGCGGCTTAGATCATCGAAATTTACTTGGAAAAGGAAAATCCCGAACGGTAGCACCGTGCAGGATCCCTCATTGGATCCGTGGTGGTGGAATTACCACACATCTATCTATCTATCTATCTATCTTCTATCAATATATTATAAAAATGTGTGTGGGCCTCTAAAGCCTCCAAACTTTAAATCCTAATTTTCTAGATTTTTGATTTCTTTTATAAAAAATACATAAAGGGAGAAAGAGAAATGCGGAGGAGTGGGGGAGAGAGAGAGAGAGGGGGGAACGTGGGAGAGGGAGACTCTTGAGATTGAATATGAAGAAAAAATTATTTTATTCTCCTGAAATACCATCACGTGGTACTCAAAAATTATTTTTTTTCACATACATGTGTCTTTCAGTGCATAAAATGAGGCCATTGCTAGCATGCATTGAACACTGGACCGTAAAAAATATAAAATTATATTTTTTATCAACTAGCGTTATGCCTGTTCGATGTACGGAGACCAAAAACTACCAATGTGATTTTTTTATCTTGTGGATTGAACAGAAACAATGCTAGTATATGTGAGAAGGGTGTAGTTAAACCGTTAAAAGTGTGTGCACCTAACATTATTGCGCCCGGCTACCATGGCCCAAAGAGGTATTGGGGCATGATGCCCCAGTTTTTTTTTTAAACCGTTGGATCATTCTATTTCAATCTCAACCCTTGATCCATCCCCCTCTCTCTCTCTCTCTCCTGTTAACCTTCTTAATTGGTTAACTCCTCTCTCTCTCTCTCTCTCTCTCTCTCTCTCTCTCTCTCTCTCTCTCCCTTCTCTTCTCACGCCCCAGACGAAATTTGGAATCCCTAACGCCATGGTCATGCCTCTCTCCTCCTCCTGTCCTCCACCATACCAATCCCTCCACACCAACTCCTCCACAGAATCTTGTCTTCTTGGATGCTCCTCCAGCATCTTGTCTTCTCCTCCATAGCAGTTATCACTCGAGGTACCTCCCTTCTCCCTCTCTTTCTCTCTCGCCAAAACAAACACACACAAAGTGTGGGTTGTGACTCCCCTCCTCTCTCTCTGGGCCAAACACACACAGTGGGTTGCTAGGGAAAATCTGGGAAGATTTAGGATTTTGTGAAAATTGTGGCAGATTTAGGGTTTTGTTTAAAAAGCTCTTTGATTACCCATTAATAATGGGCCATTATTTTCGTTATGTTGAGTTTAAGGGTCCATAATAGCTTTAGGCATTTTTTAAATAGAGTATTTGTACCCCGGCGAATGAGAGTAACATATTAAGTAGAGAGAGGCTATCAACATGTGTCAGCTAGGAATAGTAGGATCAATTTTCTCAAAGATCCCCTGACTAGAGATATGATGTTAGCAATGGATTGGTGAGCAAAGAAGGGTGATGGGTAAAAGTTTAGTCAAATATTTCCCTTTTGGTCTTTAATAAGACATTGTATTTACCACCAAGCCCATCAACCATATAGTTTTTTTTTGTGTTTAATGAGCATCACAATAGAGCATAAACGTGAAGCTATTATGATCTACTTCCTATAGCCTATGTCAAGTAAAAGAGCCACACTACTTCTTGCATGATTTTTAGTTTGGCATTTTTGCCAACGGCTTTTCTTCACATTTTACCTATTACTAAAACCAAGAGAAGTTCAACAAACAAACTGATTCAAAATCTTTGATGGGGCAAGACTGTATTATTAGTAGCTAATGCAATTCTGATACCTCTATCTTTTCCCTATTTGTTGATCGCGTTGGTCTTTTTCCTGTATAACACTTGTAAGCATTTGGATATAACTCTTGCAAAATAATTACCTGGTATAACTCTAGATTTATTTATTTTTACTATTTTTTAGCTCTCTATTGGAACTAAAGGAAGAGATTGGTTGTTTGTTTGAGGGTAGATAACTTTGGGTATCTAGCTTGGTTGATTGTTCTTTTTTCAGGACAACTCTAACTTGGTTGATTTTTTTTTTTTCCTAAATAGCTCTAGCTTGGTTTTGTTTGGAGCAATTTATTGAAGATGAATTGATTATGGTAACAAACTAGTTTTAAATATAATGTTGTTTCTACCAGTTTATATACCCAACACTTGCTCCTAATTATTGGTTTAATTTCTTAATTGTAGCTGAAGTTCAGTTCTGCAGAGGGTATGATTGGCTTGGTTTTGGACTTGATCATGTTTGAAGGGAACAATGTCAAGGAAAAGATTATGGAGAAGGCTGAAAAGAAATATCCCAGCACTAAAAGAAAAAGTGATGATATTGTGGAGGAAAAACTGCTCATATTGCTGCTGATTGTGTAGTATTTTGGATGTAAATGCAACTGCCTTTTTGTTAACGTGGCTACTGCCTTTTGGATGTATATATTGTGGCTCATGTAGATTACTACTAATGATATTGTAGCTCATGTAAATTGCTGCCTTTTCATATCCGGAATTGCTAAAAACTTGTGATATGTATTCAATGTCTTTGACGCCTTTCTTTGTTTTGATGAATTTTGAGAAATTTTATGACTGCTTGTTGTTAATGGAGGGATACCCTACCATTTTAGTGGTCATGTCATAAAATTGGGGGTGCTTACCATGTCAAAGAACATATTTAACATGAATACAGGATGTACATAACTAAAACTGGATATTCTTACGACAAATTTTGGAACGAAAAATAGTGACGGAAGGTACTTACCATGTCAAAGAACATACTTACCATGAATACAGGATGTACATAACTAAAACTGAACATTCTTGCCACAGATTTTGGAAGAAAAAAATAGTGAGTCAAGGTACTTACCATGTCAAAGAACATTCTTTCCACGAATGCAAGGTGTTCATAACTAAAATTGGACATTTTTTCCACAAATACTGAATATTCTTACGATTACAAATGAAAGACGTCACATGAAACAAAGGTTACGATTACATTTTCAAACTGCATACTACATTGTGGAATGATTTACCCTTTAGAACCGTTGCCGGGAATTGTTGATCATCCTTCAAAGTTGCTACCTAGGATCTGGGCCTAAACACTATTTGAATTTATTGACCATCCAGCCGTCATCATCACCATATCCATTATCATTGCTATGTCCGTTATCATCACTAGCGTCATCACTAATGTCTATCACTACATTCTTCCCTTTAAAACTGTCATCCATCTCTCTGAGTCTGGTTAAATATGACCACAATCCATGGTAAGTGTTTTCATATATAGTGGTAAAAAATGCAACACATTATGGAGATAATTCTAAATCTGGTCAAATATGACCATAGTTTGTGGTAAGTATTTTCATATATCGTGATAATCAATTGATATACATTATGGTTATTTTTATCTTGACAAACCAACAACAAACCAAAAACATATAATCATTGACCTTTTGCTAAAAAAAATAAATTATGTTCAACATCTAAGAATCACTACAAAAATAAGACTTCATAATGTCGATAAATTTACTTGGTCAAATTCTTCAATTTATTGTTCTTGAAAGTTAGAGAGGTTCTTCAATATTCATTTCTTGAGACAAGAAGGAATATGTGTGGAAAAATAAAAAATCAGATGGATAATTTGAGGAGTTTAAGGTAGGTGGGAGGAATTTGGTATCTTCAATAGCATAATGTGGGATAGGTAAGCATTTATTGCACAAGTTTGAAAGTAAGTGAATCATTTTCAAAAGGTAAGTACTAGCAAGAATTGTGGTATGTATATACCATGAAGTAAAAGCTAAATATTGTGATAGTAACAAAAATCAGATGGCGTGGTATAGATAGCCTGACTTTGTGATAAGTATGACATTAATGATAGGTAGGTACGTATTTATGTAACTAACTAATGCACCATAATGAAGGTAGTTAATAAGGTAACTATCACAATAAATGTGTTGTTACTTAGTTCTACGTAATTTGTATTACCTTGTAATTAAAGCATAATACCTTAATAATTAATGAAACTAAATAATGTATTGAATGTGTCATTAGAAATCAATAGTTAGCGGTTACTCTTACATTAGCCAATTGTATCAATCACTTATTGATTGCAACTAAGACTACTATTAACTACTACTTCTACTAATAACATTGATCACTATTAATATACATTAACCAATTTATTTTAGCCAAGTATATTAATACTCAATCATCAGTATATCATCACTTATTGAATATGATCAATCAATTAAATTCTCATTCAAATGATTCTGACTACTATAGTTGATTATAGAGATTAATCGTCACCCTACAACTATTTGAATAGTCTAATGTCAATTATAACTACTAATTGTTATAATATCACGTCAAACGATTGCTTACATCATTTCAAATAAATTTTTTAAATATAATTAGGAGATTATTACAATTATATGGTTCATATTTATTATTTTTAAAAATTTGTTATAAGAAACATATATACACAAAGTAAAAATTTAATGAAATATATTAACAACATTAATTGTAAGTTATTCAAAACAACAAATGAATAAATATTTTCTCAATAATATTTTTAATTAAAAATAATTTAATGAAATATAATGACAACATGAATCTAAAATCAAGGCAATTTTTTAGCTTAAATATTTAGTTTCGAAAATTTGTTACAAATTAAATATTATTAAATTAAATTTATATTTTCACCCGATATTTGATAGTCTATTACACAAATGATTAGGAAAATGACAAAAAAGTATGGTGAATATGACAAAAAGTGGTGTGAACTTACAAATTTTCAATTATTAAAAAAATTCTTGCAAAAAGTAACATTTTTCAGCCAAAAAAAATTATTTTTCTGCCAAACCGACTACCTAGAGAACAAGTTAGAGAGAGAAAGGGTAAAAACATTGAAGTATAGTCTTTTGTTGTGGTAAGTAGAGCCAGTATTCATGATAAATATAATGACCTTTTTTTTTGAAAAAAAGACAAAACACCATACTTTTTGAAAGTAATTTTGATCCAAATGTTGAGATTCATCCAAAACTTGATCCAAAGACTCATGTTAAATGGAGGCATCATGCCCCAATACCACGTTGAGACATCCTAGAAAATTTGAACATTATTGGTACTAGTATTCCAGCCGTACAGCGCTTGCCCTTATGGCTTTCGTTGCTGGTTCTCCTTGTACTACTGCTAGTCGCTTTGGTTCTGCCTCCTCTTCTTCTCGTACCCAATGCTTTGTTCCCCGCCTACCATTGCCCTCTTTTTCTTTTTCTTCTTCTTCTCTTACAGCAACAGCAAGGAGAAGAATTAGCATGGTTACTACTAAAACTTCATTATCCTTGTTCCCCTCTGCCATTCTCCTCGCCAGAGGAAGCAGAGGAGATATCCCCTTTTTATCCTCGTCTACCACTTCCTGCTTCCCCTCCTCAATTCGACTGGTTTCTCAATCTCCATCTCCATCTCCATCAGCGGCAGCAGCTGCGAGGAATACAACAAATGCAAATACAAACCCTAGAGACCGTGATGTTGTTAAAAGAAAAAAAGACGAAGAAGAGGTACTAGCAGTAGAAGAAGAAAAAGGGAATCAGGTGGGTTGGATGCATATGAAGGCGGTTGACCTAGTGGGTTCAGTGACGCAGGCAATCCCTGGGCCGAGGGTCGGCCGGAGCTCCTTGCCTTGGATTGTCGCCATTCCCTCCGCTTACGTCTCCTTCTCCTTGCTAATCGCCATCCTAACCACCCTCCACAACTTCACATCCCCCAAGGCCAGGCGCCGCTTTTTGGTAAGATGGATGGAGCTTAAACTCCTCAACCAAACACATCGACAATAAAAAAAAAAACACACCACCATTTCATTGGTCTATTTGAATTCAGGATAATTTATACCCTCAGTCACATAATTCGTGCAACCTGAAGGACTCACGAATCCCAAATCAGGGACGAATGCGCTGTAGACTCTCAAACTTGAAATCTTTAGTTTGCATATTCTTCCTAGTGATACGCGAATTGCTTGTTTGGAGTGCAAGCGGGTTAGCTGTGTTATTCTTAAAGGAGAAGGATTTCCTACTACCCAGTCAGGAGGAGGGTCCTGCTTCCCCAAAATGTGTCAAACACATGATAACACTTGGTTAAGAAATCACGCAATGAAAATTGCATCCAACAACTCGAACACTTCGACTACCATATTCTGACATTGGTTATGTTGCTTCATAGGATACAGTAAAAGAACAGGTTAAGCTCTTCATAGTGATGATGCTATTCTTATATGTTTTTATTTCAAATATATAATGCAGACACTCTCGAGACACACTCAATCTAACGTATATTAAAGTTTACGCACTCACGCTCTCGCACTAAATTTGCACTGCAAACTTACGACAGTTATGAAGGACTCAATGCTACCTTTCTTTGTCAATGCGTACATCAATTTTGAATGTCATATCTTTTTGTTCGTGTAATGGGCATGAAAATTTATTAAGAACTTTGAATGTTCAGAATTTTATTCATGAAACATGTAGATGTACACACCACTGATCCAGTGAGGATCCGGCATTGTTAACAAAATGCGGACCTCCCCCTTCCCGATCAAATTTCAATTATCTGAACTGTTCAATGTGATCAGAACGTGATTTTAAGGGTATCCGCTTGAAATCAACAAAAAACATGATTGAGAAGTGCTTCATCCGAGCAGTTTTCATTGAACGGTTCAATGAAACACTGTTTGGATGAAGCACTCTCCGGTCTCCTTTTTTTTTTGGGTTGATTTCTCGCGGGGACCCTTAAAAATCATGTTCTGAACACAATGAACGGTTCGGATCTATTTCGATCGGGAAATGAGAGGTCCGCATTTTAGCAAAGTAATGGATCCCTCATAGTATAAGGACTGTAGGTGTATACATATATAAAGAAGACGACCTTTTCCCAGTTCCCTTTTGATGGACGATTATCTTCTTAACTTGTAATTTCTTCAGGTCAATAAAAATGCTATGCTTTGTAAATCAATTGACGAGTTGCTTGAGAAAGGAAGAGATGGAGTACAACAATCAACTTTGGAAGGACTGATGCAGAAGGTGAGCCACATACCATGCATATACCCTGTAACATGATCATATGCTCTTGCATATAACTGGCCTTTGTCCTTCATGTGGTGAGAGTGATTAAGACACTTTTTACCTACGAGTACTTTATTGCCATCGTTTATCTAGGAGTATTATGTTCTTTTTTTTTCTCAACAACTAAAGAATAGAACTATTTACTGCAATTTACAAGAGTTATTCACTAAAATTTAAGAAGCTATCTTAGTCCTGGAATGCTTTCCCTTATCTTAAGGAAACAATTTCCCTTTAACATTGTAGATATATACATGCCAAGATAACATTAAAATGAAGAGTACTTGCTAATTAAAAAGTCAATTTCTTCAGTTAGAAGTTCTGATTTTCTCACATACTTGGTAGGAGGGGCTGCAGAGAGGAAAGCTGTAATTTGCAATGGCAAACTCAAACTCAAATGCCACATTTGACACAGTCGTAGTCCAAACTCCGAACACTTTAACAAAATGGGGATGACATTAAAAAATAGTTAAAGTACTATAAGGGTCATTTAAGATTGGAATGTATAAATTGGATTATATTTGACTTGCCAATGTCGATTTGTGCAGGTAAGGACAAGTACAATTTGAACTAATTGCTCTTAACTTAAGATTTCATGTGCTACGCATTTGCATCTTTACTGGTAGATATAAAGATGCAATGCTAAAAGTTAAAGTATTGTAAGTTGATTTATGTATAGGTGGGACAGATTGAATTTATTATTCTCGTTGTTTAATGTGATTTAAATTCATTTTATGCTCCTGTTAAACAAGTAATATTTTCTTCCAATATATGATAGCGAGTTGTTTTCCTGTACTTGAAGATACTTTTTTATGCTTCTTTTAATCGTCTTTGATTTTGTGCTCTTATTGGCTCATGTGATTTGTCTTATCCTTTTTACTATTCATCACTTGTGAATAAAAAATATCAGATTGACTATTAGTCGTTCGGCTATTAATTCATTTTATGCTCCTGTTAAACAAGTAATATTTTCTTCCAATATATGATAGTGAGTTGCTTTCCTGTACTTGAAGATATTTTTATGCTTCTTTTAATCATCTTTGATTTGTTTGTGCTCTTATTGGCTCATATGATTTGTCTTATCCTTGTTAATATTCGTCACTTGGGGAAAAAAAATATCAGATTGACTATTAGTCGTTCGGCTGTTGGAGTTTGATGATGTTTATTAATATGCAGACTGGTTTTGGTGGGGGGGATATTTTGCGGAAATATATTCGTTATGCTTTAAATGAGAAGCCGTTCAGCCGAAATTTGGTTGACAACCTGATCAAGCTCAGGGAAGCTTCTTCCTTGGAGGTTTCGCAAGTTGCTCAAATTCTAAATGTGATCTCTAGACGAATTGTTACAGACAAAGGTAATGCATTGTATACCTGTACATGTTCAACTTTCTAACTGTATAGGTTAATGGCCCAATCTGTAAGCAGTTTTCTGATGGGTATTAGAGAATTGGTAGAGGTTACAATTATCTAAAGGTATAGGTTATTGCAGCAGAATTTACCCTTTTAACATAGCATTTGGTCATAGAACTGACACTGATCAAGTGATGAGAGCTTAGTTATAGGGAGCTTTCAAAGTGGGTGTGCTCCCGAGAAGGGAGCTCGAATCGGTGCTCCCGAGTAAGGAGCGCACTCCTGTTTTGATGGGAGCGAGATCGGGTCACGCACTCACGCTCCTGAATAGGATGGGAGCTTTCACACTAACCTCAAGGAAGAAATACGGACTTCTCTTTTCAAACATATGCAAGGAAGAAGAAAAAGAGAAAAGAAGTAAGAGAGATTTAGGGCTCTCATCTCGTATTTGACATGTCTATGTATTTAGTTCATAAATTTGATATAAAAATAGATTGGGTTGTCTTTTCTCACTAATTGTTATATATACGAAATACTTATATGTAAAGCTCCTTTCGGTGCTCCCAACTTAGGATCTTCTACATGCCACGCTCCTGTTCGTGCAACTAAGATGAGAGGACTCAAGAATGCAACAACTAAACTTAAGACATCAAGAGGAGTGATTTATTGTCAACCCTTCTTTTGGGAAGAGAGTTCCTTTCTCCATCACACCCAAGAGAAGGCTTGTGCTCACAGATGGAGAGGGATTTGAACCTTGGTGTTCCTATCAATGCTTTGTTCTTTACAGCCAGTCTTTGAACCAATCAGACATCCATCGCCTTTTCTACGATAGAATATCTTTTTTGGTGTGAAGTTTTATGCCAGAATTGAGACCCAAAAGTTAGGGTTGTTTTCTCATTACGTTAAGTTATACAAGAGTAAAGAATTAATTACACACTACACCCTTATCTACTAATCTATTTACATAAGAGATTAATTATAAAGTAATAGCACACTACACCCATAACTTAACACTCCCCCTCAAGTTGGTGCAAAGATATCAATCAAGCCCAACTTGAACACAATGGGGTGGAAACTCTTGCTACCAAGTCCTTTTGTAAATATGTCAGTTAATTGATTTTCAAATCTCACAAAAGGCATACATATCAAACCCTCGCTCAACTTCTCCTTGATGAAGTGCCCGTCAATCTCTATATGCTTCATTCTGTCATGTTGAACAAGATTATGAGCAATGTTTATGGGAGCTTTATTGTCACAGTAGAGTTTCATAGGACCATTATCAGAAAGTCCCAAATCACGTAATAAGGTTTGAAGCCACAAGAGCTCACAAACACCATGTGCCATAGCTCTATACTCAGCTTCTGCACTAGACTTGGCGACCACTGACTGCCTTTTACTTCGCTAAGTAACCAAATTTCCCCCAAGGAAAGTACAATAGCCAAAAGTAGAGCATCTATCATCCACATAACTAGTCCAGTTGGCATCAGTAAAGGCCTCCAACCGCAGGTGACCATGATTGGAGAACAAAATTCCTTTCCTTGGAGCTGATTTGAGATACCTCAAGATATGATAAACTGTATCTAAATGTGAAGTACGAGGGTCATGCATAAACTAACTAACAACACCCACTGCATAAGTAACATCAGGTCAGATGTGAGCTAAGTATATAAGTCGCTGATACCTCGCCTTATTAGTGCGCTTCCCCACATCTCCACTAAGATGATGATTCGCCTCAATAGGAGAATTTGCAAGTTTACAACCCAATATACCTTTTTCTTCCAAAAGATCAAGTATATACTTCCGTTGGGAGTAGTGATTTAAAAATCGCGCCTAGGCGAGGCGAGGCGAGGCGAGGCGACCGCCTAGTCGCTACAATTGCGCCTAGTCGCGAGGCGTGAGGCGACTGAATATAAGGGCAAAAACAGAATATAAGGGCAAAAATAAGACTTACAATTATACAATACACACACATTACACATGATCGAAGCCGCCTCTGTCCTTTGCGAACGAAGCCCTCTGTCTCTCCTCTGTGATCGATCGTGAAGGTAAGCTCTCTGCCCTCTCTCTCTGAGATCAATTGATCTCTCTCTTGCACCCTTCTCTCTCTCTCGAACACCTCTCTCTCCTATTATTTTCTTCTACTTTTCTTCTTTTGCCGACAGGGAATATATTTGTATACACACACGCATACACACACACACACGCACGCACCCTTCTCCTTCTCTCTCTCGCCCCCTTCTGGGTCAGTTAGTGCTGGAGTGGACTGCTGGGTCTTTTTTTTTTTTTTTGTTTAACACTACACACATTATATATATGTATATATTTATATACAGTAATGATTAATCAGTTTGTATATATTAATACTTCCGTTGTTGATCATATTTTATCTCCTTTGTTTGTGTATATATTGTAGATGTCGAATAGGACCGATCTTGCTTTGAATATCTGGATTGTTACATTTTGAGCATATTTTACGTATTTTACTAGTATTTCGTATGTTGAATTGTTGGTTATTATGCAGTATGGTGATGTTTATTCTTGTTTTGATGGTAGGAGTGAATATTGGTCATTTATGTAATTTACATTACTTTTTTTTTTTTTTAAACGCTCGCCTCGCCTCACTTGCCTCGCTTCAATGAGGGCTTTCTCACCTCGCATATTTAAATCACTGGTTGGGAGATAAAAATACCTCTATCAGACCTTGCCAGTTCCATTTCAAGAAAGTATCTCAGTGGTCCTAAATCCTTAATCTCAAATTCTTGAGCTAGACTAGACTTAAGATTGAGAATCTCACCATCATCATTGCCTGTCATTATTATATCATTAACATAAACAATAAGGACAACAATCTTACGAACACCTCCTTTGATGATCATAGTATGATCTGCATGGCTCTGTTTGTAACCAAACCTCAACATAGCCTTTGAAAATCTGCCAAACTAAGTTGTAGGTGATTGCTTCAACCCTTAAAGAGCCTGGTTCAATTTGCACACCTTTCCCTCAGCGTCAGAGGATTTTGAGGAAGAAAATCCTGGTGGTACATCCATATACACCTCCTCCTCTAACTCCCCATGGAGGAATGCATTTTTCACATCAAACTGGTGAAGATGCCAATTCAATTGGCAGCACAAGAAAGTAGAGCTCGCACACTGTTCATCTTTGCTACTGGAGCAAACGTCTCCTCGTAGTCAATACCATAGGTTTGAGTAAAACCCTTGGCAAGTTGCCTTATATCTCTCAACTATGCCATCAGCATTTTGTTTGACAGTGAAAACCCACTAGCATCCCACTGATTTCTTTCCCCCCGGGAGTGACACGAGCTCCCAAATGCCATTCTTTTTCAACGCTGTCATCTCCTTTACCATAGCTCTTTTCCACTCAGATATCATGAATGCATCCTGCCAATCCTGTGGAATAGATATAGAAGAAAGAGACGAAACAAAAGCATGGTACGAAGGAGATAAACGTTCATAAGAGACATACTGGGAAATGGGATGTTGAGTACATGACCTAACACCTTTCCAAAGAGCAACAAGAAGATTATCAGAATCAATAATAGGAGGTTCAATAGGAGAAGATTCATTACCAGAGCTGAGGAGTCCTGAACTGAAGCAGGGGATGGTGATTGGCAAGGTGGCAGTACACATGAAGATTTGCCTTTCTTTTGATACGTTACCAAGGTAGTAGGCCATTCACTTGGTCAAATACGCCTATCCCCATCCACTCGTCCACCAATGTCCACTCTAGACTTCTCCTTCTACCCCTCACTACGAAAAGGAAATGATAAAGACTGTTGAACCAAATTCAGAATGTTTATTCTTCTCCCATTGGAGGTCAATTTATAATACAAGCTACCTATCAACTAAGGAAACAAAATCTTGAAATAAGGAAATACACATAATCAAATATACAGATTCCTAAACTAGCTACCTAAATTATTTTCCTTCCTAATTTAAATATATACAGCCAACACTCCCCCTCAAGCTGGAGAGTATCTATAATGTACACCCAACTTGCAACATATAGAATCAATGGTAGCTTTGGGAAGAGCTTTGGTGAAAATATCTGCGAGTTGAGACCCCGAAGGAACGAAAGGAGTAGTAATCTCCTTAGACTCCACTTTTGATCGAATGAAGTGACAGTCAACCTCGATGTGTTTACTTTGCTCATGAAATACTGGGTTGTTAGCTAATAGCAGCCTGATTGTCACAATAGAGAGGGGTAGGATCATGTACTGGAATCCCAAATTCACTTATAAGAGTGCGCAGCCAAGTGAGTTCACATGTTGGTTGTGCCATAGCCTGATACTCAGCCTCAGCACTAGAACGAGCAACAACTGACTCAGTGATTTAAAAAGCGCACGAAGTGCGCGCTATAGTGTGAGGCGCAGCGCAAGGTTTGCGCTTTGGAACTGTGGGCTATAGCGCAGAACACAAAAGTGCAAGAAAGGTGCTGAGGCGCGCGCTATAGCGCGAGGCGCCAAAGCGCCGAGGCGCGCGCCTCGAGGCGCATGCCTTTTGCTTTGAGGTAAAAATTGATCTCACGTTCGCGATGCACTGAATAATTTCTTCATTTAAATCAATGGGAGCCCTATTCAATCGATAAACCAGATCGAGCAGCAGTTCTTCGACGATTCAGAGTCTCGGTTGACGAGCAGCAACAGCTTCTTCTTCTCCGGTCTCCCTCTCCCTCTCCCTCTCTGATCATCTTCTCCAGTCTCCAGGTAACAGCTAGTCAGCTACTACTTCTTCTTCTTCCTCCTCCTCTCACCGTCCCACGTTTGCTTCTTCTTCTCTTCTTTTTCTTCCTCCTCCTCTCACCTTTTTTTTCCTCCTTTTCTTTCTATTTTCACCGACTGTCCAGGACGACAGGACCCCCTTTTCTTTTTCTTTTTTCTTTTTTTTCCAGTAACCGGACCCTTTTTCTTTTTTCCTTTTTCTAGTAACGCTCACCTGTTTTTTTTTTTTGTTTTGTTTCCAGCTCTATTTAAAGTATTTGTGCAGTTTGTTGTATTTATTTGTACTTGTTATTTCTAGATGACATCTGAAAATTCTAATAAAAAGGACCCTGGTTGGAAGTATTACGAAAAGGTTGATCCACACAATAATAATGCCTATGCATGCTTCTAGATTTTATTGCCTTTAATTCTTTTGTTATGTCTCTAAGGCTAGACATTATTATGTTTGCTTTTCATGGATGATATGTTATGTATAGTGTTTGGTACTTTCGTTTAACCATTGACATGTTATGTTTTATGACATTTGAAAGTTTTACAAGTGTTTGTTTGTGTTGAAAACTAGTTCTAATAAAATTTGGCTCGTTGCGAAGAATTTTTTTTTCTTGCGCTTCGTGTCAATAAAGCGCGCGCCGCGCCTTGCGCTAAAGCCCCAGGGGACCGTTGCGCCTCGGTACACCTTTCGCCATTTAAAACACTGAACTGACTGCTTTTTACTTTTCCAAGTAACGAGATTACCACCAATAAAAGTACAAAAGCTGGTGGTGGATCGACGGTCTGCAAGAGATCCTGCCCAATCAGCATCGGTATATCCCTCGATGCGAAGATGACCAAATGATCGATAAAGAAGTCCATGTCCTGGAGCTTTTTTAAGATACTTCAGGATACAAATGGCTGCCTCCATATGAGGAACACGAGGACGAGTCATGAATTGACTAACCACACTGACTGCATAGGAAATATCAGGTCGAGTAATAGTAAGGTAGATAAGTCTAACTATAAGTCTCCGATAAGCTTTAGGATCATCAATCAGTTCACCATCGTCAGGAAGTAACTTTAAATTAGTATACATAGGAGTGGCGACTGGTATGGAACCAAGATAACTTGTATCTCTCAAAAGATCAAGAGTGTACTTTGAGACAAACGGATGCTTGCTTTGGATTGAGCAACCTCAATACCAAGAAAGTACTGAAGCTTGCCCAGATCTTTAGTAAGAAAACTAGAGCAGAGGTGACGAATCAAGTTTTGAATTCCAATACTATCACTGCCAGTGATGACAATATCATCCACATAAACAACCAGAATTACAATCCCACGATCGGTCCTTTTAAAGACACAGAGTGATCAGCCTTACTTCGAATCATGCCATGAGCAACAACAGAATTGCTGAACTTATCAAACCAAGCACGGGGAGACTGTTTGAGGCTATATATAGATTTACGAAGTTGACATACACTCTCCCGCTTGGACTCAAACCCGGGCGGTTGAGCCATATAAATAGTCTTAGACAAATTCCCATGCAAAAATGCATTCTTGACATCCAGTTGATGAAGCAGCCAATCATGATTAGCAGCGAGAGATATAATAACACGAATAGAGTTGAGTTTGGCCACTGGAGAGAATGTCTCAGTATAATCAATGTCATAGGCCTGAGTAAAACCTTTGGCCACGAGGCGAGCTTTAAGACGATCAATGGTGCCATCGGGATTATGTTCGATAGTAAAAACCCATTGGCAACCAACAATATGAGCCCCAGAAGGCTGGGGAACCAAATCCCAAGTATGATTCAAATCCAGAGCACGCATCTCTTCTTGCATTGCTGAATGCCAACCAGGATGAGAAAGAGCTTCCTGATAAGACTTGAGAATACTAACAGAATAGAGTGATACAGAAAAAGCTTGAAATGAGGAGGATAAACGATTATACGAAACAAAGTGAGAAATAGGATGAGATGTACAAGTACGCGTACCCTTTCACACTGCAATGGGTAGGTCAAGAGAAGAAACTGAAGGTGGATCTGTAGACGGTAGAGGAGGCGGTGGGGGAGAATGAGGAGAATCCACTGGAGCAGTAGACGGAGGGCGACAAACATGGACCTGGGTAACCGGGGGTCCGGCAATATCAGGGAGTACCGGTGGAAGAACCGGAGTATTGATTAGTGGATCCTGTAAGTGAGTGCCTTCTTGAGAATAATAGGGAACTGTCTCAAAAAAGGTGACGTCGGCACTAACAAATTGCTTACGTAGTGTAGGACTATAACCCCTGTACCCCTTTTGTGTTCGTGAGTAACCAAGAAAGATACATACATTTATGAGAGCGAGGATCAAATTTGGAACAATCAGGGTGCAAGTTGTGCACAAATGCAACACAGCCAAAAAAATTTAGGGGAAGAAGAAAGGGATTCTGATTAGGAAACATGACTTGAAAAGGGGATTTACCCCGTAAAACACGAGTCGGCATTCTATTTAAAAGGTACCCAGCAGTAAGAACTGCATCTCCCCAAAAATATTTTGGTACATGCATGTGGATCATGAGAGCACGAGCAATGGCCAGGACAGGACCATTTTTTCGTTCAGCAATACCATTTTGTTGTGGGGTACTGACACAAGTTGTTTGATGAATAATGCCTTTAGAGTCTAAAAATTGCTGAAAAGGTTTAGCCAGATACTCTTGAGCATCATCGGTACGAAAAACCTTTAAGTTGGCATTAAATTGATTTAGGACTTCAGCATAAAAAGATTGAAAAATAGTAAAGATTTGCGACCGAGCTGTAAGCATATAAATCCAAGTTAAACGAGAAAAATCATCAATAAATGTAACAAAATACCGAGAGCCATAAACCAGTGATCTAGGATGGTCCCCAGATATCAAAGTGAACAAGAGCAAACGGGTGCAAACTAGGTGAATCAGTGCGAGGAGAAAAAGTAACTCTCCGATGCCTACTAAGTTCACAAGTTTCAGAATTAAAAGTAGAAAAATCAGGTAAAGATGGAATTAAAGATTTTAGGTTAACAAATGAAGGGTGCCGACAATGCCACTGATATGGTGTTGTGGTAGAATGAAGAGCAGATGGATCCGAGGAACCAGATGACTGGAAGTAGTAAAGGCCATTCATCTCATATCCCCCACCAATCATCCTCTGCGTCTTGAGATCCAGAAATTCACAATGAAGGGAAGAGAAGGTTATTGAACATTGGAAATTGTGGGTGAGTTTTTGAATGGATAGCATGTTAAAAGGAAAGCCAGGTAAATATAAAACAGAAGTTAAATTGAGACCAGAAGTACGATATGTGCCAATGCCGCACTCAATTTGATACGAATATCAAAATTCTCTGCAGTGACAATGGCACTGAGTATATCGATAGGAATTTTAGGGCTTTTACAATCGCATGAAAAGATTTAAAACAAGAAAAGACTTCACTTTTTGACTTAAGTAAATACACCCAAGTAACACGAGAATAACAATCAATAAAAGTGACAAACCACCAAAAACCTTTAAGAGAGGTAACAGGGGAAGGACCCCAAATATCAGAATGAATCACCATAAAAGGAGAAGCACTCCGTTTATTAATAGGTGCATTAAATGAACGTTTATGTTTTCCAAGGTCACAGGCTTCAAAAAAAAAAAACTTACTCCTAGAACAATGCTTAATTAAACTAGGGAAAAGTTTCTTTAAAATCCCAAAAGAGAGATGACTCAATCTACGGTGCCACTTATGTAACATAGAAAGAGCTGAACTCATATCTGTTTGCAAAGTGAGACCGCATGACATGGGTGAATGAGGTGCAGACTCCAAAAAATAGAGGCCACCCTATGCTTTACCACTACCAATCACCTTGCCCGTGTCCCGTTCCTGAAAAACACAATGAGTAGGAAAAAAGGTCACTGAACAATTTGCAGAACGAGTACGACTACTAACGGACAGAAGGTTAGTGGCAAAGTTTGAATATGTAGAACTGAAGAGAGGGAAATAGAGGGAGAATAGCGAACAAAACATTTCTATGAATTAGCAGAGAATGAACCATTTGCTATTCTGACCTTATCCTTACCAGAACAAGTAAAGAATCAAACACAGAGGAACAACCTGTCATATGTCATATGATCTGAAGCACCTGAATGTATAATTCAAGGAATAGGAGAAGGGGCAATAAATGCACTAGCCAGAATACCTATGTGAGCAAAATAGGATGAAGTAGGACTTGTGGTGGAAGTGGGAGTTATAGTAGATGGAGAATCAGCCTGAGCCATTAGGCGCTTAAGAGCTTGCATCTCTCCTTGAGAAAAACCACCAACAGGATCAAAAGACGATTGAACCCAGTACTAAATCCAGAATCCGGCAAGGTAGCAACTGTAGATTCCGAAACGTGGGCTTGGGCCTGAGAACGCATGAGACCACGACCGTGACCACCGCGTGCACCCCCTCGCTCGCGAGAGGGACGGCCATGTAACTTCCAACAAAAATCCCTAGTATGGCCGATGTTGCAATAATCACATCGGAGGGACTCACAATCAATAGGCCCACTGCTAGGACTTACCACTCTGTGGAGGAGGACCAAATTGACCCTGAGGAGCGGCAACCAAGGCAGAATGATCAAAAGTAGGAGTATGCAATATAGCACCCCTCCTACTCTTCTCCTGCTGAACAATGGCATAGGCTTATCCCAAAGATGGAAACAAAACATGGCCCAACACCTGCACTCTAATCTGATCATAATCCATACCAAGGCCAGCAAGGAAGTCATAAACACGCTCTTTCTCCAACTACTATAGCCAATTAGCAGCATCAACAGACAAACAGCCTAAAATCCGTGATAATAATCAAACTCTTGCCACGCTCCACTCAAGTCAGCAAAATACACAGCGATGGATCTGTGATTTTGTTCCAATGTACGGAGTCTCTTCCTCAACTCAAAACACTGAGCATCATTACCTTGCTGAGAATATGTTCGGGCTGCAGTAGTCCAAATCTTATTCACGAAGTAGGAAAGTATGGTGAATATCAACTCTCATAGAGTTAAACAACTAGGTCATGACTAAAATTTCTGAGATTTAAATTTCTTAAGTTTGACAACCTCATTAGGTGGAGTAACAAGACCCCCAATAAACTCTGACATCCCTCGGGCCTCAATAGCCAAAGTAAAAGTACGAGACCAAATCAAATAGTTGGTACCTTCCAACTTAATATAGCAAATATCTCGAGAAAAATTATCCAAGAGTCCCTACATTACTCAACTCATCATTTCTGCTAGCGGAAGCCTTTTTTTGATCCCCCGGCATTTCAATGCAGAAAGAACAGCAAACCCAAACAAATACACAGTCAACCTAGTACCGAACAGCCTCAAAACCAATGCCAAACACAGCAACAGCAGAGCACAAGTCCAAATACACAGATTGAAGGCTCTTGCCACTGTTTCGACTGTCGGAACAGTATCAAACAAGAATTCGAGCACTGAAATAGGGCAGAAACAGTTGGGATGTGTCAGAATCGAGCAGCAACAGTAAAAATGAGCACACGTCAGTGCTCATCGGCATCAGAAATGACTGGGTCCTGCTTGAAAGATACAAACAAGCCTTGGAAAAGACTGGGTCTTGTTGTCAGTGGTTGATTAAAGGCTGGGTTGACTCTAAAGTTACCGGCGAGTCTCTTATGGGTTCAAACAAGTCTGGGTCTCTCTTGAATCTGAGCAAAGAGCGTCGAGATGGCTGGAAAAAAGCAACTGAGATCTTGTCAGCTACAGGAAGGGCCGATAGAGGACTAGTCGGAGGTCGGCAACTCCCGTCGGTGATTCAACAGTGTTGATTGATGGCTGGTTGATCACTGAGGGTTGACGAAATAGGTCGCCAGGTAAAGTTCGCTCTGATACCATGTAAAGTTTTACGCTAGGATTGAGACCCAAAAGTTAGGGTTGTTTTCTCATTACGTTAAGTTATACAAGAGTAAAGAATTAATTACACACTACACCCTTATCTACTAATCTATTTACATAAGAGATTAATTATAAACTAATAGCACACTACACCCATAACTTAACATTTGGGTATTTACTTACTTGCAAAATATAACTCTTAGTTGGATTAATTTTCTCAAGTTCATGTAAGATAGACATGGCAATAGAGCTACCAGCCGTCTTCCATGGCTCCCTTGTTTGACTTGCTCGAACCTGTTGTTATGTCATAAATTTTGTCACAGATGGCATCTTTATGTAATTGAGCGTGTTCAATGAAGTACTTATTTTGTAACATGATGTGTCTTCTTACGGCATAAAGTAATTCCTAATTTAAATTCACCTATTTGTATCATTGCAAGCCATGTTTGGTAATTGGCCTTATTGGTGTGGCCCATAAAAGGGGCAAGAAAAAACAAGATTAAGGAAGCATTCGCGTTCGGAAATTTTGCAGCCAAGCTTGTTTGGAATGAATCTAACGAAGTAATAATTATGTTTTAAGTCTTAGTCCTATTTATGTTTAAGTAAGGATAATTATGTTTCAAAATCAGTTTTTAGTAGTCTTACGGTTCAATGGTATTTCAGTAATTTTTTAGGCTTCCGAAATAGGCTGTAGGGGTCGCCCAGGCGTAGTCTTGTGGGTCAAGTTATTTATTTGGTAGTTCATTATGAATTACTTAGGTTTGGGTTGAGTTTAGAAGTTAAAGTTTTAGTTGTTTCTTTATTTGAATTAGGAAGTCTCTAGTCTATACATAAGGATGTTATGCCTCAATAAAAAGGGACATGGGCTGTAGGGGTCGCCCAGGCGTAGTCTTGTGGGTCAAGTTATTTATTTGGTAGTTCATTATGAATTACTTAGGTTTGGGTTGAGTTTAGAAGTTAAAGTTTTAGTAGTTTCTTTATTTGAATTAGGAAGTCTCTAGTCTACACATAAGGATGTTATGCCTCAATAAAAAGGGACATGGGCTGTAGGGGTCGCCCAGGCGTAGTCTTGTGGGTCAAGTTATTTATTTGGTAGCTCATTATGAATTACTTACGTTTGGGTTGATTTTAGAAGTTAAAGTTTTATTAGTTTCTTTATTTGAATTAAGAAGTCTCTAGTCTATATATAGGGATGTTATGCCTCAATATTAAGGGAGTTGAATATTTATGAAATTGCTGAGCTTTGAAGCTTTCTTTTGAGTTGTGTGATGCAATTCTAACCCTAGGTTGAATGCCTTTGGGCATCTAGGTGTGATGCCTAATTCTAGGAGTGATTCCCAGATCTGTCTTTTTCTTATCTTCTCTTCTTTAATTTTCTGCATAAAACAGCAATAACACTGTTCACAGCCCAGAATGATATTTCATGGTAATTTGTAACACAAGCATGATCAGTTGCAGTCATTTTTGCTAGCAAAATGTTCAGAATGAGCTCATCGCATACATTAAGGTATCTGAAATTGAGTCATTTTGTTCATGATGTTATGTTCTGGAAAGCTGTATTTACTACTATGCGCTCATATATTAGCAAATGTGGCAGAATGGAACATTACATGCGTTGAAAACAAAATTTAGATTAATATAGTAATTGGTGTGTATCCAATGTCATCAACTAGCTTAGAAGTTTTGATGTGATGCATTTGGTTGCTGATGGTTGTTCTTTCTATTCTAGGTCTGGTTGTCATGGATATGTCGGGATACTCTGAAAAGGGTATCAAGAGAAAAATTGCCGTCCAAACTCTTTTTGGAAAAGTTTATTATCTGTCAGAGGTAAGAGACTTTAATAAAGTGGCGACCTTCCTACCACTGCTACATTCCTTAATATTTTTTGTTCTACTTTTTTTCACCTTGAGGACATAGTTCGCTTATGGTTGATTGTGACTAAACCTTGATCTGTGAAACCCCTAAAAACTTTAGTCATCAATAGTACGACCTTATTACAAAAGAGGTCAATGTAATGTGGAAACGGGGATGTAAATTTAGGAATATGGTTATACATCATAACACACACACACACACTTGAGTGAGGTATGACAATTTCCATTTGATACTTTCGCTTTTTCTGTTGTAACATGGCTAAACATGACAATTTCCATGTCTTTAAAACTCCCAAATGGAATCTCTAACTTTTATACGTACAAAACTTTTACACGGTTTCAAAGAGAAGAAAATGCAATAATTCAACCATAAAAACTGGGGAAATCAAATCTATTACCCTCACCTAGCTTCAGCATCTTCACCATTCATTTTGGTTGAAACCACATGGACTTTCCGACTCCTTGAAAACCTTAATCGATTCCTCTGACAACAAACTTCTCCCCTTGAGAATCACATGGGCAGAGAAAAGATCCACACGAGCATTCTCACAGTAATTCTTCACAGTGGTTGCATGAAATGTTCCCGCGCTTTCTGACCCCTTATAAACCTTCAATTTCATCTTACTGGAAAGCATTTTAAGAAATTCCTCTAATGGAAAGATTAGACTTTCCTGTAAAAAGACTCAAAGATATTTTATTAGTTGGATCAGTAGTGGATTTGTTTGCCTAAGAAGAAGACGAAGGAGCAGTGTGGTATTTGTGGAAACTGTTTTCTTAGTCGCAGTTGGAGCTTTGAAGAAGCAACGTGGGGTGGGAAGTCAGGTAGTAAATTTACCATTTTGCCCAATCTGTAACTGCCTATAACACGTTGGAAAATTGGGATTAAGTGATTTGAATTAGGGTAGTATTGGATTAGGCAAAAGTCTAAACAGCCTCAAAATTGGGAGACACCAAAGTGATGGCCCTTTATAGATTGGAATAGATGTAGTCAAAGAGTCAATTAGTTGATCAAAGAGTCGTCTGGTTTTTCCATGTCATTAATCCAATTAAAAAGTCTCTGTTCAAATTTTCGTTCGACCAAAAAAAAAAAAAAATTCAAATGTGTCATTGAGTGTCTAAAGTTTGTTGAAGGTTATTCCAGGTTATTTGTTTTGGGAAGTTCAATTGGAAGTTCCCAAGGTGGTTGGTGACGTCATTCGGCACGGGGAGCGTGGTCCCCTCCAACTTGGCTCTCAAGGCAGACATTCCTCTATAAATACTACTATGATAAACCCTATCTGATAGGTTCTCTTCCCTCCTACTGAGTTCAGTTTCTTCTTCTCAAATCGGAACTTCTCTCCTACGGAGTTCAGTTTCTTCTTCTCAGATCGGAACTTAGTCATTGAAGTGCCCGCCAGCTACCTTCGGTTGGTAGGCACTAACCGTGTGCTTCCTGTGCTGTGACAGGTAGAGAGAGAAGGGAGCTAGCATTTCAAACCCAAGTGAAGTAACCCAAATCAAGAGTGTGAGATTTGGTTGAGTAGAGTGAACACCGCCCCATAATTGGTGAACCCGACGTAAACATTGATTGTTTTTCTTCTTTCTTTCTTCACCTCCCCCTCACATCTCTTTCACCTTTCCCCAAGAAAATGGTGGAGATTGATTCAAACCTCCACAACGCAATACTTCTTGGCCCAATAGGGGCCTTGGACCATGGGCCTTCCAAACACCCTGCCGAGCCAAACCCGGCCAGCGAGGTCGAGGTCGAGGGATCGGCTTTAGAGCCACACCACAGAGCCCACATCTGCCTTTTGGAACATATTGAGCCCAAAGACGAGATCATACACACTGTGCAAAACAACCTCTGCCAAGTCAAGGAGGACGTTCGAAGACCCCAGGATTCAAGGTCCAGCAGCTCACGCTAACGGAGGGAATAGACTCCATGCCACGTTAAGGAGCAGCAGAACCCCCAGCTTCGAAGGTTAGCCAAAGACCGTCTAGCTCTCCCTCAGGACAATGGATGCCAAGGTGATGGGGACTTGCGCAGGAGGCGCAGAGCCACAGACCTTCGTCGCCACGATGTGACGCCGAATTCCAAAGAAGCCCTCCTGCCCTTAAATGACTCGGGGAGGTCTGGGTGGCAAACACCTACTCTTGCTACTTTCCTGGCTCTGAGCTAGGGGAGACGACCAGCCATGAAACGACCTTCGATCGGCAAATCAATAGACATTTGAAAGAGCACTTGCACTCCCTCGCTGTGGACCTCGACCTTGTCGAGGAGCACCGAGACATAGGCCCGCATAAAATTGGCCTCATATCAACAAGAGGCTGCCAAGGGGTACAACTGCAATGTTCGAATCAGAAAATTCCTACTAGAAGACCTCATCCTCGGGGAACAAGTCATCGAAAACAAGAACAAATTCACCCCAAACTGGGAAGGACCAGTCAAAGTCACGAAAGTGGTTGGACCAGGAGCTTACTGCTTGGAGGAAATGGATGGAAGAACTCCCATGCGGAACCCTGGAATTCACGGAAACTTCGCAAGTACTACAAGTAACAAGGAAAACTCCCCAAGAGAAAGATATGCTTTTTCTTTTTTGAATCAGTTGTAGCTTCATCTCCAATGCTTGTAATAGAAAGAATTTGGCTAATGAAAGGAGTTACTGGAAAAACATTGTGCAAATCCTCAAATTTTTTCTCTCAAATCCTAAACGATTCAGGATCCAATGGGATGGCCGTTTCACCCCCTGAGAACTTAAATGTTCACCCTCGCGACATCTAACACCGAATCACCCCTATTCGGTATGCTTGGCCTTCCATACATATTATAAATCACTCGGCTCGGCCTCTTTTCAAGTCAAGCGGATCTCCAAAGAACCCCAACAAGGCATCAGTCATCCAAACCTACCGTATATTTATAAAGATACTCTGGCTTAGGCCGATGGTATCATAAAAACCTAACCCAAAGCAATGGGCGGGCATATATACGGGCAAACACGAACAAATAAAGATTGGCAGCAAAATAACTACAAATGTAAACAATTCCACAACAAGAACAGAATAAAGGAATTCGACTCAGAATTGCCAAAAAATGGGCCTATTGCAATAGCCCCTCTGTTAACCTATGGAACGCTAGTATCAACGTGCAAGTAAAAATCAAGAGTGTGGTGTTACCGTGTTACTCCTATCGAGGACCTGGCATGGGCCAACTGTTCGACGCCAGCCCTACCAAAGTATTACATACCACGACCTAGCTTAAGCCAATTATTCGGCGCCACATGCATCCGAAAGCAAAGGATCGAAACAAGTTAATTACACAACCATCCGGCACGGCTCTATCCTGACTGTTGAGAAGTTGTCTGGTCAAATTTACCAAAAAAATAAAGTCTTGTCTCAAAATCAGAAGGGGGAGTTCAACAGTGAGCCCTGTCAAGAGACAGCGAGAAATCTCTGGCGCACATCGCAACCGCGGCTTGCGCCGAGGTCATTGCTCTCACCTTGGGTGCAGGATCTCCTTCCATAGCACAAAATCTGTAGGAGTTCCCATGGCGCCCAAACATCCTCCCCATCCCCGCTTAAACCATTTCTCTCTCAAACTGGGAAGCTGCCTCTGGCACTCCGCCTCCGTTGCGAAGAAACCACTCCCATATTGCTCATTGGCACTAATCTTGACCTCTTCCAACTTAATCGCCACCTTGTTCTCGGCTTGCTGTGCTTCCACCACCTTGGCCTCCATCTTTGCCACCCTTGCTTTAGCATCTGTGAGCTTGGCCTCCAATGCCCGATTCCAGTCCTACACCATGGAAAGAATTCTCCCATCTAAGCCACCCATCTTTAATTGCTTGTGCAGAGCCAAAAGATGTTGGACTGCCTGCAAAGAAAAAGGAGAAACCCATGAGAAAGGGAGACAACTGGCTAACAAAGGCACGGTGTAATAAGACTAACAGTGGTCCTTACCCCGAGGCTGAGATGAAGGGCTTCGATGCACATTGTTTCGGGGCTAGATGGCACTTTCTCAGCGTCTTTCGACTGGCTAACGGCACGGCCTAGGGCAAGGGAAATCCAGGAGAACAAGTAGAAACACGAGTATCACCATATGCAAGGGCCCTCAACCCTCAGGAGGAGAAAAGGCGTTCCCAAATCCCAAGGGCCTCTCGGCAAGGAGCTCCCCTGCAACCTACGGTCCGTTGGGGTCTTCCCACCTGATCGGCCGTAATGTCTTTAACCTCCCACTCCCCTTCTAAATCGGAATCCAATCTTACAACTCCCCTTACTTTACTTTGCTTCGCATCTTCCTCGACAATTGGCGCTTTCCTGGACAACGCCATGCTCCTCTTCATTCTCCTCCTCTCCAAACGCTCTCTCCAGCGGCTCAACCCAATTGGCACAGAGTTGGCGTCTGTCTCCCCCAAACTTTCCTCACTATCAGTGGAGGACGAGACGCCCTCCCTCGCTCCGAGAGTATTTTTATACCCGAGCTAGAGGGGGGCCTCCCGATCCTCACCCTCAGCATTGTATTTTTACGAGGAGAACTCGCCCAACACTGAAGTTCCTCCACCACTTCCCGCTCTGAGCACTGACCGAAAAAGGAAAGAGTGTTGCAAGGGGTTACACGCGCACAAAGTGATGGACCGAAGGAGGGAAAAATAATGAATAAGGAGAAATAGCAGGACTTACCCAGAAACAAGGAAAACTCCCCAGGGGTCGCAAGGCACTGTAGAGTCGGGCCCAAAATCAAAGCTCTCCTACACTGCCAGCCAATCATCGCCTAAGCCTTCACGGAAGGCCCATGAATGAGTTGATATGCGTTTCCGAGCCAAGATGCCAGATTGTAGCGACCCGTCGGAACATTCTGATCAGTGATTAAAAAATCGCGCCTAGGCGAGGCGAGCGATGAGGCGAGACTTGGACGCCTCGCAGTTGTGAGACGAGGCATATTTTAATGAGACAAGCGACTAGGCTCGCTTCAAGCGCCTAGGCGCTGAGGCGTGAAAAATTGGCGCCTAGGCGAGGTTAGGGCTAAACACCCCAATTAAAACACAAATCAGCGGCGGCCTCTCCTCAATTAGATCTATCGTCTCTCGACTCTCTCATCTGGGCGAAGGTAAGTCTCTCTCTTTCTCTCTCTCTCTCTTTTCCCTCTAATCGACACACACGCACACTTTTCTTCTCTCTTTTCTCTCTTCTTTTCCTGACAGGCCCGACAGTCCGACACACACGCACCCTTCTTCTTCTCTCTCTCTCTCTCTCGACCAGTTGACCCTTCTGGGTCAGTCGGCTGCTAGTGCTGGGCCAGCAGAGTGCTGGGTAATTTTTTTTTTCACACATACAATAATACACATATTATATATATATATATATATATTATAGTATACACTATACAGTGTATATTACAGTATATATATATTATATAGTTCATACATTATAGTATTATACAGTATAAGTATTACAGTAGTAACTACTAACTAGTAACAGTAATGAATAAAAAATGTAATGATTAATCAGTTTGTTGTTCACTTGATTGTTTATATCAATCAATACTACTGTTGTTGATCATATCATCATATTTTATCTCCTTTGTTTGTGTATTGTATATATTGTAGATGTCGAATAGAACAGATCCTGCTTGGAAGTATACAAAGAGGCATGAAGATAATAAGTTTAGGTTCACATGTAATTTTTGTAACAAAGTGGTTACTAGGAGTGTTTACCAAGAGAGGCTACATCTTGCTGGAGGATACCCTGATGCGACTTCATGTCCTAATTGCCCAGAACCAGTTAAAGAGGAGATTAGGGCATTTATCTGTAAGAAAAAGGAGACGGCGTCTAGCATAACTCCTCTTCCAGATTTTGATGAAATGGGCAATGAGGAGGACATTGATGAGGATGAGTTTTATGTACACTCGAAGCCCCCTCCTAAGAGGCCTGCTGCCACTGCTACCTCCGGCTCCAAGTTCCAACTTAAGAAGCCCAAGACCAAAGGGCCTATGGATGCTTACTTCACCCCTGACCCAAAGATCGAGGTAGAGAATAGGAGAAGTGGTAAACAACCTAAAGTTGACAATAATACGCCGCAAAAGAAGTTATTGAAAGAACGGGCTCATCAAGCCATTGCGAGGTGGATTTACGATGCTGGATTACCTTTCAATGTTGTCAATGTGGAGTCCTTTGAACCGATGATTGAGGCTATTAGGCAATATGGCCTGGGTTTGACACCGCCGACTTATTATCAAGTGCGTGTCCCTCTTCTTAAAAAAGAGGTGGAAAATGTCAACAAACAAATGGAGGACGACAAAAAGGAGAGGGAGGAAAATGGATGCACTCTTATGTGTGATGGATGGACGGATCGAAAGAATAGGTCATTGATAAATTTTTTGGTTAATTGTCCTAAAGGTAGCATGTTTATTGAATTGGTTGATGCATCGAGTCGTTCCACAATCAGGGACAACATGTATAGGTTGCTTGACGAGTATGTGGAGCGAATCGGAGAAGCTAATGTGGTCCAAGTTGTCACGGATAGTGCCGCATACAATAAGATGGCAGGTAACAATGAATTGCCATATGTTAGTTACTAGTTACTACTCAAAGTCTCAAATGTATTATTTCTTACTTTATTACTTACTCTTAGAATCTTATTGTACTTGTTCTAACTTATGATAGGGAAGTTGTTAATGGCAAAAAGACCACATTTGTATTGGACTCCATGTGCTGCCCATTGTTTGGATTTAATGTGAGAAGACATTTTCAAGTTGCCATATTTGAAGAGGACATGGGAAAGGGCAATCAAAGTATACGGTTATATCTATAACCGTCTGACATTGTTGAACATGATGAGACACTTTACCCAAAGAAAAGAGTTGATTAAGCCAGCAAAGACTCATTTTGCAATAGCTTGTTTGACTTTACAAAGGGTTCATCAACAAAAGAATAACCTAAGAAAGATGTTCCCATCAGAGGCTTGGAGTAAGAGCAAGTGGGCAAAGGAGGCAGATGGTAAAGAGGTAGCAGAAATAATGTTGTCGCCATCATTTTGGAACAATGTCTTGCTGGCCCTAAGATTTGCATGTCCTCTGGTTAAAGTACTTCGTTTGGTTGATGGTGAAGAAAAACCTGCAATGGGATACGTCTACGAGCCATGGATAGGGCCTAAGAAACTATTATAAACACGTTTGGCGGAGATGAAGACAAGTATAAAACTGTGTTTGAAATCATCGATGCGAGGTGGGAAGTGTAATTGCATCAACCTTTGCATGCAGCAGGCTACTATTTGAACCCTGCATTTTTTTACAAGGATGGTGCAAGAATGAAAGCTGATAAAGAGGTATGGAAGGGTTTAGTGGATTGTATTGAAAGGCTGGTACCAACTGCAAGGATGCAAGATGAAATTCTTCATCAGATAGCATTATATGAAGAGGAGGAGGGAATCTTCAAAAAGGACATGGCAATTAGGCAAAGAACTACAAGGTCACCAGGTGATCACAATTTTTTACCCTTCGTGTACGTCTTTATTCTTTATCCTTTGCGACAATATAACTAATTGGCAATGTGCAGTTGAGTGGTGGAAGTTATTTGGTCTTGAAACTTCTGAATTGCAAAAATTTGCTGTCAAGATCCTTAGCCTTACTTGCAGTTCATCCGGATGCGAGGGAAATTGGAGTGTGTTTGAACATGTGAGTATTACATTCAGGGATTTCTAATTGTTTTGAAGGTGTGAATCGTGTGATATGAACTTAAATCCCTTTTTAACTTTATTTTGCAGCTTCACACCAAAAAAAGAAATAAGCTAGATCAAAAGCGCCTCAACGACTTGGTGTTTGTTAAGTACAATAGAGCATTGAGGCGTCGATATATGAACCGCGGCAAATTTGACCCGATTTCCTTGAAGAACATTGATGAGAGCAATGAATGGTTGATTGGAAAATTGGAGGATGAGCTTGTATTTGACGGTGAAGATTTGGATTGGAATGTTGTTGCGAAGGCTAGTGGGGTTGAACAACCTAGCAAAGTAACTAGGTCAACTCATAAACCAACAAGTTCAAAGAAGCGTTCAAAAGCATCAAGTTTTTGTGCAGATGATTAGGAAGAAGAAGAATTTGATGACACTGTTTC
Organism: Rhododendron mucronatum var. ripense; assembly: GCA_019656295.1. Classification (NCBI taxonomy): domain Eukaryota; kingdom Viridiplantae; phylum Streptophyta; class Magnoliopsida; order Ericales; family Ericaceae; genus Rhododendron; species Rhododendron mucronatum. Next base: position 87,298 of record BPLT01000259.1, read on the forward strand.
AGATGAAGGAGAAGAGGAAGATGTGGATGGCTATCAATCAAATGATGATGAAGAAGATGAAGATATTGGTGGTGAGTGATGAAAGGATGACTGATGATGTCTTGTTTGGAATATCTGGATTGTTAGTTTGTTACATTTTATGAGCGTATTTTACTTGTATTTCGTATGTTGGAATGTTGGATTGTTGGTTATTATGCAATATGGTGATGTTTGTTCTTGTTTTGATGGTAGGAGTGAATATTGGTCGTTTATATAGTTATATATATATTTTTTTAAAAACGCTCGCCTCACTTCAATGAGGCGCTCGCCTCGCTCCGATGAGGGCTTTGTCACCTTGCGTATTTAAATCACTGGTTCTGATTAACATTGTAGCAGCCCATGAGGTCGGACACCCTAAAGTCTAAATCATGGCGCCTCATCAGTTCGGCAGCGCTATTGACTATGCGGAAGAAGTTAGCCGAAACCTGTTCGGTCATGATGTGTGAAAGACCGTGCAAAAAAGTAGGTTTAGAGGGAACCTATATGCCATCAAGGAGGGCCTCCGAAGGCCTGAAGCCTTCCGGCATCAGTGTAAGGTGCACATCATTAGGGATGCCAAACTGAGCTCTAAAAGCAGCCATCTTTTCGGGAGTATCCAACATCCTTGGATACTTTGGAATTGTTAGCCATCATTCCTAAACAAACTTCAGGGTAAGGACGTGCTATAGGATGGGGGGAATCGCCGGAAAAACACCACGATCACCCACAGAGGATTTCTTGGCATCTGTTCTAGGGAAGAAAACAGTCCAAGTACGGAAATAATTGAAGGAAAACTCAAAAGGAATAAGAACTCACCGCAAAGTATAGGTCTCGAGGCTTTGATAAAGAAACGGGGCTTGGTCGATGCAGAAATCGCCGCCTATTCTTGTTGGAAATCGTCTTTTAATAAGGGAGAGAAAGGGCGAATGCATAAAAAGTGATAACTCCCTCTCTCACTATACTTATAGGTGATAGAAGTCATCATGACTCTTCGCGGGAAACGAAATGGCGGTTCAAAACATGCCAATCGTGGGTCGCCACTTGTCCTGAAAGGATGCCGAAGGGGCACTTACGGAGCATTGAGTCGCTATTATGAAACAGCATTTGCAAGGGTCAGTCAGATCATCGACACATGTCCTTAAAAAGGGCAGCGAAAGGACACCTCCCTCAGAGGCCTATACCGGCACATGCACAATGTCCCATCATCTCGCCTCGCATGTCCGATGACTGACACGTTGTGGTTACATCGCCAGATTCAGGATTCCTTGAATACACATTAAATGCTAATCGGACCGAACGGAACTGGAGACCATCTAGCCGAGAGTCAAATCAATCCCTTGCTCCTTCCTGATTGATCGGACCGAAGGATTGAGAGGCTATTGTAGTGGGCCTGAATAATACTCTTAGTCCAATGGGCTCATCGGGGCAGTTGCCTCTTGAGCCCACTCACGAAAATTAAGCAGGAAGAGCATAGAGATCCCCTATCCATTTGGGGGACAGCCCGTTTGGTACCCTAGCTCAGGTCATGCAGGGACTGCATTAAATCTCAGGTGCTCCAGAACAAATTGGCGGGGCCATGTGGCACCAATCTGGTTCGGCCGCGCGGCGTGGACAAACGGAATACGACGAGCTCGCCGCATAGTACATGTACGGCTCGGCCACGCGTCGTCACTCCACGAAGCCACGTGGAGTGATCCCTAACTGAGCGAAGGTAAGACTTTCGATGGTCGGAGGTACGGGCGTACGGGGCCAAACCAGTACGTCCATATAGCTCGACAGCGCCCCAACCGACAAGCTCAAGGCTGAACTCCAACCTGGCTCTGTCTTCAGGCAGGCGGGTGTTGGTGGTCGGTGACATCATTCGGCGGGGGGAAGCGCGCTCCCCGCCAACTTGGCTCTTAAGGTAGGCATTCCTCTATAAATACTACTATGATAAACCCTAATAGGTAGGTTCTCTTCCCTCCTACTGTGTTCAGTTTCTTCTTCTCAGATCAAAAATTAGTCATCGAGTATCTACCGGCTACTTTCGGCTGGTAGGCACTAACCGTGTGCTTCCTGTGCAGTGAGTTAGTGATAGGTAGAGAGAGAAGGGAGCTAGCATTTCAACCCCAAGTGAAGTAACCCAGATCAAGTGAGTGAGGTTTAGTTGAATAGAGTGAACACCACCCCACCAGTAGCTATCACACCACCATCCAACTTGTTTTGAACAAGATGACAATTGACTTCAATATGCTCAGTACTCATGAAAAACTGGGTTAGATGTAATGTTAAAAGCTCGATTCATTGCACAGTGAACCTATTTCTTCAAGAAAGGAGTGCAGCCACAAATTTCACATGTAGTGTGAGCTATGACTCTATTTTGCTTCTGCTATAAATCGTGCAACACTATTTGTATATTATTCTTCCAAGTGATGAGATTTCCACCAAAGTAGAACGTCTAGTAGTGAATCTCCTGTTAGATGGTCCTCTTGCACATTTTGAATGGGTAAAAGCCAGAACACAAAAGTGACCACTGGCTCGGTACGAAAAAACACATATGGAAGGAGTTTGAGACATTTCATGTGTGTATCAGGAAGAGTACCTAAGGGGCCCTTTGGGAATATGGCGATCACCATAGTTGTATTCGAAATCGTACGATTCGCGATTCGAATCGGGGTATCATCGATTCGAACTGATACAAAGAATCGGAAATGGGAAGAATCGTAGACAGAATCGACGAATCGATTCGAGAATCGGTGAATCGTTAGAATCGTGCTATTCAGTTTGTTTTCGAGCCCGGCAGGTGAGGTCGAATTTTTGCCACCGAAAATGAAATTAAAGTTGAATTTCAGCTGTTGTAATACTTTTTTCTGCCATACGAAGGGTCGAAACCCTTTAAGGAAGATTTTAAGAGGATCAATTTGGTTCTCCACAGTAGTAATCCAAAAAATTTTGGGTTTTACATACTTGTGGGTTCCGGAAGAACAGAGCTCAGAGAACAGAGCTTCACGCAGCATCTCTAACAGAATAAAAGACATCGTCGACCGTCGAATTGTTGGCCGTCGATTAGCAAGAGCTTGGCCACCGATAATCTCTTCCACCGAATTTGTTTGCCATCGAATAGGCAGAGTAAACAGGTAATAGGTAATGAGGCTTATATTGTTCCCTTCCCACCATTTAGACTATCATATTCTCCACTATATGCTATTAGATTCCCCACTACAACTATTATATTCTCCACTCCCAACTTATATGATATTATAATCACTCCCACTCCCAACTATTTGTTATTATATTCTCCACTCCCAAATATATGATATTATATTCACTCCCACTCCCATCTATATGTTATTATATTCTCCACTCCCAAATTTATGATATTATATTCACTCTCACTCCCAACTTAGATTTCAGACCCACATTTTTGCAATAAAAGCAAGTGACTTGCTTATTTAGACGTTGTGATCATCTATTTATCTTTGGAAACAATACTTTTGTTGATTCAAACTTGAAATCTACATTCTTTATGCATTTTAAAAATTTTGACCGAAACGGAACGATTCACGATTCGATTCGATTCACGATTCGCCACCTGGCCTTTTCGATTCTCGATTCGATTCACGATTTGACAACTATGGCGATCGCTACAATGGCTCGAGACCACTGAAGGTGGAGGAGCAGAGAGCTTGGGGCAAACTTAGAGATTGAGTGAGGGGGATGTCAGTGGAGAGTGATCTTAACCATAGAGTAAATACTTGCTCAATGTGCCTTCAATAGGGGTACTAAATGCTTGTCTTTGACTCTTTGTTAAGTGTCAAGTCTCCCTTATATTGAGCATTGGAGAGGAGAGGGCCAACCATTTGTGGGCAGAGTGGAGGTTGACATGCTTTCCTCTTTGAGTCTAAAGTCAGGTCTTGGAGCTTATATCATGGAACCAACAAAGGCTATTTGGGCGATACATGGAGACCTGTATTGTTTGGCTAAGGTAGGCGGTAGGTATGATACTGGCTCTGAGGTGCTAGCAGGTAGGTATGATACTTCTTCTAAGGCGTCATATGTTGGTCAACGCCTCTTCTCTCTAGGACCGGTCAAGTTAGAGCTTGCCGACATCCTACTTGAAAAAACCTATCACATTCCTCCTTAGGTCTTGAGTGAGGTACCTAGGCCTTGTTCTTGGCCTTAGATGGTGTCTGGAAATCGCCATTTTGAATTTGTGAAAGGCTTATGGAGCCTTGAGAGTGTTAGTTAGGAGGTGAGGTGCCTGGAGGTGACCTTGCTCTTCCGGGGGTTCAGAGCTGTGAAGCACCGGCACTCCAAAAGGGTACCGTGTCCACGTATTGGACACGGGAACATAGCGGGGACACGCCCAAATACGTATTGGACACGTCATGTGGCGTGTCTGATACTTTTTATTATTTGTTTTTAGGGGACACACGGGAGACTCCGAGGACATGGCTGGGGTCAAAATGTAATGTATTTTTTATTTTGAGGGGCTAATATGAAATTATTTAAAACATTTGGGTTAAATTGTAATTATGCCTTTATTTGAACCATGTTAATCTCATACATTCATATAGGACTTGTCTTCGTTAACGGACATGGAAAAAAAGAAAAAATATGTATGTATATATATGTTAATATATATTTATTTATACACGTGGTGTGTCCCTCGCCATGTCCGTATTTCCTTTTTTTTAGAATTGTCGTGTCCCGTGTCCGTATCCCTGTCAATGCTACATAGGTTGAGAGTTTCTGGAGGAGGTCCTGCTCCTCCAGAGGTAGAGTTTCTGGAGGAAGCCTCGCTTCGGCGGAGTCAAGGTTCTTGGAGGAAGCCTCGCTTTGGCGGAGGCAAGGTCCATGGAGGAAGCCTCACTCCACCAGAGGTGAAGTTAACGGAGGAGCTTTGCTCCTCCATAAGTCAAGTACACGGAGGAAGCCTCGCTCCTTTGGGAGTGGGTCTCCTAAAGGGACTCTTGGAGATGGCGCATCCGGATGTGGGTATATCGAATGCCCACATTTCACAATCCTAAGACCAATTTTCCAAGGTGGAAGACAGGAGTGTATGTAAAACTAACTCACCAAACAAATAGCAAACGAGATATCATGAAAAAGTAAGGGTAAGATAGTTTAGTTTACCAACCAAGCGAGAATACTGGCCACGACTAGGAATCAAGTCTCCTAGATCCACAAAATTTTGCCACTGGATTCCATAAGACTCTCAACAGGCCTCAATAAACCAATCTCCCCTAGGAAATCCAAATTCCAGCATATAATTTCTCTTAGATAACTAATACCATCTTTGGATTGCACCACCTCAATACCCTAAAAATATCGCATTTTTCCTTGGTCCTTGGATGTACTATGTAGGTAGATGTTTATCTGCACCAGTTGGGGCTATTCTATGGCATTCATATTTAGCCAGTGAAACCTTGGTGGGATCTTAAACAAAAGGAAAGAACATCAACATATAACAGGATTTAGGTTTTTAAATTATTTTGGATGGTGTTAAAAGAATTTTGAATGGGTAGTAATAAGCTTGAAACCTTAAAAGAGAATGCTTTCACTGAAATCCAAATGAATTGGTTTTGAAAAGGAAGAAATAAATTGGAAAATATGCAAGGATAAGATGCAAAGTAGAAACCAATTATTATCCTTTTGCCAAAACCCACATTGACAAAGAACCAAGTAATGGATTCACATTAGAGAAGCTCGAATAAGAACAAATTGTAGCATATTAACTACGAAACCAACAAACCACGATAGACATTAAAGCTCAATATAAGCCCCAAGGTGCAAGCAAGAAGATGGTTGAGTGATAATAAGAAGCCAAAAGATCGGACACCAATTGCCGAAGTTAAGACTTCAAATCTTCAGTGGTGCTTGACATCTCAGTTCACACACCATTATCATGACTACACAACACATTCACTGTCAAAACTGAGGGGAGCATATCTAGACCCATAGAGAATAGACTAATAATCCCTAGCCATTCAAGTGTGCATTTAAAAGATAAATCTTCCAGTGAGGCGTAGACAATGAAGATTGGAATCTATTCTGTTAAAAATATTACTCTATTATTTTTGCGAGGAGGATACAAAGGAAAATACCTTTCGCTAATGAAAAGTTGATTGAGGCTAGCAGAGTATGGATGAGAGCTCCAACAAACAAAGGTGTATGCAATAGAGACAGTTATGGCTCCATTTGATGCTGTAAACAATGTGCCCACTATTGTCGTAGTCCCAAAATATACTTTTCCATGATACATCGTCATCACCAAATGAGTAGTGGGTGAAATCCCCTTTTCTTTTGAACCAGCTTTTAGATGCAATTTTATACTTTTGACAACATTAAAATTTGGTCTTTGCTATGAATTTTTTCCCCTACGATGAGACCAGTTTGTTTCTGGACTTGTCTCGTCCCTGGTCCCGCCATGCTTTAGGTGACTAATATTTTATCTCAGAATTAGAATACCCTCTAGAGTTGCTTGCTAGATGGGCATCTTATAGTTGTATTTTTCTTTTTGAGAACAGCTGTGTTTAGTCAGAAATAGAAGCCATAAACCATGAAGTAGTTTTCCTACTAAAACATCTCATTGATTATTTTAAATACAAACTAATTGAAAAGTTACATCGATTGGCATCTTATAGTGCTCAATTGATGTCATTGCTTGATAGCCCCAAACAAGTGTTTGTTGGATTTGGACTTTCATACCTCGAAAGTCGATTTCTAACCCAGCTGCTCACATTTGACACTAAAGTAGTCAGATCTCCTATCTTTAGGTCGTTGTTTGGTTGTCTAATAACGTGATTATGTCGATGCTAAAGAATTAATTAGAGTTGCTCATAGTTCAAGCTACATTAGTTTGACTCTAATGAACTTGTTAGCTTATTGCGTAGTGTTGTCAAGCTTCATAAAAGGACGAGCCGACTTTAACCAAGGCCAACACCAAGACAGTAGGAATACCAACTACATAACCTTGGATGGAACACTAAGACAGTAGGAATACTATAATGAGAGCCGAACTTTAGTAGTCTGATTTGTTTTGTATCTGTCTGTTGGTACATGGTACTAAGCTCCAAGGACTAAAGGACACAAAGTGGTTCTAGGGGCGAGGAGACCTTTCAAAATCTGTAAAGATTGTGCCTTAACTATTCCTGAGCAAAATCAGTTTTTGATTTGAAGATGCCAAAGTTGCAGATTCTGTAATTGTTTCCGAAGCTGGCCGTCTTACTTTATATTTTGACCCTAGAACCTTTGTTAGTGATACTTAGATCTTAAATGTCCTAAGTATTACTAACAAAAATTCTAGGGTCAAAATATAAAGTAAGACAGCCAGTTTTCGAGCTTCGGAAAACAATTACAGAATCTGCAACTTTTGACATCTTCAAATCAAAAACTGATTTTGCTCAGGAATAGTTAAGGCATAATCTTTACATATTTTGAAAAGCCTATGTGTCTAGTTTCAAAATCAAGAAATGGTGATATGGCCGTTTTCCCATCGTGTGTCCGTGCAAACTGCATAGTTATGAATTTGATTGCCGCTAGGTTAAGAATTTCTACAGAGCTGAATACTTCGAATTCGATCCTGAAATCTTTACCATAGACAAACGACTCATAAAGAAACTCTTAATAAAAATCTTAGAAATTTCATAGTTTCAAAACTACCTCAACAAAAATCCCTAGAGTCAGATCTAAGATTTCAATTCCACAGAATTCCAAAATCATGAAATTAAGGACAAAGACTCGTGTTTTACCTTCTAGGGCTTCTAAGAAAGGGTTTTCCCTAATTTCTTCTCTTCTCCTAGTTTTCCCAACTTCTCTTTCTCTCTCTCCCTCAGTTGTTAAATAGTGAGTGGTGGAAAAAATGGTGGTGATAGAGATAGGAATAACGTAGATAGTCTATTAGGGAAAAATTATCCCATATGGTCAAGTGTATGGGTTCAAATGGGCCATTATGTATCTTAACCATTCATTCCACCTACTAAAAGTCTAAAACCAATACTCCCTCCATCCCATTTTGTTTGTCTACTTTTTGACTTTTTTAGAGTCCCAAATTGTTTGTCTAGTTTGACAAATCAAATGAAAAAATCCTATGAGATTCTTACTTTGCCCTTGCTTTTTTTATTGATGTGACAAGTTCAATTTTATTTGGAGGGCATTCTTTGGAAAGTTCAAGTTCAAAAAGTGTAATAATTGTGCTCCTTTAATAAGTTGGATTTTCTAGAATGGACAAACAAATCGGACAGAGGGAGTAGTTTTCATTAACCTAATTAGACCATCCAAATTTAATCATGTAACCACATCAATATACACAAAGCTAATTTTATATAGTCACAAACTTCCACAACAATATGCATATGCATATTACGAGTCTAGGGTATTACACCACGACCCTCGCCTGAGGGACAACCCTGAGGTCGAGATACAACACAACCCACCCCTGAGGTCTATGGTTTACACTTGGGCTGAGGCAGAACCCAAGTCAATGGAGACTTAAGTCCGAGGGATCGTTTGAAGGCCCAAACCACCCTCAAGGGGTTTTGACTTCAAACAGGCTTCAGAGAGAGTCAAATCTTCTGACTAGAGGTCAAGCTTCCTTGAGATGCCTATCATACCTACCCTCTACAATCCTTTGAAACCTTAGCATGACACGTCGCTATCTCACATACCGCCGGTGCACGTGACCTCCGAGGTCGCATGATACGAAACGCAATGTATCACTGACCTCTGAGCAGTAGCCTCCCCAAGCCTGCCCCTAGACCTCGCATGCCTGCTATCTACCTTCAGCCTAACCATTGAGAACCCTCCATGTGGCTCTTGCCATTAGGCTCCGGCCCCCAATAGCCGTTGACCCCTGAAGCCAGCTAGCATAAGTAAGATCCCTTTGGTATAAGACGTCAGCCCTCAAGTTATAATCCACTGAGGGGCAGCCATGTGTCCTTAGACTAGGCAACCCTCAGGAGATGTTCCCCCCTTATATATATGGGTCCTTAGCCAAACCATTTACTACAGTTACTAATCCCACCAACTCTACTCCATCTTATCCGGACCCCAGGATCTCTACTCTCTCTCTCTCGCGCGTTGCCTTGGGCTCTCTCCTCCTCTGCCTTAGGCACCCCGGGCCCTCAGTACATTGTGGGTATCCTGGACTACCCTTAGGTACTCTATCAAGCACTTTTGTTCTCATAATTACGAACATGATTTTGGTTGAAGTAAATGAACCTTGGAATGTAAAACTCAAGGCCAACAGAGCACAAGGAATAAATTCCCTACCTTAATCTTGCCACATAAATCTCTTTTAGCCTCTTGCAGTGAACATTGTGTGACCCAAAGGGTAAGGCCACAAAGAGGTTCGTGTTTTTGCCTCGATTGAGAGCACTTAATATTTTCCAACCGTATGGAAAAAGAGAGAAGACAATTGAAAAACCAAGTCAACTCCATTAAATCAGATTAATAAAGTTGAAAGGCTTGCACAAGGAATTAAAAGGTGCTGAAATAGTAAAGTGGATTGAAAATAATAAAGTACAAGGCACTGAAATAAGGGTAAATCAATAAAATAGAAGTATTGGACTTTGTTGGTGTTGAAACCAAGGAAAGAAAAAAACAATGGTGCTGGACCAAAATAATGTAGAGGTAGATTCTTGCCTTCTTGGTGTGGGAAACCTTTTTCGGTTTTTGATTCTTGTATTTAAAAGGCAAATACAAAACTCATTTAGGCTTGGAAATTTGCTGCAAAAGGGCCTGCCAAGTGTCCCATGATTGCATCAGGGCCTGGAAATATGCTGCATGATTGTATCAGAACCATGTAACCTCTACACACTTCCCATTTTACAAGAAGAAGCCACTCTCTCATCTCATGAGATTATTAGATCATGGGGCCATTTGACCAAGTCAAATGACCGTTGAATATATTCTTTTGGATTAAAAAAGCCATTCGAGCAGGCTACATATCCATAATTCACGGGCTTCAACTACCTCCCATGAATCAAGGGAAACGCCCACTTACCATTGGCACATCTTTTGGGGTGCCATTTTTTTGTTTTAAAAACTACCAAAGGTACTTTTGTTTTATTTTGGAGTTCTAGAGTGAGGCTATGGTAGATTGACTAAAATTTCTGGCTTTTCCCTCTCATGGAGTTTTCCGTTTTTTGTTCCATATTTTCCCTATCATTGAGGTTCAATGGCCGCATCACCCTGAGACTTCCATTTAAACACGTTATGTAAACACATCGAGGAGTGGCCTATATGTTTGTTAAGTTTTGAATTATTAGAAATCATACAGTTGTCATTTTGTTTGAGGTAATTGATTTTTACACTCCCCCTTTCTCATAACCACACTCCCTTTTTTGTCCTTTTGTGATTGAATTTACAAAAGTAACCTTTCATTTGTATACTTTTTCACAGTTGGAAGGGCAACATTAAAATCACATCACAAGAAGACAAAAGGGAGTATGGTTATAAAACGGGGGCTTATTAACCTTTTTGGCCCCAAAGTATTCAGAAAATCTCAATTTCGTCCCCAATCTAAAAATTGGAGGCATTTAGTCCCCATAATATCAATTTTGTACCAATCAAGTCCCCAAGTGTAACGCCGTTAGCTTCATCCGTCAAAATGAAAGGCACTCTTGTAATTTCCTGTTTTCTTTATCCATCCAGTTTGTCGTTACTTCCTAAAATGGTAGCACTACTGAGTTCACTCGGTGTCAACTCGCCTTTGACACCCCACCACCATTTTTGTCCCAAAACTAGCTTTTCTGTGATGCGTGAAGAAAAACAACCTTGTAATTTCTTGTAATTTTCAGTCAAGACTACCCAAATTTATACAAATCGTAATCATGGGCAAAAGACAAGTCAGGTAGTTTCTTCCATTCTCGGGTCAAGGGTTTCAACCAGCTCCTCTCTCTCTCTCTCTCTCTCTCTCTCTCCACTACGAGTCATAGGATTTTGCTTAGCGGAGTCTGAAAATCCCCCTTCTTTCTTCGTGATTTCTGCGTGGTGGTGGTGTCGATTGATTTTAAAACTCGGGCCAAATTCAAGATAAAGGTTTGGTACTTCAACAATTGCATTTTGAATTTGGGTAGTGGGGCATTCAAATTTCGAAATTCTGCCGATATGGGGTTAGGTTTTTGATTGTGATTTCGGGTTATATGTTGCTATTGTGGTGTTCGGTGGTGGTGTTTGGCCGTGGTGAGGGTGTTTGCAGAGGTGTCAGGTGGCTGTTGGGGGTGGTGATTGGGGTTTAACAGTGGTGTTCGGCACTAGCGGTAATTGTGGGTGAAAGGTGGCGGTGGTGGTATGGGATGGTGGGAGAGAGGGAGGGAGGGCAACAGCTAACACGCAGCTGCAGCGCCGCTTCACAGCAGCAGCAGCAAAACGTGGTGGTTTTTGCAGAGAAGAAAAAGAGAGGAGGGAAGAGGAGAGGAGGGGAGGAGAGGAGAAGAAAAAGAGAGGAGGGGAGAAAAGGAAAGGAGGAGGGTGGTGGGGGCAGCCGGCAACCATGGCCGCGGAGCTTTTCCCTCTTTTCTTTTCTTTTTTTTTTTTCGTTTTTCTTTTGGCAGAAATTTCCTCTTTTCTTTTAGTTTCTGTCTTTTTTTTTTTTTTTTTGACTGACAGATATTTAGGGGTGGGTGAAATGACGAGAATGCCCTTCATGGCTTCATTTTTGACGGATGAAGCTAACGACATTAGACTTGGGACTTGATTGGTACAAAATTGATACTATGGGGACTAAATGTCTCCAATTTTTATATTGGGGACTATATTGAGATTTCTGAATACTTTGGGGACCAAAAAAGTTAATAAGCCTACAAAGGGGAGTGTTAACCATGTAACTGGATATGATAACCGTAATGGATTCAATTCATGAGAGATATATAAATCAGTTTTCAGGACTAGCCATATTTTCAATCTTTTGTATGGAGGTTTTGAAGATAGTTTATGATTTTTAGGGTTTAGTTTCTTTCTTCTTCTTTTTTTGACATGGAGGGTTTAGTTTCTAAGACTCGCAAAAGTAACCAGTGTTCTAAAATGGTTTGCAATGGATTAAGCTTTGAAGAGCTAACAATTATTTTATCTTTTATTTGGTGCTTTTCGACTTTCAGTACCTACCTATTGTCTCCTTCCTGGATTTTATTTTGTTGAGTTGATTGAGGTTTGTTATTGTACATTGTTTGGAGCAGCTGCCACAGTTTTGTTCACGGGATAACTCCTTAATTGTGAAAGAAATCTTTGGAGTTGCAGAGTAGGCTTCTCTTCCACTCTGATTTCTGTAGTCACTTTTTTTGCATGCCTTTGAAGTTTTTGCTTGTTCATAATATTTTCCTGCTATCAATTTTTGTCAGTGAAGATGCTGAAAAGCTTCGTATGCACCCTCTCTTCGAAGCTGGCGATGTGGATTCACTAGAGAAGATGATCAATGATGGTTCAAATTCGGGAGAGCATTCCCCTGACCTCTCATCCAATGCTCCTTGATTCAGATATTTACTAGAAGACAAAATCCCCCACCCCAGATTATGGCCTCTAATGTACTAATAATAAACACATATCCGAGAGTATCTAGAGCCTAAGAATCTTGTTGAGCGGAAGGTTAACTTCGTTTTTGGTTTGAACTGGATTGTAACTTTTACCTCACAGTAAATACTTAAAGACCGTCTGCCTAAGAATCTTCTTGTTCTGTCGTTGTTGTGTAGTGTCTGCAGTGTGTTCTGCTGGAGTTTGGATGAACATGATTAGCCTCTGTGTGTGTGTGTGTGTGTGTGTGTTTTGGAGGGCGTGGCTTTCTAGATAATCCATGTTACATATTATAAAATAAAAAAAAGAAGATAATCCATGTTACATCCATTGAACTCAACAAAACAGTCTAAAGATGTATGGTGGCTGGATGGAGCTCATATCATTTTTCTTTTGCTGGAAAACGAAAGTCTTCCAAGTTCCCATTGATTAGTGGGAATATATGTTTACTTAAAAAGGAATTTTTTTTTTAGGTATTACCTTGACGACTCGATTTTAGCGGGATATATTTTGGAGAGGAGAATAGGTTATAATAAGAGGGGGATAAAGAGCTAGATACTAATTGAAGGTAATATTATTTTCGAAGAGAGGATAGTTTTTATAGAAGAATAGTGTAAGATTCCTATTTTGCCTTTCATTATCCCACTCGTTCCGGTTCCAATCATTTCGGGGCGTTGGTGACCCAATTTTCACCGATTTCACCATGAATCAACCTCTTCAAAACATATACTCCATGTAAACAAATTAAACCCACACTGGTGGTGTCCCATAGACTGTCGTCCCGCATGGCGGTTCCAAATCAGTTATGTTCAAGACCGACGACGTGGTAGTAAGGTGTGCAGTTGGGGGTGGGTTTTTTCCTTCGTTTACCGGTGTCTCAGTGCGGAAGTTTTCCAATCTTGGTCATCCTAGATTCGGCCTATGCTGATCTGGGTGGTTTACCCCAGGTCCAGCGGTTGGGTGGTGGGTAGAATAAGTTTGATAGGTTTCGGTGGTTGGTCGGACTTAAGGGTTGCTGTGGTCGGCCGTTGTAACGGTGGTGTTTCCGCGGGGGGGGGGGGGGGGGGGGGGGGGGGTGAGGGGTGTGGGTTTGACAGCGGCAGCAGTGGTGTGCCTGTGTTGGGGGTCTTTGATTGCAGCTCTGGTATGGTATGTTGCTTGCGTTTTCTTTTTGTTTTGGGCCGTTAACAACAAATCTGGTGTAAAAAGAGGGTCTGGTCTTCGGCCGCCGTGGTCGCTTGGGCCTATTAGAGTGTTTTTCGGCATTGCTTGGTCCTTGCGCCCAAAGTTTTGCGTGCCAGCAGAGGCTTGCCTTGGAGTCTCCTTGGAGTTTCTCCTCTTTGGAATAGGTTCTGTTCCAGTCCGGCTGGCGGCCATTGTGGTCTGTCCATGGGAGCAGATTTCTTCCTTTACACTTGTATTTTGTTTGTTGTTTCGATTACATCTATACCTTATTGTGTATTGGTTTGTACGGGGATTTCGTTTGAGATCTCTCTGCTTTGTCCCTAACGAGATTCTCATATCGGCACCTAGTGTTGATTTGCTTTGTAGGGTGTCCTAGGGTCATAGATTAGGTAGTTTGGTGCACTCTTGAGTTTTGCGATGTAATCTTCGCCTTCGACTGCCTCTCTCTCAACCCTACACTCCACAAATTCCTCTTCTCCCCTCCCCTCCCCCGTGGGTTCTATACCCATGTGTGGCGGTGGGAAGGGAAGGCCATGGTACTATTCCGGTAGTGGCAACAGTGGTGCCTACGTTGGGCGTCTTCGATTGCAGCTTCGGTATGGTATGTTGCTTGCGTTTTCTCTTTGTTTTGGGCCGTCAAAAGCAGATCTGGTGTGAAAAGAGGGTTTGGTCTTCGGCCGTCGTGGTCGCTTGGGCCTGTCGGAGTGTTTTCCGGCATTGCCTGGTCCTTGCGCATGAAGTTTCGCAAACCAGCAGAGGCTTACCTTAGAGTCTCCTCTTAGTTTCTCCTCTTTAGAATAGGTTCTGTTCCAGTCCGGCTAGCGGCCATTGTGGTTTGTCCATTGGAGCAAATTTCTTCATTTACGCTTATATTTTGTTTGTTGTTTTGATTACATCTGTACCTTATTGTGTGTTGGTTTGTACTGAAATTTCGTTTGAGATCTCTCTGCTTTGTCTTGGACGGGATTATCATATCGGCATCTAGTGTTGATTTGCTTTGTAGGGTGTCCTAGGGTCCCAAATTAGGCAGTTTGGTGCAATCTTGAGTTTTGTGATGTAATCTTCGCCTTCCGTTCCCTCCCTCTCAACCCTAGCCTTGACAAACTCCTCTTCTCCATTCCCCTCCCCCCCGTGGGGTCCATACCCATGTGCGGCGGCCGAAGGGGAAGGCCATGGTACTATTTCGACTCTTTCCTTGCTTTTTGTTTTTTTTTTTCTTTCGTTTCTCCAGATCAACGACTTGTCGTCTGATCTATGAGAGTTTTGTCTCTTGTTTTATGAGAGTTGTTAGTTTCGTCTTCGGATAAATTTTATCTACAGATCGGGTTCTCTCAATCGAGATTGCTTCATAACGATATCTGTGCTTCAACATTCTATCTTTACATAATTTCTTTGGTGGGGCAACTCGTGGTGGCTTGACAGATTTGTAATTCTTGGCAGGTCATTGGTGCGTTCATCTTTGATTGGAGTGTATCTGATTCTCTGGGTATTTGATGTCTTTTGTCATTAACTTTGCACTTTTCTCGTTTGAAACTCCCAATTAGATATTAGACAGTTTAAAAGTGTTGTTGTTGCGTCAGGTCATGCCTGAATTAAGATGAAAGACATCGATTGCCTTGTGATTTACTCATTTTGTATTTGTTAGACGATTAGTTTGAGTTTGTCCAATTTCTTTGTAAAGATTTCCGTTTTATAAGTGCCGCTGAACGTTTATCAATACAATTTTTTCACTTTTGACCAAAAAAAAAAATCTTCGCCTTCAGACTTGAATGAATTGACCGGTTTAAAAAAAGAAGAAAAAAACCCACCCACCACAAATGCTTCTTGGAAAGTCTACACTATCCGACCCAAAATTCCGATCGGAATCCTGACGCTCTACCAGGCACACTTTGGCTATTGGATGGCCGATTCGAGCTGTCCAAAAATTCTAAAAAAAAATTGAGTGGGCCCCTTCGCGAGAATAAACGGCATCCGACGTGTGTAAATGGCCGATCCAAACAATCCATTTTTGTGTTTGGATCGGCCAAAAATAGAGTGTTTGGATCGGCCACCTATACACATCGGATGCCATTGATTCTCGTGATGGCCCACTCGGTTTTTTTTTTATAGAATTTTTTGACGGCTCGGATCGACCGTCCGGTGGCCGGAGTGTGCCCGCCAGAACGTCGAAACTCCGATTAGGATTCTTCCCGTCGGGAACTGTAGCACCACTCAATGCTTCTAGGGCAACTTGTCCCGTGGGGAGTCATTAAAATCCAGAATTCCTGGGTTCTAGTAATAATTTTCTACTTCTGCGGGTTTTGCCTCTTTCTTTTTTTTGCCAACGACGTGTTTTCTGTTTTTTTTTTTTTGGGTAAAAAAGCGAGGTAAAGTAAATCCTGTTAATTTCCAATCCAACACTCAATTTGCTTACCTCTCTCTCCAATCCATCTCTTTCTTCGGCGACTCAGGTTTCTTGTAGTATTTCACATTGCTTCTGATACCATCCGAAGATTCTAAACACAAATCTCTCTCTCTCTCTCTCTCTCTCTCTCTCTCTCTCTCTCTCCTCAGTACCATCACACACACACAAAAGGCCCATTTGGTAAAACAATTGGTGATCATAGTTGAAGGAAGCCTCCTCTATCATCTTCCAATTTGAAGTTTTGTAGCAAATAAATGGACAACTCGAAAGCTGATAGCAACGGAGCCAAAACCACAGCCGACGAAAACCCTAACAATTCAGGGTTTGGAGAACAACAAGAAGGATTGAACATGGTTCGGCCGTCGTCAACGATAAGAACTCCTTTCACCAACCTCAGCCAGGTCGATGCTGATCTCGCCCTAGCCAGAACCTTGCAAGAACAGGTCTCTCTTTTTCTCTCTCCCGATTATCTCTATGGGATCTTTGGTTCGTTCTGCCTTAATATCATGTTCAACTTTTAGGGTTATGGTTTGGCCTCGGCGCTAATTTTAGGGCCTTCCGGCTTTGCCTATTGTTTGTTGAATGGTTCGCCTCTGTGTTTGAATTTGTCGGGCCGTTAAAAGATTGCTTTTTTATTTTTTGTTGGTTGCTTTGTCGGAAAGTTAAACTCTATCCCGTGTGTGCCTCACAAATCGGTAAGCGCGTGTTCTTGTAGAGTAATTCTCTAAATTCTGATTCTATTGTTAACCTCCTTTCGTTTTTAAAATGAATGACATTTGAAGTAGGATTGCCAGGCTTCCTTGCCGTTGGAACCTCTGAAAGCTGGTTTCTTCCTCCTAGTACTCCCTGATACCACTTAGTAAAATGGAATCTGGAAGATCAGTTTGTTTTACAATTTTGCTATGTCAAGTGCTATAGGTTGCAAGTATACTACTTTGAATTTCTTAAATCTGGTTGGTGTAGGAAAGAGCTTATATGATGCTAAGAATGGGTGGTGATGGGAGTGAGTATGAAAGTTGGGAAGGTGGAAGGTACATCCATGAGGATGATGAAGATTTCGATGATCCTAGTGAAGATGAATATGACCGTACTGATGACGGCGTTGATGACGGCGACGACGATGACAACGATGATGATGAAGATGAGGATGACGGCGATGATGAGGATGATGAGGATGCATTTGATGTGCATGCTCATGCTGAATCTGGAGAAGATAATAACATGAGCGTTGGTGTTGAGCTAGATCCTGCTTTTTATCCTAATGATGAGGCCTATGCTAGAGCGCTGCAAGATGCTGAAGACCGAGAAATGGCAGCAAGGCTGTTGGCCTTGGCTGGGATAAACGAACGTGAGTGTCAGTTCAATTCGGTCCCTCTTAGTCTCTTGCTTGTTAATTTTCTTCCTGCAATTGTACTTATCAAAAAAGCAAAGAAAAAACATTTTGTTCCTGCAATTGTGTTGAGTCTGTTGACAATCATGCGATTGTTGTTCTAATAGCAGGGGAAGATGAGGAAGAAGATCATGCTGGTAATTCCAGGTATCAAGTTGTTGTATATGTACTTTTGAGCTATTTGACCACTTTAGGTATTTTTTCCGCATAAAAGATGTTTTTGGGAGCAGGGGCGGTTCCACAAGGATTTCAGGGGGTGCCTTTAAAAAAAAAAAAGGGTTCTAGGACCCCTAGGTTGAAAAAATGTACTAATTTTTTTTTTATATTTTTGCGTGTAATTTGATATTTCTTTCATATTGTCGGCATTGAACCAGTCATGCAAAGCTGGACTAGATGGAAATTTTCTCAAATCTGTGAGTAAATAGAACGTATAGCTCAACAAAATAAAATAAATTAGGCCTGATAAGTTTTCAAGCAAAGTAAATATTGTTGTTGTATATAGTTTTTTGAATGCAAAACTTTTTGTATACATTTTTGTCACCGCTGAGTTAAAATCCTGCAGCCTCCCCTAGTATTTCTACTGCTTGGAAACATTCCTCCTGTTTGGGAGGAATGTTAAGTCTACTGCAACCTAGTATTTCTCTCCTTCTTTCTTTGTCTATTCTTGTTCACCATTTTACAGCTTAAGCATGTGCTGCTATGCTTGGATCCTCGATAGGTCGAAGAGTGAAAAATACAGACCAACCATTGAAAAGGACCACAACAAAACCTGAACCATGGAACTACATAAGCAAACAGACCAACCATCCAAAACTCATGAAGATGCTAAAACACAAATCAACGAGCAAACAAAACAAGTCCTAAACGTTGGCAGAGTAACTAAAGGACAATAGAGGCTCTTTCCCTTCTTGTATGTCTTACAACCCATTTTTTGCCTCACGATTTCAAAAATTAAATAGGTCAATCTCAACTGGTATTTTGCTATGCTAGGCTTCTTCAAATTGGTGTTTAAGTACTACTAGCCTCGGGTACGTGCTACACACGTGTTAAATGCTCTTCTCACTTACCATCATCAGTCATCTTCATGATCACATTTGGTCTGTTTCAATAAACTAGCTCCATATATGTTAGTTGTGTCGTTTTGTTGGTTAGAAATGTCAACTTCTTCTATCCGTTGCCTTACTATATTTGTCATACTTCATTTATGTACAAAAGCTGTCAAACTTCCGTTTCTGTATATACTGTTGGTCCAAAAGGAAGCAATTAAAAAAAAACTAAGTACACAACAGAAATAATTTCAGCACTGCAGTACGATTGAGCTGACTCAAACCACAGGGCAACACAAGTAAGCTTAACAGATTGAGCTAGCTCAAAAACCAGAAACGCTGCAGATGCAGAGAACAATTCACCAGATTCTAAGACTACAATATAAGGACGAAATCAACTAATTATGCAGGCTTTTTTATCCCAAGTCTGATTTCACAGATTTTTCAGTTTACTCAAGCAATATAAATATGCAAAACGGAAATTAAAGAGAGTAGGGAAGAGAAAATCAAACGCAAGGATTTATAGTGGTTCTGTCCGCAACTTCATGGCCTAGTGCCCTAGTCCACTCCCCAAGTGTCCAACTCGGGATTTGCTGCACTATCTTCAATAGTTTCAATCTTCTATCTTCGCGGGTGCCAGACAACCTTTACAACGAGCAATCTATTCTCAATTGCTCGGACTAATTTTGACTCCGGTGCTAGTCACACCTAACCTAACTAGTTTTGACTCCAGTGCTAGTAACACCTAATTCCAAGTGATTTTCTCTCCAAAACCACTCACAAAAAGATAAACTCTCACAAGAGTATGAATAAGGGTGTGCAATCCCTTTCACAATAAGGTTCAAGAAACAACACTCAAGCTAGTGTAGATATTCAAGATGAAGCGTAGAGTTTTTGACTGACAGATTTCAAGAGTATGCTCACAGTAGATAGCTTCGAGAGTTTTACCACTTTCTGCACTTGTTCTTCTTCTCTTTTTAACGTTGAATCCTCAATTGAACGTTGAATTCTTTTCCTCTTAGCCGTTGCACAAAATCAGCCCATAATCTTTCCATCTTCATAATCTCAGCAATCAATCTTCCCTTTCCTTCCATAGCCTTTCCAGCCGTTAATAATTGGAAGAGATTTTCCTTAATCTCTTTCCTTCTTCAATTCTCTTGTCTATAGGTGATAGCGATTAGATGATCTTTCCTTTCTTTGGTTCCATCGCCTCTCTCTCTTGTTTCACCATTGAATTCTAGGTTAGGAAAGTTATACACTACATCTGTCACATGTAAGCTATAAGACATGAGAGAATTGCTACATCAGTCCCTACAACAATAGGTAATGCAGAATTAGTTCAATAGAAACATATCATATTGTTCCAACTAAGCCCACAAGACTAATAATGTATGTTATCATCAAAATCTAAAACCATGGGGCTAACATATACATGTTGGACATTTTAATCAGGTTAATTTCTTCAACCATTATTCATTAATGTCAGTCACAATGTCACATCACTGCCAACCGATGTAGCACAAACACAAATATGGACATGGACACAAGCATAGATATGGGACAGGGGATTACATAAAAAAAGAAAGAAGGAAAAACGAACACGGCAAGGGACACGACAAAAAAATAAATACTATTTAATGAAAATATAGTAAGATGTATAAGCTTGAAGCTTCAATGCATATGAACAAGCATCATATATACATCATATTACACTTTTAACACAAAATATTTGCTGTAATACCCATTTATTCCCCGATAACTTAAGAAAATGCATATTTAACCCCTGTTGTCTCCCCAATGTTCTAAATGGCGGCTGCTGGCGCTCAGCGTCGAGTCGGCGACATGATTTCACTCTCGGTGGCTCGTTCGGCGGATATGGAGATTTGGCGGCCGTCTTGGCAGAACTTGGCGGAGCTTGGCAGCTAGGCCGCTAAGGAAGATTTGGCAGAGCTAGGCGGCCGTTTTGGTGGGCTTGGCGGAGCTTGATTGCTTTAAAAATATTTTAAAAATATATTTTGAAAAAAAAAAGCGCCGAATTGCTTAGCAGCGCCTAGGCGCTTGGTGGCGGGTCGCCGCCCGACTAGCGCCGAGCGCCATCTAGAACACTGCGTGTCCCCATATGTGTCCTTCGCATGCCCCCCTAAAAAATTGATTAAATTTTTTTACGTGTTTTGCAATGTCCCCCGCGTGTCCCCGTGTCTTACAGGGGGACACGGCAGACACGGGGACATGCGGCCTTTGGGAGTGTCGGCGTATCATAGTTGCCAACATTTGAGGTTTATCATTATATTTCTCAAGTTCATTCGATACATTTACAAAGATCAAAGTAAAAATATTGTTGGTTCCAGTATTGTCTCGTAAAACATTTTTTTTTTTTGTTAAAGTTTATATCGAACCATCCAACATTCTCAAATCATTTAGTTGGAAGTTGTATCTTAGGTTTCCCAATGTGTTTTTGTAGCTAATTGCATTGTTCATTGTTTTGGGGCCCACATCCATAGGGCCCATTTGATTAATGCCATTAGGCTCTTTAATATTATTTTGCCTTTACGCGGTCAGGATTCATATAAAAAAAAATGACCAAATTTGGCTTTTTTGAAGTCTGCAAATGACAATTTATATGATATTGTATTATCCATTGTTGTGGGTCCCACTGGTCCACTTCCATTAATACTATTAAGCTTTTTTAGTATTATTTTATACTTACGTTTATGGAAGTTTTCTAACAGTTAACCAAATTTAACTTGTTTTGAAGTCTTCAATTGTCGAATATAACATATTGCATTACTTATCATAGTTGCCAACATTTGAGGATTATCACTATATTTCTCACGTTTGTTCGACTCATTTACAAAGATCAAAGAAGTATACATATTGTGGGTTCCAGTATTGTTTCGTAAAACCTATGATTTTTTGTTTTTGAGTTTTAATATCGTCCATCCTACATTCTCTAATCATTTGGGTGGAAATTGTATCTTAGGGGTCCCAATGTTTTTGTTAGGTAACTGCATTATTCATTGTTTTGGGGCTGACACCCGCATGGCCCATTTGATTAATGCCACTAGGCTCTTTAGAGTATTTTGCCTTGATGCCATTAGGCTCTTTAGAGTATTTTTCCTTTACGCCGTCAGGATTCATATGAAAATTAACCAAATTTGGCTTTTTGAAGTCTGTAAATGACAATTTATATGAGATTGTGTTATCCATTGTTGTGGGTCCCACTGGTCCACTTCCATTAATACTATTAAGCTTTTTTAGTATTATTTTATATTTACATTTACGGAATTTGTCTTACAGTTAACCTAATTTAACTTGTTTTGAAGTCCGCAATTGTCGATATGTAACATATAGCATTACGTATCATGGTGGGTCCCACACGGTCACTTCATTAATGCTATTAACCTTTTTTAACTATAATTTCACAATTACGTGGTTGTAATTCAACTAACAATTCACCCAATTAAACTTTTTATTGAAGTCCGCAAATGACAATGGAAACCACTTCCCCGCTTTTATTATATGTATTATTATTGTATAGATAATACTATTTAGTTTTCTTAGTAGTATTTTATATTTACCTTCACGGAATTTATCTAATAGTTAACCAAATTTAACTTGTTTTGAAGTACGCAATTGACGATGTATAACATATTGCATTACTCATTATTGTCTGTCTCACGTGGTCCACTTCATTGATGCTATTAACCTTTTTAAACTAGTATTTCACACTTGCGCTGTTGGAATTTCACTAACAATTAACCAAATTTAACTTTTGAAGTCCGCAAATGACGATGGAAACTACTTCGTGCTTTTACTATATGTATAGATGTAATTGCATACTTATGCTGTCAGAATTCAACTAACAACTATCCAAATCTAACTTTTATTGAAGTGCACAAATGACGATATACTTTCCCACTTTTGTTATGTGTATGGGATACCATCTCCCGAGAGATTATTTAAATGGGATAGAGGCATTTATGTGAATCTTTATGCAAAAGATTCCTTCCTTAGACTTTGGGCGTCGTCAACACTCCCACATACTTGGGATGACATACTAAATCAATAAATATCTGGATAAATTATAGTTAACCCCCTTTAACTATGGCTCGGAGACATTTTACCTCCTCTAACTATTATTTTTAGCTCTAACTATTATTTTTAGCACTTAACCCCCTTTAACTAATGGAAACCCTTATTCTGTTTCCATTCTGTTAGGAATTGCAAGGGAAAAACATGTGCAAGTCACATGCCCTCTAATTTAAAAATTACAGACATTATTGCCCTCTTCTTGGCTTTTCCTTCCTCAAGTTCAAACCTAACCCACCTTTCTACACCACAAACCCAGCCAAGCCTGACATCCCCTTCACATCCACGAGACCTCACCTCCCATGGACCACCATGGCACCATCGACCAAATCGGAGCTGACTCAGTTGAAATCCAAAAGCCCCATGACCCCATCCATTCTCTCTCCACCAGCCCAGCTTCTCTCTCTCTCTCTCACTCTCACTCATATAAATCAAAACGCTTCGCACCAACTTCGACCATCTGCGAGAGCAAGATTTGACGAATTAACACCAACTTGGACCATTCTCTAGCGAACTACCATTGACTTACTTGAACCCACAAATGAACCACCGTCCAGCTCCACCGAGGATCGGAAATGAAAGCCGATTGCCTGAGAAGTGGGTTCCTCGGGATATCTCCACGGTTATAAAAAAAGAAAATCAAGATTAGGTCACAGAACCCATTCAGTATCCCGTAAAATTGGCGGTGTTTTCTGCCGTGAACACGAATTGCTTCTACTGGATAACCAACGAAACCCTAGAACCTAAATTCGATGAAGATTTGAAGGAAGGGTTTGTGGCATATGAAATCAAAGGAGATTGGATGAAAAACAAGAGCTCTCCCCGGCAAATTTCGAGAGGCTTGATGGCTTCGGATAACAAAATTAGGGCTCCTGAAAGGGTACCTCAATATAGAGACACTGGAGCTCTGGCTTGTCGTCTTGGGCGAAGTTTTTTCAAAACGTCTTCGACTCTTCGTATGTTCTTGTGGCGGTGGTGAAAGAATTCTGGCTGCGAGGTTGGCCATGAGCTTAGTGGAGGAGGAGATAGTTGGAGGAAATAGGAGGTGAATCGGCAGCGGTGGTGTTCTGGAAGGAGGTTAAAGGTTTGATCGAGGTTAAGGTCTGGACAATGGTGTGTTGCAGATTGAGGGCATTATGGGAATTGAATGTTTTCCGTAAACGGCGTCTAACATATTCAAGATTTACATAGTTAGAGGGGGTTAAGTGTTGAGTTTTATAGTTAGAGGGGGTTGCTAACGGGTGTTAGTTAAGCGGGGTTAAATTTAATTTACCCTAAATATCTGCTTCACTAATTTGATGCGTTTTACCAATTCTGTAATAACTTTAAAACAAGTGGTAATTCTGCTCAAAAGAGCAGAAACTAGAGATAGCTTTGGGAATTATTACAAAAATAATTGTGAAAAACCTCGAGATAACCTTGGAAGGCAAAATACAACTATTGTACGTAAGAGTACCATATTTCTGAACATGTGTTCCAAAAAACAATTCGTAAGGTATAGAGTTTCTTGGTAACACTGATGAGGGCTCTCGTATTATTATCTACAATCCCCAGTTTCATATAAGTACTTAAGTTAATAGAGTGCACCATAAATACAATTAGACTCGAATATTCATACTTCAATTCTATCTTCAAATACTGATTATGTGTCCACTTGGTTATGTTCATTTATTTCCTTACCAGAAGGAAACAGTCTTCCTTTGTTTATTTTTTTATTGTTGTTTGTTGTACTTTGACAAACTTCTTGTATGATCTCTTGTACTTGTGTGTATGTAGGAAGCAATCATGATTGCTAGGTTGTACTCCCTTCGTCCCAAATTCTTCGTCCTCTTTCACTTTGTCCCACTCAAACAATTGTCTATATCTCACAATCTATAATGTTTTTACGATTTCGAAAACTTTGTTTAATAACATTATTTGAGATCTATCAAACAAGATCCATATTTGATATAACAAACATTATAGATTAAAAGATATAGCCAATTGTTTGAGTGACACAAATAGTGAAAGAGGACCAAGAATTTGGGACGGAGGGAGTATAGTATTAGGAAATATGCTGTACTTGGGGGTTGTCCCCCTTACCTCCTCGGACCTCCTTAATCTTAAATATTGCTAATAAAATGGAAAGGGATAGGGTGTTATGCCTGTTACAGGACATTGTTTTGTTTAATTTTTCAATAGATTCCACTGGAAATTTGCATGCCTCAAGCAAATTTGATGCACATATCATATTTGCATTGATTACATGAAGGAGCTTGTTTTAGGGCCATGTTAAGATGAGTTAATGAACCTTCGTGTCTTTCAGGATGCTTGGGAGGAGGTTGATCCAGATGAATTATCATACGAGGTAAATTAGACAATGAAATCTTGTTCTTTTCGTTGGGATTATTCTCCTTGTCTTATAAAGTTTGGTTTGATGTTCAGGAACTAATTGCTTTGGGTGAAGTTGTTGGGACTGAGAGTAGAGGGCTCTCCGGTGATACAATTGCCTCTTTACCTTCATTGAACTATAAGACGCTGAACACTCAAGATGGAAGCAACGACTCGTGAGTAAAATTTTAGTCGGCCTAATTATTATTTAGTGTTGCATTGATACTACTCTGTATTCATGTCTCAGATGTGTCATTTGCCGGTTGGACTATGAGGATGGTGACACCTTGACTCTACTTTCTTGCAAACATTCATATCACTCGGAATGCATAAATAATTGGCTACGGATTAATAAGGTACACGCTTTGTATTGTTTAAATTAATTATCCAGTGAACTGGGATCTGCATGCAGTACATGTTATATTGAGGGGTTTACATTCAGACTTCTTTATGCAAACTCTGACTACGGAGATACATGACTTTTCAATGTATCATGTTTTTTTGCATAAGCGTTTTGCGTTTGGAGATTTTCATTTCGCGTGGAATTAGATTCCTTTTTTGAACGTGATGTTCTCAGCATAAGAAGCACAGACACATTAAAAGAAGGCGGCATGTCCGTGTCTGACATGTGTCGGATACTGACACTCCTCGGACACGTGTCTGATACCCTACTTTTCATGTCCATAATTAGAAGATAAAAATCTTAATTCAGACACGTGTCTGACACATCTTTGGCGTTTATGACAGGGAAAATAAATACATGATCGACACTACTTGGACACTTGCTAACATGTGACTATCAAAGTTATTGAAATTTGGCATACCACTGTGATTTTGGGTAGTAATTTTACAGTTTATATATTATTTCAATTGAAATTTGGTAAGGATTTCTTGAGGATTCCTAGCCGTGTATTTGAAGGATTTCTCGAGTCCCATGTCAACTAGATTCTTCATAACTTTTCGTATCTTATCTATTATATATAACTTGAGATTTACTTAGGTGATGTATGCACAACGATATAGTCAGATATAATGATTGAATGTATCTTCAATGTGTCCGTGCCCTACATTTCAGAGAAATAGCGTATCCCCCTTTCCCTTGTCGTGTCGTATCTATGTCTCGTATCTGTATCCTTGCTTCTTAGTTCTCAGCCTTGAGGTTTACTTCTTCATCTACAAATTGTGACTCCTGGCCCTTTTACGTTTTCATACTTGTCTGTTTTGCTTTGTTAAGATACGTTTTCAGTTGAGGTTTACTTGTCCCTTTTACGTTTTGCTTTATTTTCACTTCTGCATAGTATCTTGCATAAATTGCGTTGCAGTATAACTATGTACACTTCTATCAAATCCAGATGAGATGATTTCGTTCCACGTGGGAATAACTTTTAAGAAGCCAAATAAAAACTAATGTTTTATCAATGAATTGTGTAAAACTACATCCATTTACAGGAGAATAGATATCAGGCTCCAAAGGTACCTTTTTACTGAGTTCAAAGAGGCATATGCATGTTCATGTTCAGAAGAAAATATGGATCGACTTATGACTTAATATAACAATGGTGGATGTCTCCACCTAATAGCTTAAGCTTTTGGGTTTGGTTCAAAGTTTCTTCATTATATTGTGGGGGGGTTTTTGGAGTGTAGCTTTTAGTGGGTGTACTTGCAAATTGTGAGTTTTATATACTTACTATTCAGTCTACAGAACCCGCCAATTCATCTGTTGTCTGAGAGGTAGTATCAGCATGCTCCACTTGACCGACTTGTTAATCCACCTCAAAAGTTGGAATTTTCCATCTCTGGAATGTAGAAACATAGACGCGTAATCACATATTTCCGTTGATTGGTTGGTCTGCTCTATTAATTGAAGCGATTACTCTACCTTTCCTTGCCTTCAAATAT
The DNA here is from genome assembly GCA_019656295.1 of Rhododendron mucronatum var. ripense. NCBI lineage: Eukaryota > Viridiplantae > Streptophyta > Magnoliopsida > Ericales > Ericaceae > Rhododendron > Rhododendron mucronatum. The sequence goes on from BPLT01000259.1 coordinate 114,188, forward strand.
GGAGTGGGGTTGTTTGGTTAATCAATATTTTGATGCCTAGGGGCATTATTCATTGATTGTGTGGGATCTCTTACTTTTTTCGGGGTTATGTTGATCTTGCAATCGGAAGACCCTCAAGAGTCAAGATAAGAGTTTGTGATTGGTTTTGTATGGGAGAGCAGATAATGTTTGAGATTCGGGGCAGGTTAACAACTGAACAAGATAGATGAAATTTGCCACCTGCTTATGTTGATCACGTGCAAACTATCATCTTGCTACTTTAGCTTCTCGTGACAGGAGAGGTTGAGCACAGGAGTGTACGTTGAGGATACTCAACTATCTGGATGCAGGTGATAGCAACCATAGAATCTGTCCCTACAAAATTCCATTTATGCGTTTGTATTTGTCTGAAAGCTCCCCTATGATGTTTGTATCCACTGTAGTCCTCTATGGATCAAAAGTTGCTTCTCTCCACTGTTAGAATGCCTCCCTAGCAATTGCCACCCCTTGGTCATTGCTAGCCAAGCTGTGGTACTTGTTATTTCTGATCCCATTGGAAGTAGGGGTGAATTTGTGACTGACAAAACCAAACAGACCGAAATACTCGGTTTGGTTCAGTTTTCATTACCTCCTCCGTTTGGTTCGGTTTTGTATTTTGCAAAAAATAAATATCGATACGGTTTCGGTTTTTACAGCATAAAACTGTTTACCGAATCGAACTGAACCTGCTTAAACATAAGTTCTGGACTGTCCACATTAAAGGCCCAACAAAACCGCAACACCATTGAGACGAAATTGCTGTGAGTATGTAGTGAGACGGATCTGTTGAAGAAGAGTATGGGAAAAAGGACAATGACTCATTGAAGGTTACATCAGCACACAGAGATTCACGACGAAGAGGAGAGTAACACTTATACCCTTTCTGAGTGTGAGAATACCCAAGAAACACGCATTTGACAAAGTGAGGATCCAGTTTATCCTGTCCTGGATCCAGAGCATGAATATAACATGCGCACCCAAACACACAAGGGGGTAGAGGATGTAGTGGACGACCAAGGAACAAAACTCTGTGAAATCTGGCCCCCTCAGACTGTAGACGGCTTACGATTGATAAGGTATGCTACAGTAAGAACATCACTTCAATAGAATTTGGGTACTTGCTACTGAAATAAAAGAGCACAGGTGACTTCAATCGTCTCAACTTGCGCTTAGCGACTTCATTCTGTTGTGGAGTTTGAGAATATGATGTTTTGTGGGTAATACCGTGATTATTAAAGAAAACAGACAAAGCAGTACGATAATATTCACGAGTATTATCAGAACGAAAAATACGAATAAAAACATCAAACTGAGTTTTTATTTCCTGATAAAATGACTTAAAAATTGCGTACAACTTAGACCACTCTTTCATAAGATAAACACAAGTACTTCGAGAATAATCATCCACAAAAATAATAAAATAGTGAAAATTAGAACGCGAGGAAACATGGGTAGGACCCCAAATATTAGAATGAACTAGATGAAAATGTCTCAACACCCGATTCTCTATCCGGGGGAAAGGAAACACGATGGTGTTTACTAAACTCACAGACTTCACATGGTAAGATATTGACACGACCACAAGATGGGTCCATCCGTTTGAGATTCTAAAGAGACAGATGCCCAAGACAACGATGATGTTGATATGGTGAAACAGAGGAGAGGATTGAAGTGTAACTGAAGAGGGCGGAACTTTGGGCCGACGAGCATATACCTTCAACGGTTGCACCGGAAGCGGAGATGAAATTGCCGTGAGTTTGTAGTGAGACGGATCTACTGAAGAATAGGGATGGCATTCGGGGCGGATATGAGAATTTTTGTCCTCGATCCCCGAAACCGATATGCTACCCATATCCGCCCCGATAACTGAATGGGGAGGGGAAAATCAAACCATATCTGAACTATTCGGCTTACGGCTAATCCCCGAACCGAATCGGTAACCAAACCAGATCAAAAAAGGGAGGAAAAAAACCCAACATTCACTGCAATACAACTCACTGGATAATGAAGTGAAAACAAACCCACAACGAATTCAGCATAATACAACCATTTATCTACATATATTCAGCAAATTTCAATTACAAATTCAGGATAAAATTTCAATTACAGATTCAGGAGATAACATATTTAGACAGATTCAGCAAATTTAAACCCTCTACCCATTTTCTTTTTTTGGTCAAACAGAAATACCAAAATCGGAGAGAGAGAGAGAGAGAGAGAGAGAGAGAGATCTCACGAATCAGGATCACCGCTCTTGGCTCTCTGGTGACGTCTGGTCTAACCTTTTATGGAGGAGTGGGGAAATGACTGAGGTCTGAGTCTTTGAGAGTGAGAGTCGTCGGACGAACAGAGAGAGAGAGAGACACTCATATATGGAATCGCCGAAATGAGAAGTGAGAACAGGTGTGGAGGCGTGGAGCCAAAATGAGAGAAACCCTAAGTCTAACGTATGTGTATGTATGTATATGTATATATATATATATATATATATATGTATTTACCTGCTGGGGTATTTTTGTAATTAATTCGTTTCGGTTCGGTTATCCCATGCCTCAACCATACCCGCAAAGAAGATTTCGGTTATGGTTAGGAGAAAATTTTCAATTACGGTTCGGGTACCCATCAGTTTGATCAAGATTGCCATCCTACTAAAGAAGAGTACGGGAAAAAAGACAATGATTCACAGAAGATTATATCAACACACAAAGATTCACGACGAAGAGGAGAGTAACAGTTGTACCCTTTCTGAGTGTGAGAATACCCAAGAACACGCATTTGACAAAGCAAGGATCTAGTTTATCCCGTCCTAGATCTAGAGCCTAAATACAACATGTGCACCCAAACACGCAAGGGGGTATAGGATGTAGTGGACGACTACGGAACAAAACAGTGTGCAGAATTTGACCCCTTAAGACTGTAGATGGCATACGATTGATAAGGTATGATGTAGTAAGAACAACATCACTCTAATAGAATTTGGGTACTTGCTATTGAAATGAAAGAGCACGGGCAACTTCGAGCATGTCTCAACTTGCGCTCAATGACTCCGTTATGTTGTGGAGTTTGAGAATAAGATGTTTTGTGGATAATACCTTGATTATTAAAAAAACAGACAAAGCATTACAATAATATTCACGAGCATTATCAGAACGAAAAATACGAATAGAAACATCAAACTGAGTTTTTATTTCCTGATAAAATGACTTAAAAATTGCATACAATTCAGACCACTCTTTCATAAGATAAACATAAGTAATTCGAGAATAATCATCCCAAAAATGTGAGGAAACATAGATAGGACCCCAAATATTAGAATGAACTAAATGAAAATGTCTGGACACCCGACCCTCTATCCTAGGGGGAAAGGAAACGCGATGGTGTTTACTTAGCTCTCAGACTTCACATGGTAAGATATTGACACGACCACAAGATGAGACCATCTGCTTGAGATTTTAAAGAGATAGATGCCCAAGACAACAATGATGTTGATATGGTGAAACAGGGGATTGAAGTGTAACTGAAGAGGATAGCTCACCATCACTAAATAATAGAGACCACCATGTTGAGCACCCCCACCAAACTTTTTTCCTGTCGTGAGATCCTAAAAAACACAAGAGTCAGGAAAGAATGTTACTGAACAATTTAAGGATTTGGTAAGTTTACTGATAGAGAGAAGACTGTATGGAAAACGAGAAATATGTAAAACAAAAACTAACGAAAGCGATGAACTCTAAGTTACAGTACCCAAACCAGTGACATCAGCGGTAGAACCATCTGCTAATGTGACATGAGGAAATTTTCCAAGAGAACGAGAACCAGATAAGATGGTGAAAACACTAGTCATATGATCCGAAACACCAGAATCAATGACCCACTGAGTATTGGAAGCAAGACAAGCATAAGATGAACCTTTCTGAGCGAACGTAGCGGTGGAAGAAAATGGCATAGTAGTGAGACGATGGTACTCATCCTCTGGAATAGTAACCACTCGAGGGGTAGAGCTAGATCCCTCAGTCAAGAAATTTCCATCATCCTTAGAGATAGTACGACCATAAAGAACCCAACAATAATCACAGTGTGATTGGTCCCATTGCAATGAGTATAATGCCAACAAGCCTGACCTCGGCCTCGACCACCAATTGTTGGCATACGGCCTCCGCGACCAAAATCACGACCAAACCCTTCGCGACCAAAGTCACGACCACCTCCCCCTGACCACCACGACCAAAATCGCCAGAATAGTGACCACCAGAAGCAGATGTGGCTAAAGCAGAACGATCAGGAGGCAGTGGGGAAGGAAGGGTAGTATTAAAGATAGAAGACTGACGAAGACGGCTAAACACTTAACTCCGAGGAGGCAAGAAGGATCAAAAGACTTAGGCAAACCAGACAAGAAGTGAACCACGTTAAAGTTTTCACGCTGGCGACACATAACCTAAATATCGGTAGAAAGGGGCTGATAGATGTTAAGCTCTTCACAAACACCAGTGAACTTAGCATAATATTCTTCTAGAGTAGAATCACCAAGACCAAGAGAGAAATACGTCTGATACAGATCAAAAGTCGAACGAAGATTATTAACCCCGTAATATAACTCCTTAGCCTGTTGCCAGTTTAGCAGTATCGCAAAGCACAAATGTTCCAGCAATTGCGGGCTCCATACTATTCCACAATCGAAGACGAATCCGGGGCATCCTTAACCTCCCAATTCGCATAAGTCGACTCATTTGGTTTAGGAGGATCATCGGTTATCCAAGCGTATTATTTGGAGCCCATAAAGTATGTTTCAATAGACTTAACCCAAGTAACATAATTCTTACAATTCAAGCGAATAGTAGTGATAGACATCATTTCAGGAGACCAATTCGGAGAAAAACTAGAAACAACAGAACTAGAACTAGATGCAGAAGTAAACCCCATCGCAAGGAATCCTCACAACCAATTGATCAAAACTAAGCACCAACCAGAACAACTAATAACTAACCAACTGAGCCCGAAGCAGAGCAACACCCAGCAATATCAAATGCAACAAGAAACATAAATAACCGACCAAACGTGCAGATATAATGGAAGATGACAACCAATAAATCCCATGAGATAATAACCCAACAAGAACTTTAAAGAAAAAATTGTACTAGAACATTGCGAGGATGCCGAGTGAACTCGAGGACGTTTGGTCGAAAGAAAAACCTCCGAAACATAACACATTGTCTGAAGAACCTAGAACAAATCAGAAGGTCCATGAACCGAAAAGCCACAAACAGATCGTGTAATTGCATAGACAGACGATGAGAATGGTTGGCTTGGCTTGGAGAAAGATCGCCGGAGGTTGGCGAGGGCCGTCATGGCCTGGAGAGCAGTCGCTAGAGGTTTGCAAGGGTCGTAGCGACGTGGAGATTAGGCGCCGGAGATCGGCGAGGGTTGTAGGACTCGATCTTCACGTTTTAGGGTCTGGGGATGGCTTGATTTGGCTGTGGTGGTGTCGGCAAGACCATGTTTGTGGACGGATGATGATAGTGGCAGTGGATGTGGTGGTGATGGGCTTTAGGGTTACGTAAGAAGGCTATGGTGGTGATGGGCGAATTAGGGTTAGGTTAAGGGAGGCTCTGATACCATGTTGTTAGGGAGAAGGGAGAAAATGTATAGGGTGTTAATTAACCCTAACACGCATAATCTTTAATTTTATTAAATGATAACTGATTTGTTTCATTGGTATTCTGAGAGCACTCACTTTGTACACATTGCCAAGGGGTAGGTTTGTCTCCAATCCTCCCCCGCCCATACTCGCAATGATTGGGGACTAAATGGGTTATGTTGTTGTTGTATATTAAATGATAACTCTGTACAAGGCTTAGCTAACCAATGTGGGACAACGACTAAGACTAATAATTTTCTAACAGTTCTTTTCACCTTAGATGTGACTCAGATAATTTGATTATACTAAGCCAAACGAAACCAAGCCAAAAGTCCCAATCAATTGAGGTCGATTACGTAAATTCGTTTTTCTCACTAAGCTCTATCAAGGGCATCATGCTTCTCATATTAACGACTGCCCAAATGTCAATTTTGGTCTACTCGACCGATCGACGATTAGCAAGTCTAAATCTCCTTAAGCTATTTTCTCTAATCTTGTCTTCTATCAATGATCTCGTTTTTTATTCCATTTCGCAAAGTCTTACCCCACATCCATCTCATCATTCTCATTTCAGCAACACTCATCTTATTCGCATGTTGTTTCTTAGTATCCCAACGCTCCATGCCAGTGTGCCACATAGCAGCATGGTAGATTACCTTTCAAAATTGTGGGTATCTTACGGTCGGACAACATTCCTGAAGCATTCTGCCACCTCATCCATCGAACTTGTACTCTCTATGTTACAGAACCAAGATACTTAAATGCTCGATTCTTGGTAATGCTTGATGTTGGAGGGCCATTCTGCCAACACTAGCACTTTGACTATTGGTAAATCCACATTCAGAGTAATCTGTTTTACTCCTACTGAGCCTAAATCCTTTTGACTCTAATAGTTCTCTGCAAGTTAATGTTAAGGTTACAATTAATTCATCTGTCATCCATTAAGATGATTTCGCTCTTAAAAAAAAAATCCACTAAGACTATCATCCGCAAACAACATTGACTCAGATTCTACTAAAGAGGGAAAAGTGAAAAAGAAAAATTGGTCTATTCTATCTATAGAGCACATTGGCATTGTGCATACCGATGCTCTGGACTTTCAATGAAGGAAGCATGATAATGTGCACAAAATTGAATTGGGTCTCTTGGCCTTCCCTCTCTGATACCATTTGGTTTTGATTTGGGGGCATAGTTTCGAAGCAAAACAGGTATAGGGTGGGCCACTGTTTCAGTGGTTTTATGAGAGTAGTCACTTTGTGCATATTGCCAAAGGTTAGGTCTGTCTCGGATCTTCTCCCGCCCATACCCCCAATGATTGGAGACTAAATGTGTTCTTTTGTTGTTGTTGTTGTATCTATAAAGCAGATTGGCAGTAATAATACCAATTTTTGTGATCTTTCTGGTTATTTTTATATGTTTCTGAGTTGTTAATGTGTGAAATGGGTTTATGTTCTGTAAGATTCATGACTTTGCCATATAAGAGAACGAGCTGATAGATCCACGGCTTGTTATGTGCTTCAGGTCTGTCCAGTATGCAGCACCGAGGTCTCCACTTCCTGAAACAGCTAATGCAGAATTAGATGGTCCTCTCCTACAAGCTGCAGATTTTCTGCTGAAGATGGGCTTGTGTGTGCGAGAGAGAGAGAGAGCGCACCAATGGTAAAGTTCACAACATGTTTCGAAAATGTCTTGTGGGGTAAAGACTGATATCTGCATATATCCGTTCTGGTTCTGTGTTAGTGTAATTGGCACCGTTAGTTGCTACTGGTTTATGTTTTCTTTTGGTTCGATGTTTGTGCCCAGGTACCGTGTATCACAGAGCGTAAGACCCCTAATATGGTTCAAATCTTTTTAGTTGCTCTTGTTTTTTAGGACTGAATACATTGAATTGGAGATGGCCAACTGAATTGGTGGTGTTCCTTAATCAGGCCTGCATTCCATATATTTTTGGGTGCCAGTTTATTTTGCCTTCTCTCATTTTTTTTAATAAAAAATTTGCAATACCGGTGTATAATGCATATTGTTTATTTCCCAAAAAAATAATGCATATTGTTTATTTCCCAAAAAAAGATCGGTCATTTTAGTGGGAATTATTACTGTATATGTAACAATAACAATGATGAAAATGGGCATCTGGGGAAATAGTTTGATTGCATTAACGGTTTTTGTTGGTAAGTCAACACAGCTAAGTAATAGATGCCAACAAAAGCTTTTCAATAACCATCCTCCTGGTTTCACACTCGTTCATCTTTTATCTTCCCCAGTCAAACAATGGAATAATAAACTTTTGAGAGCCTGCCTTGTGATACTCCCCATCTCTTGCTTTTTCTTTCTTTGGAGACTAAATGTAATGCCCCGGATTTGGGGGTTTGAGAGCGTTTACTCCCACATTAGTTTGAAGCTAAAGTCTCATGTGGTATATTAACACCCACTTAGGAGCTACATGGTACCTTTTTAGGTATACTTTTTTCAGGCTAAGTGTTTGGATCGAAAGGGGGACCATGGTCAGCCGGGTCGGGTCATTACAAATGGTATCAGAGTCCCGTCCTGGTCCAAGTGGTGGGTAGGATGCACTCTGGCACCACGGACACTAGGGGAGGTTGCTGGGACTATGCAATGAGGACGTTGCATCCCTAAGGGGGGAAGATTGTAATACTCCGAATTTGGGGGTTTGATAGCGTTTAGTCCCGCATTGGTTGGGAGCTAAAGCCTCATGTGGTATATTAACGCCCATCTAGGAGCTACATGGTACCTTCTTAGATATGCCTTTTCAGGCCAAGTGTTTGGGCCGAAAGGGGTCCATGGTCAGCCTGGGCGGATAGTTACGTTGGAAGAGTCGTATCCAGATACAGTACTTGTTTGACAATGAATCACCTATCCTATTTGTGTGAATGTTTATCGAGGATGTGCAGCTTTGATACACACTAGTTTGAACAATTCATTAATACAATTGGGGGGGGGGGGGGGGGGGGGGGGGGGGGGGGTGGGGTTTGGGTTTGTGTGGGAGGCGGTGGCGCGGCTTGAACATCGCGGCCGAAGAAAGAGAGAGAGAGAGAGAGGTGTCAAATGTGTCGTGCCGGCCCGGCCCATTTAACTCCGTGCTAACTGTGCTTCGTGCCGTGCCAGCCCGTTTATAGTATTTATTCAAAATCGTGTCGTGCCGTTTGTCAATCGTGTCATGTCGTGCCATGCCGTTTACTTAAATCGTGTCGTGCCGTGCCGTTTGCCAATCGTGTCGTGCCGGCCCGTTTTCTTAAATCATGTTGTGCCATGCCGTTTTCAATCGTGTCGTGTCATGCCGGCCCATTTTTTTAAATTGTATCGGGCCGTGCCGTTTTCAATCATGTCAAAGACGTGCCAACTTAATCGTGTCGGGTCGGGCCGTGCCTTTGCCGGCACATCGACAACCAATTTTCATCCGGAATAATGGAAATATTATTGCATTGATATGATGAGTTGTATTTGTATTGAAATATTATTTGTAATAAAGTTGTATTTGTATAAAGTTGAATCCAAAATGAAAGTTATAATAAATTGCACTTTTTTACTTTGTATAAAATTGTATTTAATTTTAATTCCTTCTATCAATCTTGAATTCTTCTTGATAAAATTTAGTAGTGTGGTACATGATTTCTCTTTTTGTCATTTTTCATCTTTTGCTGAATTCAAATGTTTTCCAGGTGTTTGGCAGAAGTACGGAAAGGTAACAAATATGAAGTATAGATGAAGATTTGGACAAGGAATTAACTCATTCATTTTCTTCTTGAATTGGACAAGGAACTAACAAATATAAAACCATTCAAGAAATTCATAGAAATCCATTCGATGAAAAAAATTCATATGCAAAATGAAGTAAAATTTAACAATTAAAAAAAAACATATTACAAAATAGAAATGGTCCTAACTGCCTCTAATTAAAAAGAAATTCTTGGTCTTCCATCCTTGGCTGCTTCTTCCATTGGGACTCGGTTGCATCGTGACGGAGTGCTTGGATACTTTGATACGTGTCAAACACTTGTAAACATTTGGAATTGGCTCAGATAATTTGTAAGTTTACAAAAGGACAAGCTGCAACATTAGTTGCCAATTTGACCTTCAAATTTTGCCTCGCCTAAGTCCAACGCATTTTATAAAATTTTATCATCATAGCCAAATAAATTTGGAAAGGGTTCAATTGGAACACACATACACACACCTGCTGTATCTTTAACACACACACACATACCCTGCTGGAACAAACACACACACCTGCACTTTTTTGAACAAAAAACCTAGCAAAAACCTCCAATCTTTGAACCAACAACCAACTAAAAGATGCACATTTTGAAACCAGTTTAAAATTGCCCCAAAAACACAACCCAAACGTGCCAAAGTAGTTGAAAACTGCCTAAAACACAACCAAAATTGGGAAGGGCCCGATTGGAACACCCACCCACCCATCCATAAACCATCGTAAAAACTGCAGTTTTAAAGCATAAAACTGAAATTCTGCACACCCCCAACAACAGGCAACAACACCAGAAGAAACAGCAGACACACACACATGCACCTGTACTTCACACACACATGTGCACTTCACAGTAAAAGTGCAGATTTCTCTCTCACACACACACATGCACCTTTGGTCTTGTAATAGGTAAAGTACTCATAGCATAAGAATTCCGTGTATATCACTGGACACAAACACACACACACCTGCTGGAACACAAACACACACCCCCTACTGGAACACACACACACACACACACCCCTCTGCTGGAACACACACACACACATGCACTTTTCTGAACCAAAAACCTCCAGTCTTTGAACTAACTAAAACTGCACATTTTGAAACCAGCTAAAAATTGCCCCAAAAACACAAACCAAACCTGCCAAACTAGTTGAAAACTGTCCAAAACACAACTAGGAAGGGCCTGATTAGAACACACGCACACTTGTAAAATTGTGTCCAAACTGTGTCAAGTTTTGCTTTGCACACACCAGCAGCAGCACACACTCACAGCAGCAGCAGCAGCAGCTAGCAGCAACAGTTTCACACATATATGCCAGTGCACACACTCACTCATTCACATATTATTCCCAAACTCCAAATAACAGGGGAAAACTGGAAGTAAAATCTGCTACACACATGACACAGTCCTTTTCACACATAGGGCAGCCCCAAATATATGCCTTTTGGCTCAGATTTTTAAGCATCATAGCCAGAGAACATATTAGGCTCATATTATATCATCATAGCCACACCAAACACCAATTAGGCTCAGATTATATCATCATAGCCACACAACCCACACTAAACACCAATTAGGCTCAGATTCTATCATCATAGCACACACTCAGATATATAAAGAAAAGTACCTGGATGCGGCAACATTAAGTTGTCATTTAAGGCCTTCATAAGTTACCAGCATTAGCACCCCTAATCAGTATCTATATCTGAGTCCGAAAAATAATCTCTGAATTCATCTCTAGGATGACATTTTTGAATTCCAAGACGTGCATCGTCCCAATCTTTTAAGCATATAAGACAGTCCAAAATGTCGGGAGCTAGTCTACTCCTCCTCTCATCCAACACTCTATTACCTGCACTAAAAGCAGATTCGGAAGCCACTGAAGACACAGGTGGTGTTAGTAAATCACGTGTCATGATAGAAAGAATGGGAAATGTCCTTTCATTTTTTTTTTCCACGAAGCTAAGATATCAAATGATTGTAACTCGTCTTTGGAAAGTAAGTTTATCTCTAACTATTGACTAAGTTCAGATTGTGAAGAAGTTTCACTTCTTCCTAACCCTAAAATCAGAAACCAAGATGGGTCATTGTTACTTGTAGAAGATGGGTCATCGATACTCGAAGAAGATGAAGTAGGAGTAGTAGTAGTGCATGCAAATTTAGACTCATATGAAGCATATATAGAAGTCAATAATGCAGTCACGGTAGAAAAAGAAGGTAATGTAATCCCTAAATTCTCATTAACCCCTCGTGAGAGCAATTCAACACCCTTTATCTTAATCCTTGGGTCCATTACAGAAGCTACAATAAATATTGTTGGCATGACCTCAAAACATTTTTTGAATTTATCTTCCATAGACTGACAAGCAGCTACAAAATTTATTTTTGTTCTATAACTTTTAAGAGTGTGACTCATATTATACAAGTGATAAAGCACAAGACAAGTAGTAGGATAACAAACACCTGAGTAAGCTAAGGTAGCAGCATAAAATATTTTCAAAAAATTCATAAACTCAAAAGTGATATTCCAATCAGCTCGATTTAAACCACCATCAGTACACGTATACTTGGAATTAACATAAGCAAAAATTACAACAGTGTGATTCCTACAAGATTTTAACTTAAGAAATGTTGAATTCCACCGAGTTTTCACATCAGTTTTGATTTGTTTTGGTTTAACGTTGTAACTTAAACACAATCCTTCAAATTCTTGTTGCCTAGCTGGGGAAGTAGCAATAAAAAGAACAACATCTCTAATTTTTTCTATTTGTGGTTCTATATGTTTCAAACCATCTTGCACAACTAAGTTAATGCTATGGCATACACAACGCACATGAAAAAATTGTCCAGCATGAGGAGTAGTCAAATTCTGTTTGAATAAATCAATTGAACTGGTATTAGCAGAATGGTTATCAAAAGTAATACTAAAAACTTTATCAACAATTTCAAACTCCCTAAAAACACCCATTATACATTGAAAAATGTTCATAGCATTATGAGGATACTCCATTGAACGGAAAGCAATAATTTTTTTTATCCATGTAACAACCCAGATTTTTAACGAATAAAAACTCGTTGTTATTTCAAATTACTTATTTTATCTTGAGTGGCTACAAAATTTCTTGTTAAATTTCCGTCATAGTTAGATTTTGGCCATTGGTTAACGCTCGACTAGAAACCCTACTTGACCAATTTTGTTAGTTTCCAACCAACTAGTCGGAGAAACCAAACTAAGAACTCACCTAGTTACTAGATGAACCTTTTGAATCTCCTTGAACCTTTTTGCCTTTATCCATTGGATAATAGAAGTTAGGGTAATCTTTGTCCATTGGATAATAAGCCTCCTATTATTTAAATGTTGGTTAGTACATGATTATAATAATATATATGATTTATCCCATGTGACAAGGTACATACTATTTTAATATAAAAGTTACCTAATAACTATTGTCCATTGGACAATAGAAGTTAGGGGATTTATTACCCAATGGTTAAAAGGTTAGTCTTTCATCTAGTACAAGGGTTGAATAATCTAGTCTTTTCTTAAACCCCATGTGATGTTAGTACATATTATTTTATTGTGTTTGTACTTAGGAAGACTTAAAACTCTAAGATTTCTAAGTACTCTTTTTATTATTCTTTGTTGGGGTTTTGTACACAATTGAATTAGTTTATTGGGGAGTAAAACTACCTAGAGTACACTAGTACACATGTGCCAATTAGTTTGTTGAAACTTAGCCCTTAAGTCTCTTGACTTAAGTACAAAAGTACCTTTATTTTATTCTTGTTCTTGCATTGTAGTGTGTGTATATATATATATATACACACACACACACACACACACACACATACCTATGTAGTGTACTAGAGAGAGGGGGAGAGAGAGAGGAGAGAGAGGCCGAGAGAGAGAGGAGAGAGAGGCCAAGAGAGGGAGGAGAGAGAGAGAGAGAGAGAGAGAGAGAGAAATTCGGCCAAGGAGAGGGAGGGAGAGAGAAAGAAGAAGGAAAGAAGAAGGAAGTTAGGTTGTACCTTGGGTTGATCTTCCTTGTACTTTCATATCCTTGGGAATATTCTTCCTAGCCAAATCTAACCTCCTTTGTACCAATTATCAATTGTTTAAACAAGAATCTTGTACAAATATTCTCCTTGCCCACCAAGTCTTGCAAGAATCAAGTCTTAGCCATGCAAGCTGTAGAGACCCGTAAATTCGTATAATTGATTTAAATGTTTTATAAGGAATAAAAAGGAGGAAATTGATTTAGAACTTCGAGAATTGGGGTTAAAGTGTTAAAGTGCTATGCTTGAGGGGTGAGTGTGTGATTTAGGTATAGTGTGTATAATATATATGTATCAGTGCAGGGAATAAAAATTCCCCAACTCTCTCACTCTCCCGTTCTTCTCTCTCTCGGCTCTCACTCTCTCACTCTCACTCTCACCAAATTTCACCCAAACAACACAAAACCCATGCAACTCACCCATCAATCCATCATCCTTATGTGTATTGCAGTCCGAACTTCGTTGGTTTGAGCTCGGTGGAGACAAATTTCATTTGGTTTCAAAGATTGGAGCTAGGGCTTGGAAAGTGTATTGATTTTGTTCTTTGATTTTGAGGTAGGGAGTTCTAACTTTCAATATATGTTTATGGCTTGATTCTTGTACCTTGATTCTCGTTCGTGATCGTTGTTTTTGTTGTTTTTGTTGTTGCTGCTGTAAAACCCATGTGAATCTGTCAAAAAAAATATGCTCGTAGGCCATTGTTATCGATAACATTTTCCCTTGTTATCGATAACATTACCTCGTCCAAAGCCCAGAAAAATCATTTGTTATCGATACCTTAACCCTTTGTTATCGATACCTTTGTGTTCCAAAGCCCAGAAAATCGTTCGTTATCGATACCTTTGGTCATTGTTATCGATACCCTTGCGTCTGGAATCATTTCTGACCAAATGGTATCGATACCATTTTATTGGTATCGATACCTGTTGCTTATCTCCAGCTTTTGCTGTTTTGCTTCGAACTTCATCGTTTTGGTTCCCAATCACTTCCAACCTGTTCTACTACCTCCCGAATGATCCCGTAACTTGATTACTTGTATCAAATGATTTGTTGAACGTATTTATGACCTTAGCTCTCATTCGAACATGATTTTATGAAAATCGTTTTCTAAACCAAGTTGGATTTGAACGGTACGGATTGATTGGAAAAGGATTTTGAAACTTCACGGACACGACGAAAATATATCAGGACATCCCGAAAGGGTAAAGAGCCTGGCGGAGGACATCGGGGTCCTATAAATGGCCCGGCATGAGCTATATGCTCCTTTCAGGACATCCCGAATGGGTAAAGAGCCTGGCAGAGGACATTGGGGTCCTTTAATTGGCCCAGTACGAGCTTCGGCTCATGACACACGTACGAGAAATATTTTCATTCACGATGCTTCCAAAGTTTATACGTTGAAAAATATGATTGAATTTTTGGAAATGAAAGATTGAAGTTGGATTGTTGTTGTTGCTCCATTCCATTGGTTTCAGTTGCTGTTGTTCCTCTTGTTATCGTCCCTACATTTCATATGCATACATTGCTAGATTAGAGCTTTCTGCTGGGCTAGTGTAGCTCAAACCTTACTTTATTTTCAGGTGCTAACTCTGGGCAGTAATTTCATGACGGGAGTGCATGGACTGTGGACACGATTTTGAAAGCTAACACTGAAGAGTTATTAAGGCATCTTTGTAATCTCTTTTTTGAAAGATGTATTTGTAACTCTAACTGTAAATCTTTGATTTAAGAATATTGTAAGCTTTTAATTTCTTTGATATTCAATACTTTTGACGATTTGGGGCCATTGAGCCAAAGACGTACTTTTGTGAAAATTTGGGCATTAGAGCGTAATTGATAGAAATGGAAATGTCAACTTTCTTTTGGGGAATAGTGCGTATTAAGTGAGATTTTATTTATGAAAACTCCTTTATAATTATGTTGAAAATCGAGGGTGTGACAAATTGGTATCAGAGCATAGGTTTAGAACACCTAGAGACCGTGGGGAGACGTTTCGTCTCATGCGTTCAAAATGTCACGCCTTCTAACATAATTCGTGCATGCTTGCTTGTGTGACTAACATCTACGTGGCTAATTGGCATTGCATTCTTAATATAGTAGAGTGGTGTAGAGTTATTATTAGCTCGTTTTGAGAGGTTGGGGCTTGACCTCATAGTGATAGTGTTGTGACTAATAGTCTCCATTTCTTATACCGTGTAGTAAGATGCCTCCGAAGACGCGTGTTAGACGAAGTGGGGCTGGAATTCGTGGTGGTAGAGGCCGTGGTCGAGGCCGTGGGGTGCCACTAGAGGATGAGGTTAGTCAGCATGGGGAGAATCCTGGTGGGAATCCGGGGGCTGGGGTCGGTCGAGGTGCAGGGGTACCTCCTAATCAGACTCAGTTTGCTAGGGATCTCGTCGCAGCACTCACAGCTGCAAACCTTATAAACCAAGCTCCTAGGGAGAATGTCGAGGATCGCGCTATGGTAGCAATGAGGGAGTTTAGCCGTAGGAACCCTCCGGTGTTCGATGGGACTAGTAGTGACCCGTTGGTAGCCGATCACTGGCTAGCTCAGATTCGCAAACTCTTCAGGGCTCTCAACATCACCGAAGACAACATTAGAGTGGGTATTGTGGCCGTCCAGCTAGTTGGGGAGGCCGGCGAATGGTGGGAATTTGTCTTGGAGAGTAGAAAGGATGCAAGGAGGGCGGCAAGGACCGCAGCTCAAGTAAATGAACCAGACTTTGAAAACTTAACATGGGCTGAGTTTGAGGCACTCTTTGAAGAGCAGTACTTTCCGGAGACCTCACGTGAGAATTTGAGAGATCAATTTGAGAAATTGGAGCAGGGCAATATGACCGTTTCGGAGTACGTACAGAAATTTCAATCCTTATCTCGTTTTGCTCCGGAGTTGGTGGCGACGGAGGAAAGAAAATGTCGACGGTTTGAGAAGGGGCTACATAACACTGTGAGGAGAATGGTGATAGCCCAACACAAGATGAAGTTTTCTGAAGTGGTGGAGTGCGCTAGAAGCATTGAGATACCGAGGGAAGCACAACGCAATACAAGGGCTTGGGAGCCAAGGCAACCAGTGGGAAGTTTGAGTTCTTCTTCCGGCAGCTTCGGAAGTCAAGGACGAAAAAGACAACGAGAACAGTCGCAACAGCCATCTAATCGATCCAACTTTAAGATGCCTACTTCTTCGGGATCTAGGGGTGCCTTATCTAGACCTCTAATCGTGTGCTACAAGTGTAATCAACCTGGGCACGTCCGTACTCAGTGTCCTCAGCTTTCAAAGGCGTGTTTTAATTGTGGTAAGACAGACCATCTTGCTTGGAATTGCCCTCAAGGGGCGGGAGCGCGTAGTGAGTCGGGTTCGGTACAGCAATCAGGGGCAGGGCGTGGTGTTGGTCAGCAACCTTTCAGAGGTGCTCATAGGCAACAGCAATCTCATTTCCGTCAGACATCATCAGCTCAGGGTTCTGGGGTTGACCGGGGAGCGAGTTCATCCGCACCTTCTCAAAGTTCCGGTCAAGGAGGAGGTTTTGTGCAAGGTCAGGGTACCCAGGGGCGTGTTTTCAACATCAACACCAATGCTTCACCTTCTATTTCTCAGGCTCCAGAGACATCGGTCGTAAGGGGTACTTTTCTTCTATTCAACTCTTTTGCTAGAGTACTCTTTGATTCTGGAGCATCGCATTCTTTCATAGCTACGTCATTTGTGTGTACATTGGAATTGGACATCGAGAATCTTGATTCGCCGTTATTTGTCGAGACACCATTAGGGGGAAAGTCATCTCTAAGTCGTATCTGTAGGGATTGCGAACTCGTTATTTGTGATCATCGCTTCGTCTTTAGCTTTATTGTGCTGGATATGTCGGGGTTCGACCTCATTCTGGGAATGGATTGGTTGTCTACGTTCCATGCTACGATTGATTGTTTTAAGCGTCGTGTTCGCATATGTCCTCCTGAAGGTGTTTGTTTTGAATTCCATGGAGAGCGTCGAGAACCGTTAGAACCGTATTTGTGTGGGCCTCGAGAAAGAGAGTCGGTTTATGCTATGTTGGCGAGCTTAACGTTAGATGAGGATTTGTCGTCTCGTGGGGAGTTACCCTTGGTAGTTCGCGAATTTCCTGATGTGTTTCCAGGAGAGTTGCCCGGTTTGCCTCCTGAGAGAGAGATAGAGTTCACGATAGACTTGCTTCCAGGCACCGCTCCTATCTCAATTCCTCCTTATCGTTTCGCACCCGCCGAACTTAGAGAGTTGAAAGTTCAATTGCAAGAGTTAGAAAATTTGGGGTTTATACGTCCTAGTACATCACCGTGGGGAGCACCGGCTTTGTTCGCCCAGAAGAAAGATGGTTCACTTCGTTTGTGTATCGATTATCGTAAACTCAACCGTGTGACCGTTAAGAACAAGTATCCTATGCCGAGAATCGATGACTTATTTGATCAACTCCGAGGTGCCACTTGCTTTTCCAAAATTGACTTGAGGTCCGGTTATCATCAATTAAGAGTTCGTAGAGAGGATATTCCTAAAACCGCCTTCCGTACTCGTTATGGTCATTACGAATTTGTTGTGATGCCATTCGGTTTGACTAACGCTCCTGCTACTTTTATGGATCTCATGAACCGTATTTTTCGTGCGTACCTTGATCACTTTGTAGTTGTATTCGTCGATGACATTCTTATCTATTCATCCACGGAGGAGGAACACCAAACTCATCTTGCCATCGTTCTTGAACTCTTGAGGGAACATCGTTTATACGCTAAGCTTAGTAAGTGCGAGTTTTGGTTACCCGAGGTTAAATTTCTAGGTCATGTGGTTTCGAAAGGAGGAGTATCCGTCGATCCGGGGAAGATAGAATCCATCATGAATTGGCAGCGACCGAAGAACGTGTTTGAAATTCGAAGTTTCTTAGGGTTGGCCGGGTATTACCGTCGTTTTGTTCTTGACTTCTCTCGTCTAGCTGCTCCGATGACTAGGCTCACGCGTAAAGGAACTCGTTTTATTTGGAGTGATTCGTGTGGGACGGCTTTCGAAGAATTAAAGAAAAGGTTGACTACCGCACCGGTTTTGATCGTACCCGAACGTGGAGTTGGCTACTCCGTGTATTGTGATGCGTCTAAGGAAGGGTTGGGATGTGTATTGATGCAAGCGGAGCGAGTGGTAGCGTATGGTTCGAGGCAATTGAAAACTCACGAGCGGAACTATCCTACTCATGACCTGGAACTTGCAGCCGTCGTTTTTGCTTTAAAGAGTTGGCGTCACTACCTCTATGGTGAGAAATTTGAAGTCTTTTCTGACCACAAGAGTTTAAAGTATCTCTTTTCTCAAAAGGAACTTAACTTGCGACAACGTCGTTGGATGGAACACTTAGAAGATTACGATTTTGAGTTGCATTACCACCCGGGAAAGGCAAACGTTGTGGCGGACGCGTTGAGTAGAAAACCGATACTCTTAGCGAGCTTAGCTATACGTGAGTGGAAGATGGTGAACGATTTAGGCCACTATGCTTCATATTTCGAGGAGACTCAGGAAGGGGTCACGTTATGTAACTTAACCGTGCAATCAACTTTATCGACTCGAGTAATTGAGGCTCAACAACATGATGAAGAAGCGGAGGAACTTCGTACCAATTTCCTTAACGGTAAAGTTTGGGATGGGTGGATGATTCACGCCGATCAAAGTATACGTTATCAAGGGAAGTTGTTTGTACCTATTGCGTGTCGGGAAGAAATCCTACGAGAGTTTCATCATTCACCGTTAGCCGTTCATCCGGGAGGAACGAAGATGTATCACGATTTACGTAGGCAATTCTGGTGGCCGGGAATGAAGAGGGACGTTGTGATCTTTGTGTCCAAATGCCTTACATGTCAGCAAGTGAAAGCCGAACATCAACGACCTGCGGGAGAACTACAACCGTTACCAGTGGCCGAGTGGAAATGGGAAAATGTGACGATGGATTTTGTTACGGGTTTACCGAAGTCGCCGAGGGGGCATGATGCCATTTGGGTTATCGTCGACCGTTTTACCAAGACCGCTCACTTTCTACCTATCCATGTTACCGATTCTGTAGAAACGCTTAGCCGTTTGTATATTCGAGAGATCATTCGACTTCACGGGATTCCCGTATCTATTGTGTCTGACCGTGATCCGAGATTCACCGCACGTTTTTGGCAGAGTTTGCAGGCCGCTTTAGGCACGAACCTTTTGTTTAGCACCGCTTATCACCCACAAACCGATGGTCAATCCGAGCGAACAATTCAAATTGTAGAAGATATGCTTCGGGCTTGTGTTATGGATTTCCGGGGAAATTGGGAAGACCACCTACCGTTAGTCGAATTCGCGTACAACAATAGTTATCAATCGAGTATCGAGATGGCACCGTATGAAGCCCTGTATGGGAGACCGTGTCGATCACCTGTGTGTTGGACCGAATTGGGAGAAGCTACGTTAGTGGGGCCGGACATGATCAAAGAAACTACCGAGAGTTTGAGATTGATTCGCCAACGGCTTTTAGAGGCTCAAAGGAGAACAACCGAACAAGTCAAAGTGATTCGCCAAAGGTTGTTAACCGCTCAAAGCCGACAGAAGAGCTATGCCGATCGTCGTCGTCGCCCATTATCATTCGAAGTGGGAGATCATGTGTTTCTCAAGGTATCGCCACGTCGAGGCTTGTCACGTTTTGGGAAAAAGGGGAAGCTTTCACCGCGTTATATCGGTCCGTTTGACATTATCGAGAAAATCGGGGAGGTTGCGTACCGTTTAGCTTTGCCACCGAGATTATCGAATGTGCACGATGTGTTTCACGTATCTATGTTGAGGAAGTACGAACCGGATCCATCACATGTGTTAGAATGGTCCGAACTCGAATTGGAAGCCGACGCATCCTATGGGGAAGAACCGATACGTATCCTGGATACGCGTGACCAAGTGTTGAGGGGTAAGACGATACCACTAGTGCGAGTATTGTGGAATGGTCAAGGTGGCGAGGAGTCAACGTGGGAACGAGAAGACGAGATTAGGGAGAAATATCCACACCTATTTTCGGAATAAATCGATGTGAGTGTTTAATATCAAAGTTTTATGCTATTTGGCTTGTCATATAATATTGATGATCATACTTGTTGCATATTTATGTGGTGTGTGATTTAGTTGAGCATGGTTATTTTAATTTCGAGGACGAAATTCTTTTAAGGAGGGTAGGGTGTAGAGACCCGTAAATTCGTATAATTGATTTAAATGTTTTATAAGGAATAAAAAGGAGGAAATTGATTTAGAACTTCGAGAATTGGGGTTAAAGTGTTAAAGTGCTATGCTTGAGGGGTGAGTGTGTGATTTAGGTATAGTGTGTATAATATATATGTATCAGTGCAGGGAATAAAAATTCCCCAACTCTCTCACTCTCCCGTTCTTCTCTCTCTCGGCTCTCACTCTCTCACTCTCACTCTCACCAAATTTCACCCAAACAACACAAAACCCATGCAACTCACCCATCAATCCATCATCCTTATGTGTATTGCAGTCCGAACTTCGTTGGTTTGAGCTCGGTGGAGACAAATTTCATTTGGTTTCAAAGATTGGAGCTAGGGCTTGGAAAGTGTATTGATTTTGTTCTTTGATTTTGAGGTAGGGAGTTCTAACTTTCAATATATGTTTATGGCTTGATTCTTGTACCTTGATTCTCGTTCGTGATCGTTGTTTTTGTTGTTTTTGTTGTTGCTGCTGTAAAACCCATGTGAATCTGTCAAAAAAAATATGCTCGTAGGCCATTGTTATCGATAACATTTTCCCTTGTTATCGATAACATTACCTCGTCCAAAGCCCAGAAAAATCATTTGTTATCGATACCTTAACCCTTTGTTATCGATACCTTTGTGTTCCAAAGCCCAGAAAATCGTTCGTTATCGATACCTTTGGTCATTGTTATCGATACCCTTGCGTCTGGAATCATTTCTGACCAAATGGTATCGATACCATTTTATTGGTATCGATACCTGTTGCTTATCTCCAGCTTTTGCTGTTTTGCTTCGAACTTCATCGTTTTGGTTCCCAATCACTTCCAACCTGTTCTACTACCTCCCGAATGATCCCGTAACTTGATTACTTGTATCAAATGATTTGTTGAACGTATTTATGACCTTAGCTCTCATTCGAACATGATTTTATGAAAATCGTTTTCTAAACCAAGTTGGATTTGAACGGTACGGATTGATTGGAAAAGGATTTTGAAACTTCACGGACACGACGAAAATATATCAGGACATCCCGAAAGGGTAAAGAGCCTGGCGGAGGACATCGGGGTCCTATAAATGGCCCGGCATGAGCTATATGCTCCTTTCAGGACATCCCGAATGGGTAAAGAGCCTGGCAGAGGACATTGGGGTCCTTTAATTGGCCCAGTACGAGCTTCGGCTCATGACACACGTACGAGAAATATTTTCATTCACGATGCTTCCAAAGTTTATACGTTGAAAAATATGATTGAATTTTTGGAAATGAAAGATTGAAGTTGGATTGTTGTTGTTGCTCCATTCCATTGGTTTCAGTTGCTGTTGTTCCTCTTGTTATCGTCCCTACATTTCATATGCATACATTGCTAGATTAGAGCTTTCTGCTGGGCTAGTGTAGCTCAAACCTTACTTTATTTTCAGGTGCTAACTCTGGGCAGTAATTTCATGACGGGAGTGCATGGACTGTGGACACGATTTTGAAAGCTAACACTGAAGAGTTATTAAGGCATCTTTGTAATCTCTTTTTTGAAAGATGTATTTGTAACTCTAACTGTAAATCTTTGATTTAAGAATATTGTAAGCTTTTAATTTCT
Organism: Rhododendron mucronatum var. ripense; assembly: GCA_019656295.1. Taxonomy (NCBI): domain Eukaryota; kingdom Viridiplantae; phylum Streptophyta; class Magnoliopsida; order Ericales; family Ericaceae; genus Rhododendron; species Rhododendron mucronatum. The sequence goes on from BPLT01000259.1 coordinate 136,441, forward strand.
TTGATATTCAATACTTTTGACGATTTGGGGCCATTGAGCCAAAGACGTACTTTTGTGAAAATTTGGGCATTAGAGCGTAATTGATAGAAATGGAAATGTCAACTTTCTTTTGGGGAATAGTGCGTATTAAGTGAGATTTTATTTATGAAAACTCCTTTATAATTATGTTGAAAATCGAGGGTGTGACACAAGCCTAAGGTTAGGCCTTGATCTTTCTAGTTGGCATGACAAGTGTCAAAAGTTGAGGTAGAGAGAGGGGGGGGGGGGGGGGGGGGGGCCCGGCCTTGAGGGAGAGGAAGAGGGCATGCCTTGGCCTATAAATAGAGCCATCCTCTTGCCATTTGAACACACACCTTCGCATTTGCTCTCACTTCTCTCTAGAAACCATTTCTGGGCAACCTACTGTCCCTTTGTAAATCCCCAGTTTTCTCCTTCTTAGATTAGTTTTTAGAACCAACTTCCTTCGGGAAAGTTGTAGAGAACTTCGAGAGCTTCAAGTTAGGCCCCAGAACCACCCCGATTGGTGAAGAGATGACAAAGATATTGTCATCCGAAGTTCAGTAAAATCTCGGATTCCCAATTTCTAGACGGCTTACTGTCTTTTCCTTTATCTCCATTTTTCTCCAATCTAAGTTCATTTCCAGGATCAACTTCCTTCACGAAAGTTATAGAGCACTTCTAGAGCTTCGATTTCGACCCAAGAACGACTGCATTCGGCCAAAGATTGACTGAGATACTGCCATCCGAAGTTCGGTCCAGATTTGGAAGTTTCACCACCCATAGGACTTTCCAACTAGCTTGTTCGGCCCCGACTAGTTTCGGATCAAGGTAGGATATTTCTTACCCTATCCCTATGTATGGTAGTAAATCATATGTTGGAGAAATAGAATGTCTTTAAGTAATAACTTTGATCATTTCTTTCAAAAGTAGATAAGGTTATCTTTATCTCAAGTATTCGTATTTTGATCTTTAAAGATGGTTATGAGCATGCTTATATGAATTGCTTGTATTACTTGTGACACGATAAAGCATAAGTGATTTTTCACTCCAAGGGCGTCCGAACATGTGGTGTTATGCTTTAAGCGTTGATTTGAGTATGCTAAGTAGTATGGAGTTGAATAATGTTGTTAGTTTAAAGATTACAATGAATGTCGTATGATTGTTTATGTGAAAAAGTCTTACCGCGAAGTCTTTGCATGTAAACGAGACACGAGAACCGAGGAAGTAGAAACATGGCACCTAAGGTGTGGTTTTTGAAAGGATAAGTTTTTCCAGGGAAGGAAATATTTTTGAAACTACGTAATGACCATTTTTGAGGGTATTACGTGAGTGGTGTGTGTGCCTATGGGAACCCGGCACGGCGGAACCATAGTGAGGATACTTGGGAGACCGGCGCGGCGGAACCAAGATAGGGTGAGTAGCTTGGTTGTCCTCGGTATGGAGCCAATGCAATTGTGTGCCAATGGGAACCTGGCGTGGCGGAACCATTGAGAGGATACTGGGGAACCCGGCGCGGCGGAACTGAGGTTAGGTGTGTATGGCTTGGTTATCCGCGGTACGGAGCCAATGCAAAAGATTTTGAAAGGCTTGGTTATCTGCGGTACGGAGCCAATGCAAATGATTTGAAAAGGATGTTTTGTAAGTGAAAATGTTAACACGGTCTACGACGAGTCGCGTAAGAGAAACACGGAAATCTTGGACATCAACGAATGTGGATGTGTGATTGTTGTATTGTTGTAAATGATTTTCTGTGGTAAGGTTGGTTGGGTAGGAATTTCCTATTGAGCGTTGTAGCTCACGGTGTTGCCTTTTGGTGACCCTGACATATTATATTGATGGCGCCGCCGGTATAATGTGTCAGACCTCCTAGATGAACATGGTGAGAAGTACACCTTGGCGGCCTTCGGAGCTAAGGAGCTTGCCAGAATGGAGGAGCAAGCGGAGCAGTAGTTAGGAGCCTTAGCTTCTCCTTTTTCGAATGTGTAACGACCCGCTCCATCTTTGTCCAATATTGTCCACTTTGGACGCCCAAAGCTCATAGACTTCCCAGTGAGGTCACCCATCCCTGGATTGCTCCAAGGACGAGCACGCTTAACTGTGAAGTTCTTATGCGCTTTGGCCCGCCCTCACAGCTTTAAAAGGCCTTGCACAAGTAGGAGGGATCTTTTCTTATAAACCATAACTTGCCCCCTCCCGTCCGGACGGAACCTGCCATCCTGCAGCACCGCCGGCTACCGGAAAGCGGGGTGTCAGAATTCTACCCCCCTTAGGGATGCAAACCCTCCTTTTCTCCACCAATCTTTCCATAATCCAATCCAAGGACTAAATCTAGCCATGCAAGCCTAGAACTAGACCTTGATCTTTCAAGAAAGCTTGACAAATTAAATAAAAAATGAGATATGGAGTGAGAGAGAGAGATTTCGGATGAGTGAGGGGGAGGGAGAGCCTTGCCTATAAATAGCAAGTCATTCCAAGCTTAAACTCACACCTTCACTTCTTGCTCTCACTTCTCTCTAGAAATTCTAAGTCTTTTTAGTTCAAAAGTTCAAGTTTTCTTAAGTTTTTTGAAGTTCTTGAGAGCTACCATCAAACCACTCCCAAAACCACAATCTAGATCTTTAAGTAGCCTAATTTAGTTAAGAAAGTTAATTCTAGGAAGAGAAAATCTACCTCTTCCTTTCGAAGCAATCCGGAGCCGTTAAGCCGCCGAATCGCAAAACCGACCAACCGCCAAGATGTAAGGTAGAAACCCTAGTCCATTAACCCTACATGTAGTATTGAATTGTATGTTGGAAAATAGAATGCCTTTAGTTCAAAGTATAAATATTCTTAACCATTTTCTCTAAGTATATAAGGTTATCTGTTGTCTATCAGTATATAAGATTATCTGTTGACTGTTAGTATATAAGGTTATCTGTTGACTGTCAGTATATAAGGTTATCTGTCATAAGTATATAAGGTTATCTGTCATAAGTATATAAGGTTATCTGTCGCTTACAATGTTAGAAATGCATGAAGTACTTGAAAGGTATTCTCTTGAAATAATGAAAAGGATAGGGAGTATGTTGAACTCATCAACTTATAATTTGAGCATGCTAGATAATATAGAGTTGGATGATCTTGCTAGTTTAGTTTCAAGATTTCAATGAATGACTTATGATTACATATGTGAAAAGTCCTACCACGGAGTCATTGCATGAAAACGAGACACGAAAATCAAGAAAGTAGAAACGTGACACCTAGGGTGTGGTTAATGACAAGACATGTTTTGAAACCGCAATGTGGCCGAACTTGGTAGCCCATTGTGTGTATGGAAAACCACGATGTGGCCGGACTTGGTAGCCCATCGGGGTGAATTGCGAAAATCGCAACGTGGTCGGACTTGGTAACCCGTTGTGCGAATGAAAACTCGCAATGTGGCCGGACTTTGTAGCCCATTGCGTGGATTGCGAAAACCGCAATGTGACTGGACTTGGTAGCCCATTGTGAAGATTGCCAATGGGGCCGGACTTGGTAGCCTCATTGGTAATGTGGCTTGGTTATCCGTGGAGAGGAGCCAATACAAAATTTTGTGTGCCAATGAGAACCCGGCGCGGCGGAACCATTGTGAGGATACTCGGGAACCCGGCGCGGTGGAACCGAGGTTGGGTGTGTTAAAAAGATTTTGCAAATGTTGATTTGGTAAATGAAAACGAGACACGGTCTACGATGAGTCGCGTAGGAGAAACTCAGAAAATCATGGACACAAGCGTTAGTTGGATAGTGAATGTGGATGTGTCATTGTTAGATGTTTTGTTTAAGTCTGCATGTACTATGTAGGAAACGTTAATTATATTATTTGTAAGTTAAGGGTTAGTGGGTTTGGATTATTCTATTGAGCTCTTGTAGCTCATGGTGTTACCTTTGGTGACCCTGACATATTATATTGGTGGCGACACCGGTATAATGTGTTAGACCTTGTAGATGAACAGGATGAGCTGTACACCTTGGAGGCTTTTGGAGCCGAAGAGCTGGCTAGGATGGAAGAGCAGGCAGAGCTGTAGTTAGGAACCTTAGTTTCCTTCCTTTTGTGAAATTATGGGAATTATGATGTAATAATGAGCCAGACTCTATTCAGATTTTCAATAAAATTCTTTATTTAACGTTCCCAAAATTCGGGGCGTTATAGTTCAATCTAAATTGTTACAATTTAACGTCTTATCAAATTTATCATTCTCACCTGAATAGGTGATTATCGAATGTCGGAAACCACATCATCAGAACACATTCGGTGCTTCTAGACGTATTAAAGTCCAATAATGCATTACTTGAGGGCCGCCCAAGCTATTTTTTAAAAATCGGAACCATCTAACTTTTATGTGGGAGGGATTAGATCATTCATGCCAAAAATCAAGTAAAATGCTTATCGCTACATACTTGATCGGACATAAACAAAATTCAATTAAACAATGAATTAGCGTGCTGATGAAAGAGCTTTCAAAATCTGACGCACGAAAAAATAGGATCCCATGATTAAAACACTAAGCGCAACAAAATGAATGCATTGAATGGTATTGATCGTCGTGATTGCGTTGCGATTGTGTGGCTACTGTTTGATGGCCTCATTTTTATATAATAGAGCTGCATATTATATACTAATTTTTCAAATCTATTACACAAGTTAATTGGTGGCATAGTGGTTTGTTTGTATATAAAAAAACCTAAGGACTTGGGTTCAAGTCTCAGTCCAGCCAACCCCTTTTTATTTATTTTTTCCCCTTATTTAGGCTATGTAATTTTTTTCTTTTTTGTTGAACACTTTTTTTTCTTATTTTTCGTTAGATTTGGGGCAGATAATATATTAATAAATGACTCTTGCACATTTTCTTTCGTATTAAATTACTCTTGCACCATAAATATTTTGATAAGTTTTTTTTTTTAATTTTACTTGTTATCTTTTGTAATATTAAATTTACAAACCAAAAGTCCAAAGCCTATTTTACTAATAAAAACAAAACAAATATTTTTTACTGAATAAAAATTGATAATTTTTTAAAAGTAAAAAAATGATTTTTTAAAAACATGATTTTTTAAAGGAATTATTATTTTAAATTAAATATCTTAGTTGTTTTATTGTTTACCTTAAAAAAAGGTAAACAAATATTTTTTACCGAATAGAAATTGTTTAATTTTTTTTTAATTAAAAAAAAGCCATTTGGTTTCTTTCTTTTTTTTTTCCGTGCCTCAGGCCATGCCTTTTCGTGCCCATGTCATGCTGGGTCATGCCCGTGCCCGTGCCGTTCCTGTCCACTTTCCGTGTCGTACCCGTCTACGACCGTGTTGTGCCATGCCATGCGAGGCCAACTTTCGTGTTGTGCCCGTGCTGTGCCGCCCACTTCCGTGCTCGTGCCGTGCCTCGTGCCCACTAAAGCCGTGTCGCCCCGTGCCCGTGCCGTACCGTGCCGGCACGGCCCATTTGACACCTCTAGAGAGAGAGAGTTCACACCTCTTATTGGCGCTCCTCACTGTTGAACTTCGTTGGATCGTTGCTACGGCACGTAGGGTTTTGGTTCATAAAAAAAATGAAAAAAATGAACTTAGAGTTGAAAATTTCAAAATCATAGGCCACAACAAAAAGAACCCGTCTTTCCTCCAAACCACGTTGAAGCCAATCTTGCAGCCCCATGCTCTCCAATAGCCACCTGCCACAAAACCCCACCAAACAAAAGTCGTATTAACGTTTCTATTCCGTCCGTGATCTTCTTTTCTTATTATTCCGGTAGTAAAAAATTTATAAATTTTTATTTGTGGTTGAGAAGTTGTTAGGTGTTTTCGGTAGTGAATAAGTTGTTGAAAAATGTCAAGTTGTTTCCAGTATGAATAAGTTGATGGGTTTATGAGTAGAGTTACAGTAGTAAAAAAAGTTTTTGTTGACAACTTTTTTGTTAGTAGAAACAAGATGGTAAAATGCTGAAACTTTTTGTAAAAACAAGATGGTAAAATGCGTTAAGTTTTTAGTATTTTTTTAGTGGAAATGGGACCTTAGTTTTATAGTTTACGTGCTCCATTTGGAAACACTAACCTGATGAGAACTTTTTTTAATTTTATTAAACTCATCCTTCCAGCCAAAATCTATTATGTTGCAATTAAATAATGTGAATATACTAGAATAAATTCAATTAACCTTCTTTGATCGCTTATTGGTAAAATAAAAATTCAAATTCATAAATTTAATTTATTTTAGAGCTCAAAACTTAATCCCATAATTCTTTAATTGGGCTCTTCGCTCATGCATTCAATTCTAATATTACGAATGTTTTGCATGACATAATACTCCACAAACTTTGTTAGTTTTCTTTTTAGGGTCTAGTTACACAAGAGTCAAGGATTCTTTTTTATCCATTGTGGTATTTATCACATTAGCAGTTACTGATCCAAACTTGATTGTTGCGATTAGTTGCGTATATCACCGTAGTATTACTCATACAAAATCATTTTTTGGTGGGCCCATTCCCAAAATAAGAGTCCATTCCCTCCAGGTCCAGCCCAACTTGTGAAATTTCCCACCAAGGTAAACGCGCCAATTCCACCAGAAATTACCCCAGGCAATTGCGGTCGTCCGACCTCGCTTTTCCCAAATCGTCGCCAACTCCACCCCGCCTCAAATCACCTTCGCCGGCACCGCCATCGAACCTGTAACGCCCCTAATTTTAGGTACTTTTAAAAGGATAATTTATTACAGAACTTAAAGAGTGTCACTGCTCATTATTACAACATAACTCTCGTAAGAGTATTTTGAACATAAAATAGGAAACTAGGGTTCCTAACTATTGCTCCGCTTGATCCTCCATCCTAGCGAGTTCTTCGGCTCCGAACGCCTCTAAAGTGAAGAGTTCACCCTGTTCATCTATCAGATCTGACATATTATACTGGCGTCGCTACCCATATAATATGTCAGGGTCACCAAAAGGGTAACACTATGAGCTACAAAGGCTCAATAGTATAATCCTACTCACAACCCTTATCTTATGAACAAGAGATCATAATAACAACGATTCTACATAGATCAAGCATATTGACAAAACAGTTAATCAAAACCACATTTCTTATTCAAACTAACGTTGGTGTTGACTTTTCTGACTCATCGTGAACCGTGTCGTTATTTCCACTTTTATTTTTCCAAAACTCCTTTTTAACTCACCCAACCTCGGTTCCGCCATTCCGGATTTCGAGTATCCTCACAATTGTTCTGCCGCACCAGGTTCCCATTGGCACACAATTGCATTGGCTCCTCTCCACGGATAACCAAGCCACACACCCAACCTCGGTTCCACCGTTCCGTGCTCCCGAGTATCCTCACAATGGTTCCGCCGCACCGGGTTCCCATTGGCACACACACATCTCACATAATGCCCTCGAAATGGTCGTTATGTAGTTTCAAAAAAATATTTCCTCTCCCGGAAAACACATTTTTCTTGTTGACAACACCCTAGGTGTCATGTTTCTAACTTTCTCGATTTTTGTGTTTCGTTTTCATGCAAGACTCCGCGGTAGGACTTCCCACACAAACAAGCATTCAACAAAAATCTTGAAACTAATCCAACAAGATCATCCAACTCCATACTACTTAGCATGCTTGAATTACCATGAGCGAACATAAATCATGCATTTCCAACATTTTAACAAAAGATAACCTTATCTACTTTAGAAAGAATGATCAAAGTTACTTCTTAATGACGTTCTATTCTCCAACATACGATTTTATACAATACATAGAGTTGATGGACTAGGATTCCTACCTTACTTCTTGGCGGTGGTTGGCTACGGTGAATTGGTCGTCGGTTTTGTGATTTGGCGGCGTAACAGCTCCGGATTGCTTCGACAGGAAGAGAGATGAACTTTTCTCTTCCTAGAAACAACTTACTAACTAAACTAAGCTACTTTAGAGATCTAATGGTGATTTTGGAAGTGGTTTGGTGGTTCCCCTCAAGAAGTCTCAAGAAACTCAAGAAACTTTGAACTTTTGAACCAAGAACACTTAGAATTTCTAGAGAGAAGTGAGAGTAAGAAGTGAAGGTGTGAGTTCAAGCTTGGAGTGAGCTTGCTATTTATAGGCAAAACTTTCCCTCTCTCTCCTCAAGGCCGGCCCCTCTCTCTCTCTCTCCACATCTCAATCTTTAACACTTGTCATGCAATCTTGAAAGATCAAGGCCTAACCCTAGGCTTGCATGGCTAGATTGTTGTACCTTGGATTGGATTTTGGGAGATTTTTGGATGAAAGGAGAGTTTGTAGAAGATTTTGTGTTAAACAATTATAGAAGAACAATGAAGGGATAGATTTTTGGCTAGGAAGGAGATACACCATGGATTTGAAAGGATGTAGGAAGATCATGGTGATTAAGGCATGGTACAACCAAAATCTTCCTTCTTTCTTCTCTCTTTCTTCCTCCCTCTCTCTCAGCAATCTCTCTCTCTCTCTCTCTCTCTCTCTCTCCCTCTCTCTCTCTCATAGTACACTACGTACATATATATGCATATATGATAATATAGAAGTACAAAGTACTAGATTTTCCAAATCAAATATCCTATTAAAGAATTCTAATTAGGCACATGTTTTATTAAACTAATAGATATTGTACTAAACAAATCTAGGGTTTTGATACATGTGTACAAATGCCCAATATTTAAATGTAGAAGTGGTACCAAGTACCCTAATTAAATAATAGGTTAGGATTCTCCCCATTAAAATAACAATAAAGTACTTGCATTAGTTTAATCAATAAAGTACCTTTAGAAATCTAGGGATTTGATTTACCCCAATATTTTAATGCATAAAAGTACATGGAAAATCAATACTTGAATATAAAAACAGCCTTGTACCTTGTTAGAAGATAGGAGCTATTACCTAATGGGTAATAGTTTTCCTAGTGGTTAATAACCAATGGATAATGGGGGGTGGGAGAATATCTAATAAACAATGCATGGGTGTCCTTTGCTCATGTTCATATATGTAATATAATATTGGTACTAATCAACATATTTTAATAGGAGGCCTATTGTCCAATGGACAAAGATTACCCTAACATCTATTGACCAATGGATAAAGGCAAAAAGGTTCAAGGAGGTTCAAAAGGTTCATCTAGTAACTAGGTGAGTTGGTTGCTCGGTTCCTCCAACTTAATCGATTTGATACTAGCCCTACTTGCCAAGTAGGATTTTAAGTCAAGAAACGAGCTTTGAAGGGCTATAGTGTAATTATGACAAACTACAAGAAAAATTAAATCAATCCAAGCAAATTAAATTAATAACTCGAAAAATAAATAAATTTTTATTTATTGAAATTCAGAGTTATTACAGAACCCTTCCTCCACAACCACTTGTGCTACCCAAACTCTCCGGCTTCAACGAGCAACCGCCGCCAGCTCAGTAACCCTAAACCCTACTGCCTTCGTTTCGTCCTCCAACGAATCTGACATCGCCTCTAGGGTTTTCAACTTCCACTCTCCCTACAGCATGTCCTCCATCTCATCTGTCAGTCATCTCTGACCTCGCCTCTACGGCTAATACTTGTTCAATTTGCCAAATGAAGAGAAGTAAGAATCTAATGAGACCTTAAATCTATTTCAAATCAAATGTTATACCTTACATTTTAGTTTTCGTATAAAAATGTGATCATATTAAAGTTTGATTTGGGAACATTCTAAGTTACTTTCCATTGTGCATAACTGAATTGTAGGATTGAGAATATTCCCGACGTGTATGTTTTGCATCTAAACCCCCGTAGTAATGGCACGGTCTATTTAGAGTTAAACTTGATTTCTTTACATTTTACTCTAAGTTAATTTTGAGAACCTATGTGGCCTGTCGATCCTTGATTTGAGTTCCTCTTCGATTGGTTCAAAAGTTCTCTAGCCATCTTGCCCTAACCTGCACAGTGAATGCACGACTAAGACCTGGCCGAGATTGCCTGGCAAGGCCCTCCAACGAGAGGATGAGAATGTGTAGAGAACAAAACAAGAGACTAGGGTTTTAAGGATTGAGTAGCATGTACCTCTCTAGGGTTGCTTCGCTTGGTATTTATAGAGTCTTTATAGAGTCTGCTTGACTTGCTCTCCAAGTACGGACATGTGCCTTGCACGGGTCGGCTAATGTCATTGTGACATCACCAATAAGATTTGGTAATCGTTTTGGTGTGAGCTAGCACCACCATGTGCGCCCATCATTATCTCTTGGCATAACTGTTTCAGCGCATGGGGAGGCACGCGGCATCATGGTTGGTCGAGCCTCACCCTCGGCCGAACTTGAAGGTAAGTGATTTGTAGGAGAAAACAACCGACGGAGTCACTAGCCCTGAGGGTAGTCGATCCTAATGACTCCCTTGGATAGGTTATCGGGTAAGGGCGTCGCCACTCGTCGCCGAACTCGGGTAATAGCTGAACTTGGTGCTTTAGCATGGCCACTTCTTCCATCTCTATCCTTGGCCTCTACTCTCAATATGCGTGGTTTGAGTTGTCAGGTTTGGCCTACTACAGTAGCTCTTCAATCCTTGCCGATGCTGACTGCGTGGCAGAGATTGACAATGAACCTAGTCGAACCTCGGAAGTTACCGAATTTGAACGATTATGGATGTGGCTGAAGTTCATCCAAACTTCAACATTCTCGGTCTCCTCGAATAAAAAGAAACCCCCAGAGTTAAACCCCAATGGGCAAGCGCCAGGTGTCATCTTCTGCATGGGTACGACAGATGAAGAGATGTTTAGCATGCGTTGGGGTTCTGCTCGATCGTCCTATCGTGGCCATGTTTTAGACGCTAGTTGGCCACTGGTTCGGTAGTGTAATAATGGGCAAAAAATTCAAAACCCTAACCCTTCTCCTATAGAAAGGATTATGAGAGGAGAAAGAAAGGTTACAACCTCTCTCTCTCTCTCTCTCTTTAGATTTTGAACTTCCAAAGCTTCTTAGTCTCTAACCTTCAGATTCAACGTCAAATCCAACTTTCATGGTTGAATCCGCTTGAAATCATCAGGTATGCCTTCGATTCATTCTTCTCTCCTTTTTTCTACAGTTTTTCTGGGTTTTTTTGTTCTGTGTCAGTAGTGCGAAGACAGAGATGAACAGTGATGTTCATCTCTGTCTTCAATCTGTTCTTTCGAGCCCCAGTTTTGGTGCTTGTTGGCTTTGGCCGACGCCAAATTACGCCGACCCCAGATTTGAAGCTTTGAGGGATCCCCGAGCCTGTGTTTATGGTATATGTTAGGGTGGGCTAGTAGGGTAGCCGAACTTAGGGAGATCCTTGTCTTTTGTTTCTCATTCTATTCTTTTTGTTTTGTTAGGTCTGGCTCACCCGATGATAGTCATCTCTTCCGACTCTGAAAGCTCGGTGGACGATTCCGGTGATTCGCTGATTCGAGAGTGGTTGGATAGGAGTAGGAGCCGACACCAGAGTTCTTCCATTGCCTCAAACATGTCGGATGATTTCCAAGACTTGAAAGCCGAGCGTGTTCATAACTATGGAGAGGATGAGTTCAACACCGAGCCTGAGATCTCGGTCATGTAGTCTACCCATTCTAAGGCCGAGCCCCGGAGCGGACCCGAGGTCGACTTAAGATTCAATTATGGAGCCAAAGCCTCGATGTCTGCGCAATCAGGGCGTGATGACACTCCATTCGTAGATGTAGAGGTGGCTGACCTATATTAGAGGGGTCAAGGTTGTCCCTATGCGCACTTCTTCGGTGGGGACCATAAGGAGTACGAGAACTTTTGGTGAGAATATAACATTCCCGGTGATGTGGTCGTTAGCCAGGTCGCTAGTGACCAAATTAGGGATAAATTGGAACATAGGCCTGAGCACATCACCGTCCCCCTAATGGCCATCTGTGAGGCCAGGCTCCGGTTCCCCCTTCACCCATTCTTGAAGGAGGTTTTGGCTCGGTTTAGCCTCATCCCACAATACTTTGCCATCAACAGCTTTAGGATTGTGATGACCGTGATTGTATTGAAAGAGCATCACGACTTGAAGTTTACCGTCGCCGAGCTTTTCAAGACATATATCATGTCTAGGCACGGTCGCACCAAACGTAGATATCTTTCAACCCGCCGAGGCAAAGAGCCTTTAGTGGATGAGTTCCTCGATACTGATAAATGGGCAAACTTTTACGTGAAGGTAAGTGGTAACTATGAGTTCGGCGACCAAACCAATCTTAGGCACCACATACCGAAGATCAAAGATTTCAGAGGTGGTTTAGTTTCTCTTTTACTTCACCGTGCTTGATTTTCCTTCATCTGTTTGCTCTGCTGCTACTGACTGATCTCCATTTTTTTAGATCACCGAGCCATTACCAAGACTTTACAATCCTTGCCCACCAAGAAGCATGTCAATATTTTGAGGTCACAAGCTTGTCGAGGCGCGCCGACGTTGTTGAATTACATCCCATCAAGCAAGGGTAAGCTCAAGAGGAAAGAGAAGGAGACAGGTGAGCTAAGCAAGAAGGCTAAAACTTCAAAGAAGGGTGGGAACAATCAGAAGGGAGGAAGCAAGAAGGGAAAGCAACCGAGGGTGAAGTTCCCAAGCTTTAGGAAGTCAATTTCCTTTTGGTTCAACAAGAATCAGAGTATTGTGCTCCCTGGTATTGATATACCTCTTCAGGCCATTGCACCTGAATTCACAGGGGAGATGTCGAGGAGGAACGTAGTGTGCGTGTACCTTAGGGATAACATCTTGGCTCGGCCCTCCGGATGTAAAGCGTCTGAGCCCCAAGACAAAAGGCAGAAGGTAACCCACGACTTCTTCCCTACTAAGCCATCGACGGCTCGTCCATCAGAGAAGGAGAGAACCGAGGCATCAGCTGCCGGTGGCTCGAAGGCCGCTCAAAAGCCGATGGGCTCGGTCAGGAGCGTTGTTATTCAAGAGTTTGCACCCTCTTTTGCCTCGGCAGAGGGGAGAGAGGTGACTGTTGCGAGCAGTGTCAAGGCCGAGCCTGGCCTTGCAATCACCAAGCTTCATGAGCTTGCCTTGCCGAAGGATATGGAGAAGGTTCCTCAAGACCTTCAGCCGAGCTTGGTCCATGCTAGTGCTTATCTAGTACAGGTTAGTCCGAGGCCCACTTTCTTTACCTTCGTTCCTTTTATTTTCCCAAGCTTGACCCATTATCTTGTGTAGGCTGGGCAAGCTTTGCTCCATGCTTCCAATAAAGCCACATCGGCGGCTGCAGAGAGCTCTTGCTATCGCAAAGACCTGAAAGCTGAGCATGACAAAGTCGAGGCGTTGGAGCAGCAGCAACAAGTAGCTGAGGTTAGGTCTAGGGAGCTCGAGAGGGAGAGAGATGAGGCTGCAGGAGCTCGAGAGGGAGAGAGATGAGGCTGCAGGAAATGCCAAAATTGCCGAGCATGAGTTGGGGAGAATGCAGAGGAGAGAGGAGGAAAATGAAGAAGGTGGATGGGAAAGCTTTATAAGTGGGATTCGACTGAGTCGGAGCCGAGTATAAAAGGGAAGCTCGGGAGATGGTCAATGAAGAGGTCCAACTGAAGGTGCTTATCGCTTATAGGACAGGATACAAGGACAGGGTGGCCGCCGCAGCCAGTGTCCTGCAGTTGGAAGCTGACATGAACCTGAACAAGTCGATTCTAGCAGCGGTTGTACCTAAGCTTGTTTTGCCATATACTGATGAAGAGTGCACGCCTCTCCCTCTTGAGGAATATCCTGAGAGTGATGAAGAAATCGAGAATGTTTTAGATGCTGAACTAAAGCCTGGATCTGGAGCGAAGAACGTGATTGAAGATGTTGGGGACAAGGCCATGAATGTCAAACGCCAAGGCTGAGAATATCGTTCAAGATTGAGAGAGAAATACCCGCAAGTGTTGACTTTGGGGTGGTCAGCTACCGTAGTTGACAACCCTTTCATCTCTTCAAAACTTGTTTTTGCTTTAAGGACTTTGAATTTAATGGATGGACTGGACAACTCTGAACATTGGAGTATGCCATGCCAGATGTAATAGTTTGTGGGGGGTCGGCTTTAGACAATTTACCACGTCGTACCTCCTTAGTTAGGGAACTTTCAGCACTTTATGAATGAATGACTTGGTTAAGTTTCTGTTTTCGATTACTCACCTTTTTGCCTTAGAAAAATGATTGTGATTGTTTGTTTTGGGTGATGGTTGTCTGTAGCCCCCACTGTGGTTTAGGTTCGGTGTAAAAACCGAGCCTTGACCAAAGTAGAAAAATCTGATGAAGTTTGGTGTGGGGGTTCCATGCATGGTTAGAGCTCGGCCAAAGTGTTAGCTCCTAGCCAAAGTACTTGAGTTTGAATCGAGAGTTTGATAGGTGCTCCCTATTTTTAATTGGGGCTCTGCCAATGTGCCAGCCCTTAGACAAAGTACGAAGGATGTAGATGTTTGATGTTTGTGGGTGGTTTGCTCACCAAATCGTGAGTGTAACCGAGCTATGGCCAACCTTATTGTCTTGTCAAGCTTAACCGTAGCCTAAGTTCCAGCTGTAATGTGTGCCTTAGGCTCGGTGGACCATATGTCTTGGGTGCTTCTAGGGCATCATAATGGCTGAAGCAGTGGCACAAATGCCGTTTGTGGGTGTGACCGAAGTCATCATTTGCGGTTATCAGCAAGTGCTGATGTGGGTCGAAGTTAAGTAGGAAATTAGGAAAAGTTATAAAGTGTAGAACTATACAGAGAAAATAGATTGCTGAGCAAAACCTTGTTCTTGTATTAAAAACGAGGATGGAATACAAGTTGGAACTAACTTTTCTCAAACTACAGACAGATTGTCATGACATAGAAAAGAGCCGAGGCCAACGCAAGACAAAAAGGTAAGCAAGGCCTGTGGCCGAAACAAAACATAAGTTAAGATAGATAGTGTCTGAAGACAATATGCTCCAGTAGAGTGGTCACATGTATGCCTTTTTCAAGTTCTGAGCGTTCCATGTGTTGGTAAGGACCTTTCCATTCATGTACTCCAAGACATAAGCTCCTTCACCAGCAATTCGAACCACGCGAAATGGCCTCTCCCAATTAGGTTTAAATTTTGTCTTCTTGCTTGCTTATACAACTTTTCTCCAAACCAAATCATTCAGCTTGAAAGTTTTGGTCCTCACGCTACGATTGTAGCCCTTAGCAACCTGTTGTTGGTACTCGGTGAGCTTGAGCCGAGCGTTTTCACACTTTTCTTCCGGTAGGGGATTACGGCCTCCATGCCGAATGCCATGCAGAAGGGTGTCTGACTTGTGGATCGCCAAGGTGTGGAACGATAGGCCCATAGGACTCTTGGGAGCTCCTCGGCCCATTTGCCCCTTTTTGAGCTAAGCTGACGTTTTATCCCAGCACAGACAGTCTTGTTCGTTGCTTCAGCTTGTCCATTTCCTTGAGGGTATGTAGGGGTAGAGTTGAAGAAGCATATCCCAAATTCTGCGTAAAGGCTGGTGAGATCTTTGCCAACAAATTGGGGCCCATTGTTTGAGACGATGGCATAAGGAACGCTGAACCTTGTAACAATGTTACGTTAGACGAATCTCTGAACGTCAGCTTCAGTGATTGTGACTAGAGGCTCAATAACTTCCCAACAAAGTCGAGCCCCCACTGAGCAAAAGGCCACGGGCTTGTTATTGGGGAGAGATTCTGGGCTGGTTACTTAGGGATTGGGGAGAATAGCTGGCAAGGGCGGCATTTGTGAACAACTTCTTCGTAGTCTTTCTTCATGTTCTTCCAGAATGCCCTTGACTCATCGCTCGTTGACAGAGGGAACGACCACATGAGTGACAGCCGCAGCTGCTTGAGTGGAGCTCGACGAGAATTTCTGGTACTTATGTTAGGTGGCTACGAGGAGGTACAGCCCAGAGATGGATTTCCTATAGAGTTGGCCGCTCTCAGAGAGCCAGTAGTACGCTGCTTTGTTGCGGATTCAGTAGGCTTCCTTTTTGTCTGTTGGGAGAGTGTCATCTCGAAGGAATGCAATGATCTCGTCCATCCAACTTGGACCAAGTTCAATGTTGAGAACTTCTGGAGTTAATTCAAAAGGCTGGTGGTTGATGCTGCCAAAGTTGATGGTTTAGAATTTTGAAGCTTTAGATGTCGAAGCGAGGTCAGCGAGTGCATCGGCATGTGCGTTGTGCTCGCGGTTGATTTGTTCAATCTTGAAATTCTTGAAGTGCTGGATAAGTTTGGCTACCGTTGCTTGGTATTTCAGCATCCTAGGGTCCTGAGCTTTGTAGTCCCCTAGAACCTAGTTGACTATGAGTTCGGAGTCGCAAAAGACAGCTATGTCGTCGACCCTAATTGCTATAGCGGATCACAAACCAGCCAAAAGTGCCTCGTACTTAGCTTCATTGTTTGTGGCAGGGAAGTCAATGCTGATACCGCTTTCATGAAGTGTTCTGCAAAGGGAGAACAAGACGACCCCTGCTCCTGCTCCTGCTCCATTGCTGTTAGAGGCACCATCAACGTGTGGGTGCCATATGTCTCCTTGAAAAAGGTGCCACGGCCTTTGGGTGCTTGTTGTTCGGCTACGAGTTGGGGTGGTGTGGGAGTGTTGAGAATGTCTGTATCTTCTGGAGTTAGTTCAGCTATGAAGTCAGCGAGAATCTGCCACTTAATTTCCGTTAATGGCTCAAAGCGAATGTCAAAATTTGCCAGTTCAACGGCCCGTTTGGAGACCTTGTTGGAGAGGTCAGCTTTTCGAAAAGGCTCTTAAGAGGGTGTTCTGTCAAGACGGTGATTGTATGGGGCTGGAAGTACGGCAGGAGTTTCCTTGCAGCTGAGACGAATGCAAGTGCTAACTTCTCGAAAGCGAGGTAGCGTGTTTGCTTGGGGAAGAGTGTTTTGCTTATGAAATAGATTGGCATGTCGTCGGCACCTTTTCGCCGAACCAGTGCTGAACTGAGTGCTTGAGCTGAGGCCGCGAGGTATAACTAAAGAGTTCCAAATTATTTTGGTTTCACCATTAGTGGAGCCAAGCTTAGGTAGCCTTTGAGTTCGACTAATGCTGTGTCGCAGTCTAGAGTCCACTCGAAACTACGTCGGCTTTTACCCTTTAATGCACGGAAAAATGCATGGCATTTATCTGAGGACTTGTTGATGATTTGGTTTAGGGCCACCACCATGCCTATTGGTCTCTGGACTTCTCTAATTGTTTGTGGTGGGTGTAGGTCTGCAATGACTTTGATTTGGGTGGGGTCGGCTTCGATACCTCTTCTGGTGACCAAGTGTCTTAGAAATTTTCCTGCACTCACGCCGAATGCACACTTTTCTGCGTTTAAGCAGAACTTGTGGAACTTGAGGATTTCGAAAGCGTCGGCCAACTCTTGAAGGTGATTGTATTCCTTCTGGCTCTTGACGATGAGGTCGTCAATGTAAGCTTCTACTGTGTGGCCGATCTGGGCTTGGAGCATTTTGAAGATGGCTCTGGTGAATGTGGCACTGGAGTTCTTGAGCCCAAAGGGCAAAACTCGGTAACAGAAGATGCCATATGGAGTTATGAACGCCGTTTTTTCCATGTTGTCTGGATCCATTGCGATCTGGTGGTAGCCTTGGCAGGCGTCTTAAAAGCTTAGTCGAGCATGGCCGGCCGTGGCGTCCACCAGTTGATCGATTTTTGGACGTGGGAACTAGTCCTTGGGGCAGGCAGGCGTCGTTAAGATTGGTATAATTGACACAAACTCTCCATTTGCCATTCTTTTTCTTGACTATAACTGTGTTTGACAACCATGTCGGGTATTGCACCTCTTGAATTGCGTTGGCTTCAAGCAGGCGGTTGACTTCGTCTATGACGGCTTTGGCGTGTTCTGGAGCCGAACGCTTGGCCTTTTGTATAACTGGCTTAGAATCCTTCTTGATGTTGAGGGAGTGGCTAATGAAGTTTGGGTCGACCTCTGGCATCTCATAGGGGGGTCCATGCGAACACTTCGATGTTGTCTTTGAGGAATTGGAACATATCTTCACGTTCAGTGTCACTGAGGGAAGAGCCGAGTAAAAAGAAATGAGAGCCATCCTCATTGATTGTCATTGAAATGAGGTCTTCGATTGCGTTTTTTCAACCTTCTCGCCAACGTCCTCAATGACGGCCAAATCTGGTATTTCAACCCATTGGACTTACTTTGCTTTGGTTGAGTCGTGAACGACTGAGACGTAGCACTTTTTGGAGGTGACTTGATCGCCACGTAGATCCTCTTGCTTGTTGTGTGCGCCGATGAAACGGATGACCTGGTGGTAGGTGGAAGCAATGGCTTGCATACCGTGAAGCTAGGTTCGGCTGAGTATGGCGTTGTATGGGCTTAGGGCATTGACAACAATGAATTTGACACTCAATGTTGTTGAACCGACGACGACCGACAGGAAGGGAGATGCAGTCGAGTTGCTAGACGGGGGCTCCATTGAAGGCGATGAGTGGGGCTTCGGCTGGCTGCAATACCGACTCTGGTAGGTCGAGCTTTTTAAAGAGGTCATAGTACATAACTTCCACCAAACTTCCTTGATCGATAAGGACTCGCTTAACATCGTGGACACCAATTTGGATGGTGACCACAAGGGCATCGGAGTGAGGGGTTTGCACCATCTCGAGGTCACGCTTGGCAAAGGTGATTGTCCATTTTGGTATGTCCTGCGGGCATGACCATTTTGATCCAGGTCCTACCGAGAGTATCTGCTTGGAGGTGGAGGCACGTTCGAGATCGGCCCAAAGGTTGCTCTCAGATTCTTTGTTCACCGGGCCGTGAATGACATGTATCGTCTGTCTTGGATCATTGGGGTTTGGGTTGATGATAGGTTGGCGGGCAGGTGTTTTTGTTCAGTCAATATACTTGTCGAGGTGACCTTGGGATGCCAGGCGCTCTAGGAGTGCTTTGTATGGGGCACAGATGGTTGTATAATGATCGAGCTCATTGTGATAGGAGCATTTCTTCCTTGGGTTTTGATCTGGCTGGCTTATGTCAGTGTCGCGCTTACCTGCCAGCCATTCAAACTAAGGTTGTCTCATGATCTCTTTGAGGAAAGACCAAATTGGTTCCTTGAAAAATGTTGATTCAGCCACATAGTCGTGTTCCTTCGGAGAACGCTTCTTTCCTTCCTTGATGTTGTTGACGTGTTTCTTTGGTTGGGATTGCGGGGTGGGAATTGGTGTCGGCAGCTGAAGAGTGATCGTCGGCAATGGGGTAGTTGGGTTGGGAATCCCCTGAGCCGCTCAGTCTACGTAGAGTTCTTCAAGGGCGCAGAATCTCTCTATAATCCACATTAGTTCGCCCATGCCGTGTGGAGGGCAGATTGCTAGTTCATCCTAGATTTTAATGCCAGACTCCAATCCGTTTTTGAAAGAATGTGCAGCCCAATACTCATCAATCCCAGGGATCTCGTTGAAAAGTTGCCAATAACGTTCGAAGAATTGCCTTGGCTTTTTCGTCGGGAGCTTTCTTATTTGTGACAGTTATTTAGGCTCTTTGGCTATTTTGTTTGTAGAGACAAGTATTTTTTTTAGGCTGTATTTTTTTTTCTTTTCTTTTGTTAATGTACGGCTCGTCGAGATAGACGTACGGATGTTCGGTGTGACGTCTTCGTGAGAGGATATAAGGGTAATTATGCTAGAGGTGCACGTGTGTGTGTGTGGGGTGGGAGCATGGGATTACTCCCCATGCCAATAATTTCCCCAGGAGACAACTTTCTCCCATTTCTCTTTTCCTCCCTTTCTCACTCTCTCGGCACTCTCTCTCTCCTCCTCTCCTCCGAAAACTCCCTCCTCTCTTCTCTCCTCGATTTCATCTACTTAGAGCGTGATTCCGAGCAAAGTTCAAGAATTAAAATTGTTACACGGCGCATGGGCTTTCCGGATATCCAAGAAAAATCATGATCGGACGACGTGGGAGTTCGGTTGACTTGGTCAAAGGGTCGGGTTTTGCTCAAAACTCTTGAGGTAGGGATTTCTTACTCTTGTTATATATTTATACGGTGTTTATGTACCTAGATCGTGCTTTGTTTCGTTGTTTGAGGTTGTTTGTTCCATTTCCGAAAATCTGCAGAACAGGGCCTCTGTTTTTGGGGTTTTATGCCTTCTTAAACTCATGATTGAATTTTGGTTCCTTCATATGAAGTAGAGTAGACTTAGAGCCCGTTCTAATGCCACTGGAATCACTTGAAACCGTTGAGAATTGAATTTATGGTGACTTTTAGAAAACTGGTCTGTAATCTGTCTCGTTTTCTGGGTCTCTTGACACCCATTAGTGTATATTATTAATGTCATTTGAGTAGGGAATGTATCGTAAGATTAATAGGAGTACCGTGGGCTATAAGGGGCAATGTGGTGACTACTATGGATAGACATGAGCTCGTCTAATGAACCAAAGGATAGTATTATGACTCGTATCATCGTGCTTCATCTTGTTGATCCTCTTAGGTTCCTTTGGCACTCGTTCTAAAAGATTCTCATTTTGAAATTAGCCGATGGTGTCGTGGAATCGTTGTGGGTCCGGTACGTAGCATAGGGCGATGTAATAGATTTAAAGGAACAACGTGGACTTTAAATATTTATCAATGTGCAATGGGGTGTGCTTATGAGTTTGTATACATTGTTGTAATGATATAAGAACGAATGTGACTTGGAAAGTGATGTTTGCTGATATACGGTTTGATAATGCTTTTATGTTTACGTAAATTGTAAATTTTGAATTGAGGGTCCTGCAACGCAAGGTGTGGTAATGCGGAGACTCTAGAGGGCTCGCAACGCAAAGTGTGATAATGCGGAAACCCAGGTGAAGAGAATTCAATGTGACGCAAGGGGTGGTAACAGTTGAATGTCTCGCTTGATGAAGAGAATTATGGTTGACTTTAGAAGTTTATGTTGACGTTTGGATTGTTTGTTGACTAAGATTGTGGCTGCTGAAAAAGAGAATGAAAGGTTGATTCTATAGAGGTTTTGTTAAAGAAAGAAATTTTGTTTTGAAAAGAGGATTTTTATCGAAAATCCTTCGGTATTCTTGAGTGAATCAACGGATCCGGTATTTGGGCACAAATCAACGGACTCCGGCGTTCAAACTCGAATCAACGGAGTTTGACCCGAAGTGGTCTTAAGTTTTTCTTGAAATTGTTTTGGAAATCAAAAATTAAAGTTTTATGAAATGAAGTTCCATGGTGAATGGTATGAGTTGAGGAAGTTGATGTGGTAGTCGTTCGAAAAGTTATTAGATGGTTGAACAGTTGTTGTAGTCTATTAGATCGATATGAGTTTAAATATTACTTCTAGTTGACGTTTGATGGTTAAGAACGTTTATGGGACGTCCAGGATTTTCCAGTCTTAGCCCGTCTATTCATAGTGGTAAATCTTGTATCTTACGTTCGTTTGTTGGAATTTATTCGCTCTAGTTGCATGTTTCATCGCATTTACATATAGCTTGAGTATAGATTTTCCTACTGGGTTAGTGTAGCTCAACCTATCATTTTCAGGTAAAAAGCAAGGAAGTCGGCATGGCGTGCGTCTCGTGCTTGTTGTCCATGTGTCTCGGAGGTATAAAGGATGAGTTGAATTTGCATTTTGTTTGAAAGTAGTATTCGGAAGAATGAGTATTGAAAATTGAAATATTATTTTGGTATTTGTATAACTTGGGGTTTCGAACCAGGATTGTAACTTTTAATTTTAACTTTGAGAATTGGGAAAAAAAAAGTTATTTGGGTATTATTGGTATGTCAATATTGGTTGTATTTTTTGAAAATCATTATTATTTATGTTGAAAATTGAGGGCGTGACACTGTTGCTGGAGATGAAGCGGGTATTGAACGCTCGTTCAAGGTTGGCTAGGTTCCGGATGGATCCACCGGGCAATTTGTTGAACCACTGGAGTCCAAGGGAGCCAAGGTTGGCCAGAAATGCCTTGCACTTGATTTCGTCCTTTGTGGTGCACAATTCAATGGTTTGACGAAAATGGATCAGATGTGTGTATGCTTCACAATTGTTTGGGTCAAACTTAGTGAACTTTGGCAAGTGGAAGTCGGGTTTGGCCGTTGTGTTAATTATATAGGGTGTGAAGGGCGAGACGCCGAGGTCCTTCAATTGCTTTTAAAATCCTGGGCGCGGTGGTTTGCCATGTCCGTCAGTCCTTGACCGTTTGGAGTCTCTGTCTGATGGTTTCTCATGGTCTCAGTGCTGAAGCTTAGCCCTCAAATCGGTGGTGGCTCAATGAGGGCCATTAATAGACTTCTCTCGTTCACGATGGGCTTTGGGGTTGTCGTCTAGCCCTTTAATGCGTACGCCCTTCCGTTCCACCAAACCTGCTTCTCATTTTCCAAGTTGTCAGGTGGAATTTCTTTGAGACGCTCGGAGACATGATGTTTTGTCTCCTGGGAGCCTCGGCTACGATGGGAAGCTATGGTGCGGGAGAACTTCGCGCGGCCGGTTGAGTATGTGCTTGTAAATGATCCAGAGGTGTCCCTAGATTTGCTCTGCTCTTGATGGCTTCTAGAGTGGTGTGTCACAGAGGTTATTGGCTGCCAGTAGAGGATTAACTCCCTTGCGTCGCCCTTCTCTGGTGTAATGCCAAGGCAGTCTTTCAAGGAGCCGCAGTAGCCCGTTTCGTGGGGCTGCTCCTGCGGTGGTGGAGGAGGTGGTGGGGGAGGTTTTTGTCTGCACCTCCTTCTATCGCTAGCATATCTGGATGTGGCAGGTGCGACTTCTTGCATGTGCTGCTTCATTTGAGCCAACTCTGCCCTTAGAGCCGCCAGTTCATTGTCCTTTTCGTCGTCCGGCCATTGCAATAGACGGATGTAAGCCGCCGTTACATCGTCCTAAGCTGGAGACAGCCCAGAACTGGTGGGAATTGAGATGGACATATGTCTCTTCGAGGGCGGTGGGACAACGGTTCCGCTGGCGTCTTTGGCCCTCGAAATGGTAACGTCTGTCAGGTCTCCGCCCATGGTGGTTGAATTTGTGGTTGTTTTTGTAAAAAGGAAGGTGGTTTGAATGGAATTCGAGCCGTTGGAATCAGAAGAGATTCACGTCGAGTTCACCAATTGTGTGGCCCGTCGATCCTTGATCTGAGTTCCTTTTCGATTGGTTCGAAAGTTCCCTAGCCGTCTTACCCTTACTTGCACTGTGAATGTGTAAAGACCCGTATTTTTTCGAAAATAGTTTAAAGGCTTTATAAATACTAGAATATCTAATAAATGAAAAAAAATTGTGAGTTTATTTGATTTGGGGCTTAAATGATAGAATTGTTATTTGAGTATAAAAGGGGTGTGTGTGTGTGTGGTAGGAGATAAAAAGTCTCCCTTATTTCTCTCTCTCCTTCGGCTCTCTCTCTCTCTACTCCTCCACCCTCAAACTCACTCCCAACTCGAAACCCACCAAGATCTTCTATCAAATCGTCTTCCTCAAGTGTTCTAGGCCACGGGTTTTGTTCGTTCAAGCTCGGAGGAGGTGTATTTCGCTTAGTTTTGAAGTCTTTGGAGCTAGGGCTTGCTTGAATCGTGTGAACTTCGATCTTTGATCATTGAGGTAGGGATTTCTTACTCATTCTATGTGTGTATGAGTTGATTTCATGTTTTAATCGAGTTTAGATCATCAACCCTTGTGTCTTCAAAAAGCTGTCGGAATCTGCAGAAAATCGCCCAAAATTGCCTAGGGATCGACCCCCAAGCATGAGGGATCAATCCCTCATTCAAATCTGGACAAAATATGGGTTTTTGCCCTTGGGGATCGATCCCCAAGAGAGGAGGGATCAATCCCTCCCTTCTCTGGAAAATTCTGCTTGCTTTTTGAGTTTCAGCCTAACTTCAAACGGCCGTAACTTCCTCGTTCGAGGTCCAATTCATGCAAACTTTATATCGATTCAAAGGTCTTGAAATCAGCTTTCATTTGCCTCTAGAATCACCTTAAGACTCTTAGTACACAAAAAGTTATGATCATTTGAGTAAATGTGTGTCAGTCTGCCAATGTCTATGGCTATTCCTAAGGTTGTTCTTGACCCATGTTATGGTTCCTTATATGACTAGGATATGTTTAAGTCACTCATGAGCATGAGTACTTGTGTCCTTAAGACTCGTAGTTAGATCTTGTCTCTTGTCACTCGATAGAGTATAATATTAGTGTCGTTTGGGTAGGAGATGTACCGTAAGATTGATAGGAGAATCTCAGGCTATAAGGAGTAATGTGGTGAGTGTTATGGGTAGGTATGAGCCAGTCTAATGAACTGATGGGAAGTATTGTGGTTTGTATCCTTATGCTTCGTCTTGTAGAGCTCCGTAGGTTCTTTTGGCACTATTTTATAAGATTCTCATTTAAAACCTAGGGGTGGTATGTCAAGGAGTAAATTGTGGTTTCGGTACATAACGAGGGATATTGTGGTAAACTTAGAGGAATCGCATGAACTTGAAAAATGTTGTTTTCTTGCATATGGATTGACGACGCATATGTGTATGTGTGAATTAAGAATCTGAATAAAGGGCCCGCAACGCAAGGTGTGATAATGCGAGGACTCTAGAGGGCCCGCAACGCAAGGTGTAGTAATGCGAAAACCCAGGTGAAGAGAATTCACTGTCACGCAAGGGGTGGTAACACCGTTGAATGTCTCTCCCGAGTGACGAGAATTCACTGTCACGCATGGGGTGGTAACACAGTTGAATGTCTCCCCCGAATGAAGAGAAGTTTGATTGATTTTAGAAGTTTATGTTGAAGTTTGGATTGTTTGTTGTTTGGAATTGTGGCTGTTGAAAAAAAGAATAAACGGTTAATTCTACCAAGGTTTTATTAAAGAAAGGAAAGTTTTATGAAATAAAGTTCTACGGTGAATGGTATGAAATGAGAAAGTAGTTAGTGACATTCATTCGAAAAGTTATGAGATGGTTGAACTATTGTTGTTATTTGTTTGGTTGATGTGAGTTTTATTGCTGCTTCTAGTCGACGTGTTGATGGTTAGGATTATCTCTAAGATGTCTGAAATCCCAAAGTCTAATCGTCTATTTATTTTGGTAACCCCTCTTGTATTTCATGTCCTTTATTGAAACTCATTCTCTCTTATTGCATGTTTCATCCCATATACATATAGCTTGAGTATAGAATTTCCTACTGGGCTAGTGTAGCTCAACAAAATCCTTCTTTTCAGGTTCTAATGCAAGGCAGGGGCTTGCATTACATCGTTTGCTCAGTGTGGAAGACATTTTTGGAAGCTAATGAAGTCTAGCTATTTAATCGTCTTTGTAAATCACCTACTTTGATTAAAGATGAATTTGTAACTAATTCATTTTGATTTTTTCGATTTAAACCATTTGTGATTTAATGACTTGTTCGCACTTGTACTTAAATTAATTTGGGTCGTGGTGCCAATGATGTATTTCTCAAAACTTGGGGACTTCGTTTGTAACTAAGTAGGTGGGAAACTCATCTTGGGTATTATCTACCTTATGCGAGTATCTTTTATCAAAATGATTTATATATTCATGTGTTAAAATTGAGGGCGTGACAGAACACACGACTAAGACCTGGCCGGGGTTGCGCGGCAAGGCCCTCCGATGAGACGATGAGAATGTGCAGAGAACAAAGCAATAGACTAGGGTTTTAGGGATTGAGTAGCATGTATCTCTCTAGGGTTGCTTCGCTTGGTATTTATAGAGTCTGCTTGACTTGCTCTCTAAGTACGGGTATGTGCCTTGCATGGGTCCGCTGATGTCATTGTGATCTCACTAATAAGATTTGGTAACCGGTTTGGTGTGAGCTTGCGCCCCTATGTGTGCCTATCATTATCTCTTGGCATAATTGCTTCAGCGTGTGGGAAGGCACGTGGCATCATGGTTGGCCGAGCCTCACCCTTGGCCGAACTTGAAGGTAAGTGATTTGTAGGAGAAAACAGCTGACGGAGTCACTAGCCTTAAGGGTAGCCTATCCTGATGACTCCCTTGGATGGGTTATCGGGTAAGGGCGTCGTCGCTCGTCGCTGAACTCCGGTAATAGCCGAACTTGGTGCTTTAACATGGCCACTTCTTCCATCCCTATCCTCGGCCTGTGCTCTCAATACGCCGGGTCTGAATTGTCAGGTTCGACCTACTATAGAACTACTTTTGTTTGTTTTGTTTGTTGCTCCACTTCAAGTATGTCAGCACCATGTGTGTAATTCGCATCTAAACCCTATTCCCCAAATATTTGCACAGTTTAAGAACATTCTCATCCATGAGAACATTCACAAACAATTTACAATGCATAGTCATCCTCAGCTCTGAGAACGTTCTCAAAAACTTTGGCATAGGGGCTTATTGGTTGGCAGACTTGTACAGGAACCCGGTGCTCAGGCCCTGGAATGTCCACAATTTGAGGAAGTTCTTTGTTTAAAAGACTTCGGTTTATTTTTCATTCTGTTTTAAGATGCATATCGTTATTGTATGGGAGTTATGAATAAATTTTCCTTCTTTTTGGTTTGCTAGTTGCAAGGGGTACGAGTAACGTCCCCTTGAGTTTAAAAGATTATGAACAAAATCCCCCTTTGGTAGTATATACGAAGTTTTAGAAAATTTTGTTCTTGGTGGTTTTTTTGTTTTTGTTTTTTTTCTAGCCACATGAATACGAAGCCTGCAAGTACTCACTCTCTTTCTTCCTTCATATTGGGGAGCAGGAAATGGGCAACAATGCCCTGACACGTACGAAAAAAATGTATATATTGGTTAAGTATGAAACAAACTTAGAGACATACGTGAGCATGCAGAGTTATCTAAGTATGAATAAACTTAGAATTTTTATCCAAGTACATGAAAACTTGGGGAGCATACAAGAACATGCAATATTTCAAGTATGAATACTTGAGCATGAGTCTAACAAGTTCGAACAAACTAGTAGACATGCATAATCAGCTAAGTATGAGTACACTTAAGAATTTGCCCAAGCATGAATAAGCTTGGAGTGCATATGTGGACATGCCAAATCAGCCAAGTACGATAATACTTGGGCTTCTGTCTGAGTATGGGAAACTTGGAGGCTTATGACCACTTTATTCCTAAGTACGAAACACTTAGATGCAAAAGTAAACATGCAATATGATCTAAGTACGATAAAAACTTAGGAATTAAACCAATAAGGTTGGTGCAATGAAGGCCACGAAGGGCCAGGCAAATAACATCCAGGCCACAAAAAGCCACGCGATCAAAACCAAGTGTTATGCCACGAAGGGCCGAATACCTGTGTCAATCAAAGTTGAAAACATACTTATGCCAAGCAGGGCTGGGGCTACAGCCACGCAGGGCTTGCCAACAATTTCAAAAAATGAAATTGTCTAGGAGAAATGGAATCATACTCACTCATCAATTGTTAGGTTCAGGACAGGGACAGGCATAACTTCCATAACTGTGCTATCATTGTTGGGACCACCACTGGCTTTCTGGCCAGGGTTGGTCATGCCATCACCTCATTTGGCACAAGTAGCAGGTTGCTCAGAGACATGGGCATCGTTCCCTATCCAGATTGTCATCTTTCTCCTCCACAATTTCTTCTTCAGCAATAATTTGCATGCTCGAGAGGTTGTTCTCATTCCATAACAGGGATATCTCAGCAACTCTAGCTTTAGTCAGGGCAGCGGCCTAAGCAGCAGCCCATATCTCATCTTGGATCCCGGGCATCTGGGCTTTGTAATTTTTCGTGGTAGCATCAACTCTAGGATTATAGCCCTGCTGATAAGCCGTCTTGCCCTCCTCTTTACTGGCTTCAAGTTCTGTGAGTGCTTGGCTGAGACTATCTTTAGTACCATCCAATTTGATTTTCAGGTTCTCGGTGTCAGCAAGAGCCTGATTCTTCTCCCTTTCAAGTCTAGTAATGGAATGCTGCAATTTGGAGTTCTCACTAGCAAGCTTTGCGCGCGGAGGATCGGACTGGCCTTGCTATTGAGCCATAGCTACCATTTTCTACATTGCCTGGAGAGCGAAGAAGTTATTAGTGCGCTGGAGAATACACTATGAGGCACTAATAAGCGAATCAAGAAATATACATTGGCACTGTTGACCATAAATATCCCGAAGAGATTGCCAGGGTAGCTTGCCACTTCTTTTTGCATATCCCCAAGCAGCATAAAGGCCTGGGACAGGGCTAAAGTAGTCCCTTCGGATTTTGCGCTATCCTTGATGCTGACAGGTCGGCTTCCATGAGTAAGTTAGGGAGCCCAGATGTGGGATGAAGTTGTTGAGGTTTGAAGCGGGAGACTCTCATTCAGTGCTCATTCCAAGCATTGTCTTGATGACTTGCCTCAATTTCCTTAGAGGAAAAGCCGGGATGAGTGTCAGATTGAGAGTGACCATGGCGGCCGTGTGATGGAATAAGACTTTAAGAACCCCCATAGCCTTGGGGGGCACCATGGCCATGAATAGTGCCACGGCCCCTACCACGACCAGGTAGGTTCAGAAGGCTGCTGATGTAACGCCCCTAATTTTAGGTTCGTTAAATGCATAATTTATTACAGAAATTAAATAGAGTCACTGCTCATTATTACAACATAACCCCCGTAGGAGTATTTTAAGTACAAAATGGGAACAAATAGGGAACTAGGGTTCCTAACTACTGCTCCTCTTGTTCTTCCATCCTAGCGAGTTCCTCGGCTCCATACGCCCCCAGAGTGAAGAGTTCGCCCTGTTCATCTATCAAATCTGACATATTATATTGGCGTCGCCACCCATATAATATGCCAGGGTCACCACAGGGTAACACCATGAGCTACAGAGGCTCAATAGTAAAATCCTATTTACTAACCCATAACTTATGAATATAGGATCATCATAACATCGATTTCCACATGATATGTATATAAGCAGCTATAAAGACAATAACATTCAGCACATCCACAATCGCCTTACAACTAGCATTGGTGTTGACTCATCGTTAACCGTGTCTCGTGTTTTACTACCTTTCTTTTCCAAAGACTCCCTTTTAACTCACCCAACCTCGATTCCGCTGCGCCGGGTTCCCGAGTATCCTCACAATGGTTCCGCCGCGTCGGGTTCCCATTGGCACACATTGCATTGGCTCCTCTCCACGGATAACCAAGCTATACCTTACCATGGTTCCGCCGGTCCGGTTCCCATGGGAACGCACACACCCTCACAATGGTTCCGTTCTTCCGGATTCCCATTGGAACACACACATAATACCTTCGAAATGATCATTATGTAGTTTCTAAGATATCTTCTTTTTCGGAAAACATATTCCTCTTGTTAAACTATACCCTAGGCGTCATGCTTCTATTTTCTCAATTTTCGTGTCTCGTTTACATGCAAGACTTCGCGGTAGTGCTTTCCACATAACAAGCATTTTAACAAATCCAACAAGATCGTCCAATTCTATATTACCTAGCATGCTTGAATTATCATAAACGAACATCATGCATATCCATCATTTAACGAAAGATAACCTTATCTATGATCAAAGTAACATCATATGATTCATGCGATACATAAAGTTTAAGCACAAGGTTAAACTTTTTATACTTTTGGAAAAGTAAGTAGAGATTTAAACTACCGTTCTTCTTGGCGGTAGTTGGCTACGAAGAATCAGTCGTCGGTTTTGAAATTGGCGGCGTAACGGCCTCCGGATTGCTTCGAAAGGAAGAGAATTGTACTTCTTTTCCTAGAAACAACTTACTAACTAAACTAAGCTACTTTTTAAGATCTAGAGGTGGTTTTGGAAGTGGTATGGTGGTTTTGCTCAAGAACACTTAAGAACAAAGAAAGTTCTTGAACTTTGAACTAAGAACACTTGAATTTTTAGAGAGAAGGAAGAGCAATTGCTTTGAGGTGTGAGTTCAAGCATAGAATGGCTCTCTATTTATAGTCAAGGCTCCCTCCCTCTCCTCATATGGCCGGCCCCCTCTCTCTCTCCTTTCCCCAATTTTTTAATCCAAAAAGTAGTGTTCACATGGAAGAATAAGACTAAAATCCTAGGTTTGCATGGCTATGTTGTACCAAGGATTTGATTTTGGAACAAATTTGTGGTGGAGATGAAATTGGTACAAGATTCCAAGGGTTAAACAATTAGGAATTGTACAAGGAAGGACATGGGAAGTTAAGTTGGCTTGGAAGAACAACTATCCAAGAATCTTGGGGTACATGAGAGATCAAAGGCCAAGTGTACCACCAAATCTCCCTCCTTCTCTCCCTCCCAACCGGCCCCCCCTCTCTCCTCTCCCTCTCTCGGCTGATCTCTCTCTCTCTCTCCCTCTCATTTTCTTGCCAAGGTACAAAAAAATGAAAGAAAACAAAATAAAAAGTAGTACTTTTACTACTTTTTGTACCATGGTTCAAAATAGTCTTAAAAGGCTACGATTTCCTTTTAAACTAATCAATTGGGCACATGTGTACTTAGCGTATTCTTTAGTCTACCATGTACTAGAATAATATATACTATGGTACCCTTGTACAATTGGAAGATCAAAACCCCACTAGAAAAATAGTTTAAGGGTACCTTAGGAATCTTGGTACTTAGTACCTTCCCATTAAAATAATGTGTGCTTTCACATGTGGTTTAAAAGAAAGTATTAAACTAATTAAACCTCATGGTACTTTGAAAGACTAACTCTTTTATCCAATGGTTAAAAATTCCCCTAACATCTATTATCCAATGGATAATAGTTATTAGGCAACTTATGTACTAAAATAAATCCCAAAAGTACTTTAAAGTAATTAAAAAGTATTTTTTTTTAATATTCTTAGTACTTTGACCAAGTATACTTTTAAAATAAACAATTGGGGTTCTATTATCCAATGGATAATAGTTTCCCTAACATCTATTGTCCAATGGACAAAGAATAAAACCAAAAATAAAGAAAAATAATAATCAATTCTTGGTCTAGGGTTCAAAAGGTTCAAAAGGTTCAAGAGGGGCAAAACGGTCCATTCGAGGTTAGGGAAAAGTGACTAGATGGCTTTCTAGATTAGTTCCTCCAACCGGATGGTTAGAAGCTAACTAGACTAACTAAGTGGGGCTAAAGCGCAAGAAATGAAAGTTGAAGGACTAAAGTGCAATTATGACAAACTACAGGAATTTAAAATTCAAATATTTAACGAAATTATTGACCGAAAATCAGGATCATTACAGCTGAGGTTGATCGGCTGACTAGGTTGATCCATATCTTGATTGTCAGGAGGAGAGGGAGTATAACCACTGGATGATGAGGCGGATGCTACTTTGGCCAATTGGATGGCTCGTCGGGGATTGGAGGTGTGCGTGACCTTTCCGAAGTAGAAGCAGTAACAAGTCCTTGATCGTCAGTTGCTCGGGTGCAGCGGTCGATAAAACCTCTGTATGAAGCTTTGTAGCTGAAAAGTATTTGGGCTGCTCGAGCTCGGCCCCACGAGATGGGTTCCTGGCCCATTGAAATTTAGCACATGATTGAGACAGCCACGTGGACCAAGGGAGTGATGATGTCATGCCCTTGGTTGACGTTTGTGGCTGCAAAATGAGAATTACCGATCAATAAATCAATTAAGAGTAAGCAATTCGAAATATTGCTCGGCAAAACAGTTCTACAAAGAGAAAAGAACTAACGTGGTTTGCCAAATCTGTGTGGCTCATGAAAGCCTATCACTCTGCCATCTTCATCCCTGGCCTCAAAGTTCCCCGTAACGATGAGAAAATCATCATCATCTCCTCGAACAGAATCAGGAAGTTCAAACACGAGCTTCTTCCTGGAATCTCTACTTTTCAAGTAGTACGTACGGGCATCCTTAGTCCTATACAAATGGTGGATATCATACAGTCCTGAGGATGTGCCAAGCATTTGGTTTATGGCATATATGCCCAGACAACATGGAAAAAGTTGGCAGAGACTTGCATTAGGGACAACCTGTAATGGGCTAAGACCTGGCGGAGTAGTGGTGCTAGGGGGAACCTTACGCCGCCTTCGACGACGGCGACTACTGGAATATGAAGGGTGTCATTGTCTGGCCACTCACGAAGAGCGTCCTCAGAGGCAAGGGCGGTGGCTACGTTTTTTTGGGGTAATTTAGCTTGAGGTCTTTATGGGTTAGTAGGCAGTGGCTACGTTGTTTGGTTTGTCATAACGAACACTAAAATCAACCATAGCCTGGGGGGGTGTTGCAAAATCGCATAAATCTCCCCATTTTTTTGTCCATGAGAAAAACGGTTTTGGGAGGGGGCAAAAGCTACCAGGGAAAATAGAAACCCTTGGCACGAAAAGCCCTAGGATCGGCGAAGTACGATTACAAATATTAGAGGAGTGGAAAGTGATGACTTACAGAATAAACGATCAGAGTTCCTAATGCAGAAAAGAAAGGGCCTCGAGATGGTGAAACAGTGCTCCAATGGCGCGTATGCACAAATCTTCTTTCTACAGAGGGAATTTAGAGAGAGAGTAGGGTTTTAAATGGGACGAAAACCCAAATATACCCTAATGAGTGGGGGTGGCGTATGAGAAACGTCACCCTAAACGCTATTTGGGCGTCCCGTTTCGTGAAGGATGTCCATTCGCATTTAATATGGGTGGTACGGAGCATGCCACGTGTAAAGGCATGAGCAAGAAAAAGCCTGTCCAGCCCAAGCGATGAGACGTTTTGTTGGCTGAACGATGGAAGTTGCACCAATTCTACAAGACAAGATGAAAGAACAATGTGATTTTGCTTGGCATATTGGGAGCTTTGCTCGTCATTTGAGTTAAAATAACGAGTAAAGTTGGGGAGCAATTGTAGGGAAGTATTCCCGAAAAAGCTCAAATAGAGCCTGAACAAGTGGTATGTGGGGCCATAGAATAAATAAGAAAAGATAAACCATCATGGAAGGCGGTGATCGGTAGTATGGACCAGTGACATTTGAAATCCTTGGTTCAAGCAATTTGTTCGGCCGATGAGGACAAAAGACAAAACAAGTCATTGATCCAAGTAAATTGATAGGGACCAGTGACTGATCCAAGTGGCCTATTCAGCAATGAGGTGGCTGAACAGGAAAAGAACTCTTGTGAAAACAGCCTCAGGTGCTAAAACGGAAGGAATACTCTAAGAAGTAGTGGGGTTTATAAGGAATAAAATCTCGAGAATAAAGGATCTTATTAAGATACTCAAATGGAATGGGATGCTCGGCATGCTATGGAAAAAAGTCCTAAAAGGACTAAGGTAATGAATTGATAAGGGAATGAGAATCCACGATATCCTGGTTTCCCATACGACATAGGAAACCTACGGCAACAAAGACGCTTGGGCAGCTGCAACGCCCCTAATTTTGGGAATGTTAAATAGGAAATTTCATTAAAAATCTTAATAGAGTCTGGCTCAATATTACATCATCATCTTAACCAAAGTACTTTTATTCAACAAAAGACGGGGAAGCTAGAGTTTCTATCTACTGTTCCGCTTGTTCCTCCATTCTGACCAGCTCCTCGGCTCCAAAAGCTTCCAAGGTGTAGAGTTCACCCTGTTCGTCTCTAAGATCTGACACATTATACCACGTTGCCACCAATATAATATGTCAGGGTCACCAAAGGTAACACCATGAGCTACAAAAGCTCAATAGAATAACCTATACCCACTAACCCTTAACTTTCAAACAATATATCATAGATTAACAATTCCACAGGGTACAATGCATAAGACAGTTAACAATGATACCTCCACATTTACTTATTCAATTACGTTGGTGTCCGAGATTTCTGAGTTTCTCCTACGTGACATTTCGTAGATCGTGTCACAAGTTTCACCTTTCATTTACCAAATCAATATTTCAAATCATTTTTGACACATCCAATCTCGATTCCGCCGTTCCGGTCTCCTAAGTATCCTCACAATGGTTCCGCCGCACCGGGTTCCCATTGGCACACTTTGCATTGGCTCCTTTCCACGGATAACCAAGCCATACACCCAACCTCGGTTCCGCCGTTTCGGTCTCCCGAGTATCCTCACAATAGTTCCGCCACACCGAGTTCCCATTGGCGCACACACACACAAACACACACAACTCACATTATGCCACTGTGGGCATGCGGTGCCCGATTTTTCTTTCCTCGGGAAGGGATTCCGTTCCCCTCCCTTTTGAGAAGAGAAAATGCTGCCGGTTCGCGGGAGTGCTTTTAGCTAGACGACAAGTGCTCGCGAAAATACAGAGTCGCCACTCGGGTTTTGAAGGTCCGACACCCAAGGAACCGTATTTCGAAGCACTTGCCGCGCTGTTTGATTTGAAAAAGTTAAGGAACCAGTCCGTCATAACCATATCTGGGTTTGGGAGCCAGGTTACGAGAGGGGAAGGGTTTTATGGCACCCCTCTCGCCCAATCAGGAGATCGGTCTCTACTTAGGCATTTGCGAAAACGTTGTTTGTTTGCGATTCTGTTTAATTAATCAATTTTTAGCCATTTAAGGCGGGGGAACAGTTAATCGGGGGATTAAAACTGTAACATGTTTGCAGGATGTGATAGATAGCATGGATGAGCAGTTAGTATAGGATGAGAACAGACTGCTGTGGGAGTTTAAACAAACTGAGGAGCCCCTGTTTGATAGTGACGTGCGCAGGAAGAAACCAGCATGCACTGAACAAGTCACTGCATGTTATTTACTCCTGCGCGCACAAGTCTAAAACACGCGCGCGCCGGTAAACTCAAACCCACAGCTCTTATTCTCAAACCCTCTGGGCTCTGGAAGGACCAGTGCACACCCAGGACAAACCACGCAGTTATAAGCAGCATAATATACAGTTTAAAGGCTGGAAAGCCCTACAAATTAATAAAACACCCCATAAACAGTGTGGGGACACAATAACAGCCTCAATCCAAGTTACCCGTGCAAGGCCACTCACTGGTCGGAGGCAAACTATCGTGCGATGGACTCACTCTGTCACGCGAGGATGCGCCCTGGCGCACTGTCACACGATGGACCGAGTCCGGCGCGCGATGGTGCGCCTGGCGCACTGTCGAGCGATGGAGTGAGTCCGGCGTGCGATGGTGCACCCTGGCGCAGGATAGTTGCGCCCTGGCGCAACAAGACCAGTGCTTGGTTTACACATTTTTGGGTTCTAGTATATATCCAGAAAGACCTCAGGGGTACTCCAAAACGACAGATAAGCATATTGAACTACCGCTAACAATTTCTAACAAAGGAAAAGCAATAGACAGGTTGTTAGCATGCTTAACAGTGATCTATATGCAAAATACAACATAAAACAGTAGGACACCAATCCCCATGCGGTCCATCGCGTGCAACACCGAAGTGTCGCGCGAGAGAGTGGGACCATCGCGCGCTGGTTCCTACCATGACGGTTTTGAAACCTTGCCAGCTTTAGGACCAAGACTGGTATTGATTACCAGCCTTGGCCCTGCCAGCCCCCCTCAGGGATCAGAACAGAAAGACAATAGGTATGCTATACCTTTGATTGAGTTTGAAACAAATTCGAGCTTTGAGGTTGAGGTTGTTTGAGGTGTTTGAATTATGGAGTGAAAATGGGAGAGAAAGAACAAGCTATGTTCTTTGATGCATGGAGTGTAATCTTTTACCAAAGCTTGACTTGGAAAATGCTAACCCTTGCAAATGAAGAAGGAGATGGGTATAAATAGGGAGAGAGGGTGGATCTGGTTGGTGCCAGGAGAGAAGTTTAGCCTGTCCACGAGGCCTGGCTAAAGTAGCACTGGTGGCCAACTGTCCTCCTTCAGAAAGGTCGGTGGTAGGTTGGACCATCGCGCGACGGAGTCAGTCTGTCGTGCGATGGTGCCCCCTGGCGCACTGTCGCGCGATGGAGTGAGATCGTCGCTGTAACGACCCTGATTTTCAGTCGTTAAAAATTTCGTTAAATATTTGAATTTTATATTTTATTACTTGGATTTGCCTTTAAATAATTACATTTTTACCCTTCAAATTTGATTTCTCTGCGCTTTAGCTCCTGAACTTTCATTTCTTGCACTTTAGTCCTACTTAGCAAGCCTAGTTAGTTTCTGACCCTCCGGTTGGAGAAACTAAACTAGGAAGCTATCTAGTCACTGCAAAATGACCGTTTTGCCCCTCATTGGAACTTTTGACCCTTTTGAACCCTAGACTTAGAATTTTAATATTCTTTTTCTTTTAGTCAAATTAGTTATATTCTTTGTCCATTGGACAATAATGGTTAGGGAAGCTATTACCCATTGGATAATAGCATCCTATTTGTTTATATTAAAAAGTATACTTACTTTAAAGTACTTTTCCATTATTGTTAAAAGTAACCTAATAGCTATTATCCATTGGATAATAGAAGTTAGGGGAAATTTTACCCATTGGATAATAGGGTGAGTCTTTCAAAGTAC
This sequence comes from Rhododendron mucronatum var. ripense, assembly GCA_019656295.1. NCBI lineage: Eukaryota > Viridiplantae > Streptophyta > Magnoliopsida > Ericales > Ericaceae > Rhododendron > Rhododendron mucronatum. Next base: position 172,634 of record BPLT01000259.1, read on the forward strand.
CATGGGATTATTAAACTAATCCTTTTCTTAAGCCCATGTGGCAAAGTACTTAATACTTTAATTAAAAAGTACATGGTACTAATATTCTCAAAGTACCCTTTATTATTCTTTAATGGGGATTCTAACCACCAATTGTACATGAGTATATATGTGTATATATATATATTAGTACTTAGATGGTTAGAATATTACCTAGAGTACCCTATGCCTATTTAATTAGTTGGTGGACAAATCCTAGGCCTTAAAGCTACCTTTGATCTTTTGTACCAAAGAACTACTTTTTTATTTATTTTCCTTCCAATACAACACATGCATACATATATATATGTACTTGACAAGAGAGTGAGAGGGAGAGAGAGGAGAGAGAGCCGTGAGAGAGAGAGAGGAGAGGGGGGGCCAGATGGGAGGAAGAGAGGGAGGGAGATTTGTGGTGTACTTGGCATTGAATCAACTTTGTACTTCCAATCTTTGAGATTACTTCTCTTCCAAACCAAATCCTAACTCCATTGTACTCTTTTGAACACCTTGCAATTGTTTGAACCATTGGATCTTGTACAATTCTCATCTCCACCCTTCATTTGGTTCAAGAATCAAATCTAGTACAAACCCTAGCCATGCAACCCTAGGATTCTCCTTTGAACTTTCAAAAGTTGGCTTGACAAGTGTCAAAGTGAGGAAAGGAGAGAGAGAGGGGGGCCGGCCATTGAGGGAGAGGGGAGGAGCTCAAGCTTTGCCTATAAATAGAGGCCCATTCCAAGCATTTCAACTCACACCTCAAGCATTTGCTCTTCTTTCTCTCTAGAAACCATTTCTGATTTTCCAGGCAGCCTACTGCCCCTTCGAAAATCCCCCGTTTTCTCCTGCTTAGATTAGTTTTTAGGATCAACTTCCTTCTGGAAAGTTGTAGAACACTTCGAGAGCTTCAAGTTAGGCTCAAGAACCACCTCAATCGGATTAGAAATGACCAAGATATCATCATCCGAAGTTCAGTGAAAATTCTGGATTTTCATTTCCAGACAGCTTACGGCCCGTTTGGATGGAGGATTTGTTTTGGGTGGATTTGTAATGAGGGGGGATTTGAAGGTGGATATGTAATGAGGGGTGATATATTAAGAAGGGTGGGCCCACCTCTTAAGAAGGGTGGATTTATAATGAGGTGTTTGGATAGTTTTTTGAGAAGGGGGATTTGGAAGGTGGATATGATGGGATATGATATGAAATGACTTTATTGCCCCCATATTTTAATTTAATGGGTAATATATGTTAATTTAATTAATTAAATAAATAATTTTTTTTATAACTGGATAAAATTAAAGTAAGTTATCTTGAAAATGTTTAAACCATAAATTATTTTTTTTTTAAAAACGGAAAATGATGTAATATTTGTAAAATATTTCAATTATTTTGACATTATATAGAAAAATAGAGTTTGTTTTTTGTATAAAATAATGAAAAATATAAATCTGTTATGTTTAAAACGTTTTCGTAATAGAATAATTATTTTTCGGAAAAATTGTAAAAATCGAAATATCCCAAAAAATTGTTTGATTGTTAAAATTAGTTGGGTAGTTGAAAGCACATGGTCAACAAATTTGTTGGGTGTGTGGTAATTGGAAACACATGTTCACCAAATTTTGTTGGTAATTTTTTCTATAAAAGGCACACATTTGTACCATTTTCTTCATCCCATTCCATATCTCTTGTCCATTACAAGTAATTTCCAACTATTTTCGTATTTTGCCTCACAATGGCACATGCCGCACGCCGAGCTTGGAGCGATGAGGAGGAGGAGTCGTTATTAGAAAAACTTACGACTCTTGTAGATCAAGGTGTTTGGCAAGCTGAGCACGGGTTTCATCCCGCGTACTTAGGAGTCTTGGAAAATCAAATGAGATCTTCTTTCCCCCAAGGAGGTATTGGCAAAAATCATATTGAGGCAAAGATTAAGAATTGGAAACAAACTTGTTTCCAATTAAATTACATGCTTCAAATACCTGGGTTTGGTTGGAATGCAACTGAAAATAAACTGTTGGTAGAAGATGCAATTTGGAATCAATATGTCCAAGTAAGTAATAAATATTTTTTGCAATTTATCTAAACTCATGTTTACGGTTATTTGTAAATAATTTTGCTACTATTTGTGTAGGTCAATCGACGAGATAGGCGTATGAGGGAAATGCAATTTCCGAATTATAATCGATGGTGTCATTGCTTTGGACATCAGTACTGATGTGGATAAGTCGGAAGCTTAAGACAAATGTTCGATAATAAATTTGTACCCTTCGTAATGTACCTCAACTAAATATTTAAATTTAATTGAGATGATTACTTTGTGTTCATATTACAGTCTTAATTTCCATACTGTTTGAAAAACAAGTACAAGTTCAATCAGAAGCGAATAGATGTGCGAAGATTATACAACTTAAGAAACCTAAGAAAAAAATTACAACGAATTGTATGGTTGGACTAGTTCGATGTTGAACTTCCAAAGTACTTGCGGATGTCGAACCATTGTGTCTTGATTGTTGTTCAGTTTGAACCGACTGCATTTGAAGGAGCCGGTATCTTTCCTCATGGAACTGTAACAATGCTCCTTCCGCCTCGTCGAACGTTGTGTACTTTTTGAACAAGTTCCCCGGGTATCCATTAACCTGCAGTCCCGCGGTCTCCCAACTTGTATAGATTCCCGGTCTACGACCAACGAAAACTACCCAATAGTATTGTTTATCGTCTTTTGACATTGTAAAATCTACGAGAACAAAACGATAATCACATTAATAACATAATGAATACTACGATTTTTTAAAATGTGGATGGCTCAGATTTTTTTCCCACCGGCACATAGTGCACCACTTGGCTACAACTTATGTTGCCAAATGGTGAGTAAACCATTGACCCTCATAAATTGTCTCGCCAAGACAAGTGCCTCTCCTTCAAATTTGTCTGTTAGATCATCATAGCCTATGAAACATATTAAATTTCTGCCCAAACAGACAAAATGACAGCCATAAAACTGAACCAAGTGTAGATAGATAACAACCCAAAACATGGCATAACAATAGTGCACGAGCCAGACCACAGAGTAGCCGGCAGAGCATAGAGTAAACTGCAGAACTGGGCTGCTATGATAGCAGTCAGTAAAACTGCAAGCAGATAAAACAGCAACAGGAGGAAACAACAGCAACAAAACTGCCAAGAAAGCAGACCAGCAAGTGGAGGATACAGCAGCAGTAGCACCCAACTATTAAGTGCAAACAAGCAGCAGTAGCAAACAGCCACAAAACAAGCCAGAAACACAAAGACTTGGGCTCAGACAATTCAAACATAATCAAAGTAGCACTACCATTTGCAACTAAATTGCCATTAAGGCCGTCATAATTGGCAAAGGTAATACCAACTAATCCATTACTAGTAAACATTGCATCATTGCCCAATAAAACAAGCGAAGAAACAACACCAAAACTGGCCAAGAAAGAGGGGAAAAAGTGGCAAAAAACCAGCCCAAAAAATTGCCAAATCACATTGCCAAGAAACATAACCTAATGCAACCATATACCAGTACTGATGTGGCAACAAACTGGGCTATAATCAGCAAGTAAATAGCCCAACAAGCTGTCCAGAAAACCTTGCCAACAAATAGAACCTGATACAGCCCGAACCAGCCAACAAACAGCAACAAAACTGGGTAAAAATCAGCAACCAAACAGCCCAACAAGCTGTACCAAACCTGTCCAAGAAACATATACATTGCAGTACGAAAAACAGTCCTACTAACAGCCAAAGACTGGCCAGAATGCAGCACCAAAACAGGCCTGCACACACACACACACACACACACACACACAGAGGCCAGCATGGTAACAGCCACCACAATATGAACATTTGGGCTCGAATGTATTTACCATAACAGTCCAACAAATAGCCAAAATTCTGGCAGAAAGCAGCCAAAAACTGTGTCCAACAAAATGCACCAAAACTGTCCAGAAAACAGCAAACAAAATATGAAAATTTCGGCTCAGATATAAATAACATATAATCAAAGTAGCACTACCATGCAACTAAGTTGCCATTACGGCCCTCATAGTTGCCAAAGGCAATACCAACTTATAAATAATATTACAATTGCATCATCATTGCCCAAAGAACACCATATTTACCATTAAAACAGCAAGAAAACTAGCCAGCATGCAGCAAGAAAACTGGCCACCATGCAGCACCAAAACAGCCACAAAACAACTACCACCAATACTGTACAGAATAGGCCACATAACAGCAACAAAACAACCCATAAACCTGTATGAAACTACTCTTAAACCAACCAAAAATTAGCCCACAAAACAGAAAAAAACAGCCCATAAACCTGCAGAAAAATAGGCCATAAACCTTGGGCAAAATACAGCCCATAAATCTGTACCAAACAGCTCTTAAACAAGCCAAAAAGTTGCCCACATAACAGCAAAAACAGCCCATAAACCTGCAGAAAAATAGGCCATAAACCTTGGGCAAAATACAACCCATAAACCTATACCAAACAGCTCTTAAACAAGCCAAAAAGTAGCCCACATAACAGCAAAAACAGCCCATAAACCTGCAAAAAAATAGGCCATAAACCTTGGGCAAAATACAGCCCATAAACCTGTACCAGACAGCTCTTAAACAAGCCAAATAGTAGCCCACATAACAGAAAAAACAGCCCATAAACCTGCAGATAAAACATGCTCCAAACAGCCCAAGAACCATCAAAGCAACCCATAAACCACAAGTTATCAAGTCTTGGGCTCATACAATTCTATCATACTCAAAGTAGCACTACCATTTGCAACTAAGCAGCCATGAAGGCCGTCAAAATTGGCAAAAGCAATACCAACTAATACATTGCAATTATCATTGCATCATTGCCCAATAAAACAACTGAGAGAACAGATATGATTCTCGACAGAATATATCACAAAAAGGCCTTCATTGTTTCCAATATCAGTACGAAGTTATACAATTTCAAGCTATTAAACATTGCATCATCATTGTTGCCCTAAAACATTCCACAAAGGGCCCTGTACAAATCAGAATTGTATCACATGGATCATCATCGTTGCCCTAACATCTTTCAAGTAGTGCTTAATTACAAAGAAAAAATAGTAGCATATATGAAGAACAAGTTTTAGGCAAATTCAGTTACTACTACATAATTCTTTACAAAAAGGAGTAAACACGTCCTCCACCGTTCCAACAAAAAGGGTCATAATTACTAAGACATCCCTACGTAGTCTTCAATTTGATTTGGCCCGATAATACGGCCTCGACCCAAGCTTGTTTGTAGTTCTCCGGTATGCCGTAAAATGTGTCCACATTTTCTTCGGCGGACACAATCATACTGTTTAAAGCAAACCTATCAATCATCTCAAGGTCAAGTTTCATTAGCTCAGTAAACACCTTCTCTCTTTTGGAAGAGAGTCGGTCCTCATATCCAACCGCATCGGCAATCTTATTGAACGCCGTATTGGTTTGAGCCAATAAATTCTCCACTGCCACATTAATGGACGCCTCATTTGTGTCCACCTTTGCCTTTTTCTTTGGCCTTCCCGGCACGACATTGCTTGTGGGAGCATTGGCATTGGTTCTTGGAGTATTGGCATTGGTTCTTGGAGCATTGGCATTGCTTGTTGGAGTCCCCGATGAAGTTGATATGTCAACAAATGGTGTCTCACGTGGAAACACCGTGTCACCATTTGCAAACGTTGGAGTATAGCATTCATTCAACATGTCATCAAGCTCTATATTGCCTTCATCTTGGGGGGTCTCAACAACTTCATCCACTTCCGCCGCATCCTCGGCTAAATCACCGGTCGCCCTATCTCTCCCAAATAAGAATTGCCAACTCTCATACATGGGGAATGACTTCCCATTCAGCCCTTTCGCTTTAGAATTGGACTGTACATGTACAATGGCATACATTAAAGTGGGAGGCAACAACAATTAATAGTAAGTTTAAATGTATGCGGGGAGAAGTTACCTTCTCATATCCTTTCCACACATTTTCATCATCCACTACAATGGCATTAGTGGTATGGTTCCAACCGAACCCGTTAAGACGTGTGATGTCGACAATTAGACAATACTTTTCCTTCCAATTTTTCACCTTAGACTCAATGTTAGGTTGCACTTTAAGTGTTGTCCCAGGCAATCTCTTCTTCAATTCCTTCTCAACTTCATTAAAGTAGCCCGGCTTGAAACCATTATGGGCTCTATATTTATCACAGATACATTCCATCATGGCAGCAAGTAGAGCCTCCTCTTCTGCAAAGGTCCATAGCCTACGATCTTGTTTTTTCCTACGACTCGTTGGTTCAGATTGTGAAGTTCCTTCACTTTCCATAGGTATGCTAACCTGATTTAAATGAATATGACAATTTTGACATAGCTATTGTACTCATTAAAAACAATATTATTACATTCAAATAGTTCACACGACCATTGTTCAACAAGTTTAACAAGTCCAACAGATACAACCCATAAACATAAATAAATAAGACGTCCTAATTATTACATTCAAATTCAGTTACAGGTAACTTAATGGTCACCCCCTGGATTAGCTAACCAATCATTGTACATTTGGGTTGCTAAGTTATCCCGAAATTGGGTCCATTCGTTTGTAGCATCAACATTTGCAATGTACTCTTCATGTGGTACATTATGAAGGTTTGCCAGCTCCCACGCCGTATATTCTGCCTCAACGGGATCCACCGCCATTGTACGCTTAATGAGATTATGGAGAAGGATACAGGCAGTGACGATGCGACATTGAGTCCTAATGGGGTAGAAAGAGTAAGATCTCAAAATTCCCCATCTCATCTTCAGCACCCCAAAGCATCTCTCGATAACATTTCGTGCCTTAGAGTGCTTCATATTAAAATACTCCTCCCGGCTCTGGGGCATGTGTCCTTGCCTCCAAATGTTAATGTGGTATCGTTGACCTCTGTAGGGTGCTAATAATCCCGGCCCATTAGTGTAACCAGCATCAACAAGGTAGTAACGACCTACAAATAAGATTAGTTGCCCTATATGAGTGTGTTTACAATAATGCTAAGGTATGTTCACTAATGGAAAGGTTTTCAAGTCACATACCCTGTGGAATTCTCAACCCATGAGGCCTTATCAAGGCATTTCGGAGCACTCTTGAGTCTGTGGCGGAGCCTTCCCAACCAGACAACGCGTAAACAAATTGTAGGTTACGATTACAAACTCCTAACACATTTGTCGCGTAGTCACCCTTCCTTGACCTATATCGTGCCTTGTGTTCTGTTGGGGGGAGGACAGGTACGAACGTACCATCTAAAGCCCCTAGACAATTCTACGAGACAAGACAGAAGGGTATTTTTATTACAATAGTTAATTTATAATGAATAAGTGCATTATTAGAACTTAAGACATAACAATTATGTACCTCAAACCACTTCCACCTAGCATCCGGCTCATTGGCAGGAATAGGCTGAGGATGATACCACAAGATATTGTGAAGGCGAATCACCGCGATCAAAACTGCGTTGAAATGCCTACTAATTGTTTCCCCCGATCTCCAAAATTGTAAAATGGTACGCCTATTCTTCGTATGGTGTGAGAGGATCCACAAAAAGATCGCCACCTTCTCTACAACGGTAATATTCCTAGATGGCTCTAGCCCATTTTCAATAAGTAATTGGCATAACGTCATGAATGTGTGCTTGTTTACCCTCAAGTTGGCATGACAAGTTTTGTCATTCCCGCGTACCAACCTATTAAGTGCGTCCAATTGACTTTGGTAAACATTAGGATTGGCACGAAGATGAGGCTTTTGTCGAAGCCTTTGTCGATGCCTCTCAACAATCAACTTCGTAATTAACAAGTAAACTTGAATAACGTTATTGAGTACTCTCATCAAACATAATGCTGCTAACAATGCCTTACGGTTTTTCTTCTTCCTTCGTTCACGGTTCGTTAGTCTTGCCATCTGTTTTAAGGCAAAAGTTAATTTACTGCAACTAATACTTAGGGGCAATTCCAATTCTATTAGGGCAACTCAATGCATTTTTATCATTATACATACAATATTGCAAAATCAATAGGTGGCAATCATAGGGTGTGTCCCAAATTAGGCTCAAATCAGTACGCCATACCAAATTCGTACGCCGTACCAAATTAGTACACTGTACCATCCGTATTGGAGTAATTTAAATCCAACTGAACTAAAAACAGAAATTGATGGAAGTGGAGGTGTCAAGTGAATGGAAAAAAAAATTAAACAAATCACTGATTGTTGAAGACAAGAGAAACTACACAAAGAACGAAACCTATTACTGCACATAGAGAGAGTGACAATAGATGATTAATTGGGTGTGACAGAATGGCAATGAAAATTCGTTATGTACTTGTGTTGTTTTTTATGACTCGTCCAATGATATGGTGAGAAATGGGGACCAACCCAATAGAGAAGTAAATGTGCAACTCATTCAACCAAAGGTAGAAAGAAGCTATCATGTCATGTGCCTCCATTTCCATCTCCATTTTCCTAGGCACATAAAATGGACTACTTTTTTTGGTTTATTTTAAGTGTTTAGATTGACACAATGCAAGAAATATCATTGCTATCAACAAATTTGTGTGTTGTTGTCAATGTTCATGCACCTTATCCTAATCCCTATCGGAGTCTCTACCATTCCCAAACTCCTTTTATGGAGGACCACAAAAAATAGACCCCTACACCAATTAGAGGGAAGCACCAATACGGTACGGGCACAAATACGCGATATCTAGATGGTACAAACACTAGACGTGATATGTAGATAGTGTGGACACATGTAAGTGACAAAAGTTAAATGAGCAGACACTACAATTTCAAACAACTATAGGAAACGACATGACATTGTCATGTTAAAGCTGCAATTAAACTTCATGGAGTTTTCCAAAAAGTTATTATACGAAAGAAGAAATGCATGCTATATCATGGTTATTTTACAACATGTTTCGATCGTATGACAGTTGCATATGTTTTCTGGGATAGAATGGTTTGATGAATCTCATATTGTGATGAAAAATAATAACACCACTATATGACAATATAGCCTATCTTGTTGTAGCTACTTAGTAGGGATCCAGAGAAACCTTTTATTGGTATACCATAGAACTCCTGTTGCATTCCTGCTGCATTTGTCTATCTTTTACGATTAGGAAATGTAATTAAGCCTGCTCTAAGCAGTGGGCATCATGTTTCACCTCTCAGATTCTCTCCCTTCCTCTAGCTCTATAGCTCAATTCACAGACAGAGATATATGTACACACACATATACATATAATTATTTATGCATATTCGTACTAAAACACTATTTTATCAACCATATTTAACACCATGCAATGTACAGGCAAGAATCATCTCTGACATCAAGATCCTCCAAGCAAAATTAATCCTCAGGTCCGAACATTACTGACTATTCAGTCACTGAATAGTGGTTCGAACCCATGTCGCAACTCAAATCGTGGTTCAAAATGCACAGAATGAGATTTAAAAAAAAAACTATGTCAAGTTAGGGCAACTCAGATCTAGAAACCGTACAACAAAATTAGGGCAAAATCAACATATATGGAGTTTCAAGATGTATAGGGCAACTCAGATAAGCTATGGAGTAGCATGGGTGAAAAATCACACCCAACATCAAAAATCCCCAAATCAATCAACAACTCAACCCAACGGCACACAGAACAGTCTTGAAATACCACAAAAACGATCGCAAATGGAGTGAACAACCATACCTCAGACCGTGTACAGACGAAGACGAGGGAGAGTTGTTGGTAAGGCGGGGAGTCACCAGAGTTCTTCGGCGACGTCCTCTCTTCTCTCACTCTCTCTTCTCTCTCTTCGTTGGTCTGGGTAAATGAACACAATGAAACAAGAAATGGGAAGACAGAGGATAATGAAAGGGGGATTTGGAGGGGTAAAATGGTCTCAAAACCTCCCGGATTTGCCAACGACGGGGTCTGACCTCCCGTTCGCAAATCCCCCTTCTCCCGGACATGAATCCTCTACAGCAACCATCTCCACCTTCCAAAAATCTGAACCAAACACCTGATTTGAGGGACACCCGAAGTAGAAATCAGGGGGATTTACAAATCCCCCTTCATCTCCTGCATCCAAACACGGCGTTACTGTCTTTTGCTTTACCCCCATTTTTCTCCAACCTAAGATCGTTTCTAGGATCAACTTTCTTCACGGAAGTTGTAGAGGGTTTCTTGATCTTCGATTTGGACCCAAGAACGACTCTATTCGGCCAAAGATTGACCGAGTTACTGCCGTCCGAAGTTCGGTCCAGATTCGGGAGAAATTCCACCTAGCTTATTCGGCCCCGACTAGTTTCGGATTAAGGTAGTTATCCTTACCTATTTTTCAAGTATAAAGTAATTTTTCATTTCAACTCTATGTTTTGTATAAGTTGTATGACGTTTTGGAAGTAACTTTGGTCGTTCTACTAAAGTAAGATAAGGTTATCTTAAGGAATTGAAAATGCATGTTTTACTTACAAGATGTTTCAAGCATGCTATGTACCTAGAGTTGGAAGATTTTGCTGTGTTAATTTCAAGGCTTGATTGAATGCATGTTTGTATGTAAAGTCTCACACGCGGAGTCTTGCATGAGAACGTGACACGAAAACCGAGAAAAGTAGAAACATGGCACCTAGGGTGTGTTTAACAAGGAAGTTGTGTTTTCCCGGTTGGAAAATATTTTCGAAACTACGTAAGAACCATCTCGAGGGTATTACGTGAGTTTGTGTGTGTTCCCATGGGAAACCGGACCGGCGGAACCATGGTGAGGTATAGCTTGGTTATCCGCGGAGAGGAGCCAATGCAAATGTGTGCCAATGGGAACCCGGCGCGGCGGAACCATTGTGAGGATACTCGAGAACCCGGCGCGGCGGAACCGAGGTTGGGTGAGTTCAAAAAGTGTTTTTGAAAAGGGGTAATAATGACATGGTTCACGATGAGTCGACACCAACGGAAATCATAAAGCTATTGTTAGCGCTATTGTCTTTTATCACTGCTTATGTACTTATCATGTGGAAATCGATGCTAGTATTAGGATTATACTACTGAGCCTTCGTAGCTCACGGTGTTACCTTGTGGTGACCCTGGCATATTATATGGGTGGTGACGCCGGTATAATATGTCAGAATTGATAGACGAACAGGGCGATCTCTTCACCGTGGAGGCGTACGGAGCCGAAGAACTCGCTAGAATGGGAAGCAAGAAGAACCGTAGTTAGGAACCCTAGATCCCTCTGTTATTTGAATAAAAGTACTTTTGTAAGATTTATGATGTAATAACGAGCTGGACTCGCTTTGTTTTTATAATAAAATATTTTATTTAACATACCCAAAATTAGGGGCGTTACAGTCGCGCGATGGTGCTCCCTGGCGCTGGATGGTTGGGCCCTGGCGCAGACCAGCTAGGTTTTTGGTTTTTGAAGCGGCTTAGGCTACGTTAGGTTCAAGGGTTTTGCAAACACTCAAAGCTCAAACACGCTATCATTCCCAGGGTGTTCTTGATCCATTTCATCATCGGGGAATCAAAAATCGCAAGTAAACTAATCTGGAAGCCCAGATTGGGGTGTCTACAGCCACCACAACTGGTCATAATGTAGTTTCAAAAATATTTTCTTTTTCGAAACATGTTTTTCTATTAACCACACCCTAGGTGCCATGTTTCTGCTTTCTCAATTTCAGTGTCTCGTTTTCATGCAATGACTCCGCGGTAGGACTTTTCATCAAAGTAAACACAAATAAGAGAAAAATTTCTTATGCTTACAACAAGACAATTAATACAAGCAATTCATGTTTACAAGCTCATAACCATCCCAACGATCAAAATATGAATACTTCTATCAACGATAAGGTTTTGGCTTTCAAAAATCGCTCTTTCTTACTTTGTGGGAAGTTTAGAACAACATATGTTTATTAGAGTATAAGTTAATTATTCCGACATGCTCATACTTCCATTAGCAAGATAAACTTGTTGACAATCATGCATTCCAACTATTATAAACGATAGATAACCTTATCTACTTAGAGAAAACGGTTAAGAATATTTATACTTGAACTAAGGATATTTCACTTTCCAACATACGATTCTACGCTATACGTAGAGTTAAGGACAAGGGATTCTACCTTTCTTCTTGGCTGTAGTGGTGTCTACGGAAGGTAAGTGTCGATCAGGCGGAGTAACTTACTTTGGCGCTTCCGGTAGCTTTCGAAAGAGAATGGTTTCTCTCGAAACTACTTCTTGACTAAAACTACTAGACTTTATGGATCAAAAAGGTGGTTTAAGTTGAGTTTGTTGAAGAACACAAGAAGAACTAAGCAAGAACAAAGGAAGAACACAAACTTTCTTAGAGAGAGAAGTTGGAGGATGAAGGTGTGAGTTGAATGGAAGGTATGGGGTGCTATTTATAGCCAAAATTTGGGCTCCTCCTCTCCCCTCTTGGCCAGCAATCTCTCTCTCCAATTTTCCCATGGATTTGCTCCATTGTTTGGTCAAATCAAGTCCTTCAATCAAGTCATAGCCTTCCTTCACTTGTCAATCCAATAGTAGGCCAAATCCTAGGTTATCATGAAGGGTTTTAAGGCTTGTCAAGTCTATAGGGAGGTTGCTTGTAAGAAAACACAAAATTATTGTACTTTGGAAGACTATAAATGGGTTGGAAAGTGGTTTATAGGCTTATCGCTAAATGGTAGCTTGTGTAAGTGAACAAAACACATGCACACACTCCACCTCTCCCATTCGGTCTCTCTCTCCCTCCCTCTCGGCCTTCTCTCTCTCTCTCTTGTACTATGTTCATATATATATATATATATATTTATGGTTTATAACTATAGGTATACCAAAGTTCAAAGTAGTCCTGCTAGGTCTATGAAAGAGGAGATGATTGTGCTAAGGCTTTAAATGACAAGAACATTGTCTCATGGGTAATATTTTCTTAGAAAGTGCATATAAGGTCATATAGGCATGTTTGTATTAGGCTATGAGGTATAAATGCCTATATGTAAGCATATGTGTACTTGATGAATCTAAGAAAGTAACTTTGGTGGACAATTTAGGTATAGGGCTATAATTCTTAGGGTTGCATGCAGGGTAACTAATTCTACTTCTTTTGGAAGCAAAATGATGGCTTCTTTGGCCTATGATTTCGTATTGTCAAATCAAGGCTTCATTGGCAACCTAAATGTTATTAACCAATGGTCGAAAATTTCCCTAGCATTTATTAACCATTGGGTAAAAGAATATTGGTGATAATTAGAGAATAAAATGATTACTCCCTTTGGTATTACTTGTCTTGTCAATCATATATTGGCAAGTAATGTCTATTATCCAATGGATAATATTTTCCCTAACATTTGTTGTCCAATAGACAAAGGAATATTGGTAATGATTAGGGTTTGGAGGGGTTCAAAATGCTCAAAGATGGTCAAAAAGGTCCATCTAGGGTTAGGAAAGTGTAACTAGGAGAGATGGTAGTTTGGTTCCTCCAACTAATTGGTTAGAATCCACGCCATTTGCCAATTAGGGTTTCTAGTCAAGAAATATAATTTTTAAGGACTAAAATCTAATTATGACGGATTATTAGAAATTAAAAAGAAATTTTAAAAGCAATCCAAGTAATTAAATTAGTAAATTCAAATATTTAAATGAATTTTTATTTATTGAAAATCAGAGTCGTTACAGCAGCAAGCAAACGTATGGCTATATAAACGAGGTTGACCTAGAGGTAAAAGGTACGCAATACGTTGCATTAATACTTTCCTACAAATAATTTGGGTTTCTCTCTAGTACGTGATACTAACTTAGGCATCGAATGACCTTTGTCACGAGAGGCAAAGGTGTGCTCACCCTTTGTCCATTTTGCAGATTAGGGTTCCGATGACAAACTAGGGTTCCAGTCAAGAGACACGAGTAGTCGTTGCAATCTTGTTCTGTTCTATAAGCATCATTCGTTTTTGCCCACTTACAGTGTCAATGTGGGAAGCAAAGAATTACTCTAGATGATGAGTATAGAGTTGGGTTTAGTCTTCTAGTGGCTTTGATTGAGTTTAGTACTGGGATTAGTAAACTATAATTTTATATTAGTCTAATTGTTACGGTTAGCCTACACTTGATATTGTAATAGTCATACGAGAATTATTTTGTTCAAGTTAGCTTGATTTGTGTTGTTTGATTGGGATTATTTTGTCATTCAAGTTAGCTTGATTTGTGTTGTTTGATTGCGCTACCGTTGAACTCAGGTGAGTAGTTAAATAATGTTACATACTTTCGAACTTCTCTATGTCTCTTAAATTATTGTTTTAGAAAATTCATTATTGAAATTGAAAGTACACAAGGGGAGTGATTTTGTCACTTCTTTTTTGTTAATGTCACTCTTTTTTGTGTCTATATAAGATGATTTGTTTGTGAGAGAATGAGAGTGACATTAAACAAAAATGGAAGTGACAAAATCAATTCCCATACATTGTTGTTTATATTGAATTGACATGCGATAATTTTTGGTGAGATCAATTTTTATTATTTTTTTGGTGAGAACTTGATGGATATTAATGGGAACAATTATTTTGAAAAGTTCAAGGAAATTATGTTTCTTCATGTTGGTGACCCTGACCATTGGGAAAGAGACTGTGCTAGGCCGGTGACCCTAATGCTTAACGGCTTTCTTCCGCCGGATTGTTTTAGGGAAAAGTAACATGAACTACCAACCCTGATGACTCTAAATTCGATATTGGATCCAATCTTGAGAAATATATATGTTGGCCATGGTACTATTTGTTTATGGTCCCATTGTTGATGGATATATGTTGTGATCACCACCAAATTATTGTTTAATGGTAAATTATTTTAATCCTCGTTTTCAACTTTATTTAATATACATGCTTTGTCATTTACTGAGCTCGTTAGTTAACGAATTTTTATCCAACTTCTTTTTCAGGCAAGTTAGAAAGTTAGGTAAGGATGCTGGCGGCGTCTCGGGGTTTTCTTTTGTTGACCTACTTAGGGTGTCTCATCCTAGTTTTATTTTAGTAATTGCTTCTGTATGTGAAACAATTGTCAGATAACAAACTCTTTTTATTATTGTTGGATCACTAGATACTGGTCGGTTCATGGGATGATTGTGCCTCATTCTTTTTGTTGAACTTAATTGGTTGGCTGTTTAGTAGTTCATTGCTTTAGTATTTAATTAAATTTCTTTTTAAGTTGCATGTTCTACGAGTTTGGGGTCTTGTGGTTCATGGCCAGTCATTTTTCATTTTGGGATGTGACATAGTCCATTAATAATCGGGTTTCATTAATATTTCTAAACTTGACCCTCTTAAAATTTCATTTCCCAAGCCTACCAACTAAGCCATTGATTTTTCTAAAATATTGTATTCGAGTATAAATTAATCATGCTCACCATTACAAATTATAATTTGCAACCAGTATTTTGAACGGTCTGAATGCAAAGGTACCGAACGAATTTAAAAAAAAAAGAAAAGGAAAAGAAAAAAGATGTTTCATGTAAGGACCCGTATTTTTCAGATATTATTTAAACGATCTATAAATGCCAGAAATCGAGGAAAATATGAAATTTATTGAATTTATGTGATTAGGGGCTTAAGTGTTAGGATTGTTAGTTGAGGGGTGCAGGTGTGATATGTTCTTGGGCTAGTATATATAGGAGGTGAGGGAGTAGAGAATCATTTTTCTCCTCCACCTCCCTCACGTCTCTCTATCTCTCGGCCTCTCTCTCTCCCCTTCTCGCTCTCTCTCCAAATTTCACCCAACCCACTCAAAACCCACTCAAATCAACCTTCAAACTTTCATCCCTACGCGTATTGTGGTCCGTATCGCGCTGGTTGAGCTAGGAGGAGTTGTATTCCGGTTCGACCAAGGTTTTCGGAAAGTTAGGGCTTGTAACTTCTTGGGTTTCGTGCTCCGACCTCGAGGTAGGGAATTCTACCTCTCTTTATATGTTATTTGAGTGTTTTTATGCCTTGTTTGAGTTGGTATTGGTTGTTATTGAGATTGGATCGAAACTTGAAATTTTCTGTCGAAATCTGTTGAAATCGCCTGTAAGTTACTCCCCCTACCGGTAGGAACTTTTCACCTACCGGTAGAACGATTGAGAAATTTTTTCAACCAGCTCAAACGTATAGCAGCAGCTCAAAAGCTGCTCTACGTATTCAACTCCTATCGATGGGAATTTTTTACCTACCGGTAGGTCATGCACAAATTCAAAATGTTGGCCATTCTGTTTTCAATTTCTACCGGTATGAATTCTTTACCTACTGGTAGGTCAAGTTTTACCGATAGGACTTGCTTGCCTACCGGTAGGAGATTGAGCTGCTGCAATATCTTTCAGCTGCTTCTGGAGCTACCTACCGGTAGGTCATGCACAAATTCAAAATGTTGGCCATTCTGTTTTTAGTTTCTACCGGTAGAAATTCTTTACCTACCGGTAGGTCAAGTTCTACCGGTAGGACTTACTTGTCTACCGGTAGAAGATTGAGCTGCTGCAGTATCTTTCAGCTGCTTCCCTATATATTCCAACTCCCATTGTGAAGCTTTTCATCGACTCTAATGGGTTTGTTTCCGTATTCCTTCAAGTGTTTTGAAGAGTATTACCCGTTCTTCACTTAGAGTGGTGTCTAATAGACTAGAGTGAACTTGTCGTATTAAGAAATGAGAAATGGACATTAGTGCACATTAAAATATGAACGATACACTTGGACATGTTTAGGGATCCGATGAGTAGTATTGCAATCCGCTTTCTCTTGAGTCGTAGAATTCTTAGATCCCTTTAGTATATGCTTTTACGGACTCCAAGTACATAAACTAGATGACCGGGTATCGCAGAGTCTAGTCGTGGGTAGATATGTGGTACGTGAAGGTACGGGGGTGTACTTAGAAGTACGGTGAGGTCGTGTGGTGTTGTGGTATGCTCAAGGGATAAGGCATGTATTAATTAATTAGTCGGAGTCTTGATATGGATAACAGTTTAGAACGTTTAGAAATGTAATGAACGTGGTGGATTGGTTGAATGTTTAGAATGCTTGAAGTGAAATTGATGTTGTGAAAGAACTGTTTGAGAGAATATAATAACTTGTGTTCGCACGACTCGTCAAGTCTTTCAATCCCTTTGGCATCCTCCCTATGAGGTTCAAGTGTAGAAACTAATGGATAATGTGTTGTAGGATTATATATACGGGCTTAATACGCTTTGTCAGACACGGATGGGTGAACAAATGAAAAGGCATCAACGTGTATATTTGGGGAGTTAAGAAATGGTTAATTGAAGTTGTCACGTCCTCGATTTTAAACATAAATAACAATACCTTTTGAAGTATAAATCCTCACTATAGTATAGCCGATATCCCAAAATACAATACTGTTCCCAAATCCTCAATTTTGTTCACAAATACAACGCTTCAAATTAAGACATTCCAGTACATTACAATACAATTTGATTTACAAATATATAGCTAGCTCCTGAAAACCCCTTTTTAATGCAAAGATGCACTCCATGCACTTCATGTCACTACCCTTGTGTAGTACCTGAAATGATAATAGGTTTGAGCAAACACGCGCCCAGTAGAGAAATCTTTACACAAGCTATACGAAAATGAGATGAAATATGCACCGGAGATAAATAAGTTTCATGAACAACAGGGATTTACCACAATAGACAAATGGATATCGACTTCTATGTTCTAAGCACCTTATCGTGATTCCTGTCAGATTCATGTCAAACTCAAGGCTATACTAAGTTCACATCAAACCAAACAAACTTACAATAGGTTCTCAACCACCTCATTTACTACATGCATAAACACCACAATCTATCACAATTTCACTTTACGGAATATCAACTCTCTTCCCTTAAAACTTTCATTTTTTTTTCATCAAAATGACTTGTGAAAACCAAAACCAAACCAATACATGTCAAGATCCATAATTCGAGGGTGAATATCAGAATCCGTTGACTCACACTAGAACCATTCCCACCTTTCATGTGTCCAACGCCATCTCATCGTGTGTGTCTTGAGCCGAAGCTCCTGCCGGGTTAATTATGGGACCCCGATATCCCCTGCCAAGCACCCACCTAGAAGGTTGGGCCTTGAGTGTGAAATATGAGCTTTTAGCTCCTGCCAGGCTAATTATGGGACCCTGATATCCCCTGCCAAGCACCTACCTCGAAGGTTAGGCCTTGAGTGTGAAATATGAGCTTTTAGCTCCTGCCAGGCTAATTATGGGACCCTGATATCCCCTGCCAAGCACCTACCTCGAAGGTTAGGCCTTGAAAATTCTCCGTGTCGATTTGATATTCACATTCATTTCACTTTCCATTTCACAAACATCAAGTCATACAATCGAGTCCAAAGCCATCTAATCTATCGCATGGCATTACAAGACCAGTAATCTACCGTATCGCAAATTAGCAAATACAAACGTCTTCACCATACCTCTAAATATATCCCCGCACCTATACAGCATGCTACTCACAAGCAGTTTCTAAAGTACCCATCCGTTCATGACAATAATAAAATTACACTTAACAAATCCCTAGGGAATGGGAACGATCAATGAGTCACCAAAGGATAAGCAACCAAGCTTAGGGATGGTTCAAAAGTGTTTTAGATGTGTTAGAAGTGATTGAGAGTCAAAACAGACGAACGAGAATCAACGGACCAAAACTGTCCTAGAGAGCGGTCAGTGTTCGACAATTCATTAAAAATTTCATACTCAATATTTTTCAATGATTCCAACGCCAAACGTTCACCAACTTACCAATCTTTAAAACCCATAAGGACCCATAACCAACAACATCATTTAACCATAGCAAACGATGAATAAACACTGCTTTGTACGCTGCCCAGACTTTCAGATTACAGGGCAATCTTCTAAAAATCATAATAAATCGAGTTCTTAGTATTTTTGAACGATTCCAGTCCCAAAAGTTGCGCAAGTGAATGAAACTTAAAAGGTATGAAGGAACCCTAGTCAAATCTGCAGTCCAAGGACGGTTAAATAGGCATTTACCGAAGCGATACGAATCTGCGTGACAGATTGACACACCTCCACTCAAATGATCATAACTTTGGATGTACTAAGAATTTTAAGGTGATTCCAGTGGCAAATGAAAGCTAACTTCAAGACCTTCGAACCGACATAAAGTTTGTATAAAACGGACATCGGACGAGGAAGTTATGGCCGTCCGAAGCAGACTGAAATCCAGAACACGAGACAGATTGCAGACCAGTTTTCTAAAAATCACCATAAATTCAATTCTCAATGGTTTCGAGTGATTCCAGCGGCATTAGAACGGGCTTTAAGTCTACTCTATTTCATATGAAGGAACCAAAATTCAATCAGGAGTTTAAGAAGGCGTAAAACCCCAAAAACAGAGACCCTGTTCTGCAGATTTTCGGAAATGGAACAAACAACCTCAAACAACGAAACAAAGCACGATCTAGGTACATAAACACCGTATAAACGCATAACAAGAGTAAGAAATCCCTACCTCAAGGGTTTTGAGCAAAACCCGACCCCTTTGACCAAGTCAACCGAAGCCCACGTGGTCCGATCGTAATTTTTCTTGAATATTCAGAAAGCCCGCGCTCCGTAGAACAACTTTAATTCTTGAACTTTGTCCGGAATCATGCTAGAAGGTGTTGAGATCAAAGGGAGAAGAGAGGAGAGAAAATTTCGGAGGAGAGGAGAGAGAGACAGTGAGCCGAAGAGTGAGGGAGAGAAATGGGAGAATTATTCTCCCTGGAAAAGATAAAGGTTGGGGAGGGATCCCCTGCTTCTCGTGCCACACACTCACACGTGCACCTCTCACATAATTACTATTATATCCTTCCACAAACACGCCGCACCGTAAATCCATACCGTCTATCTCAACAAGTCGTACGATTGCGAAAGGAAAAAAAATACGATCTCAAAAATACGGGTCTCTACATTCTACAATCCTTAAAGAAATTTCGTCCTCGAAATTTGCTCATCCAAGTCCAACCGAGTCACAAACCACAATACCAAACCTCATACTGTCATCTCATAATAATCACATCATCCTTTCCTTTCTATGTAGAAAATTTTTATTTTTTTTATTTTTTTATTTTTCTTTTTAAACCCAATTACTCCACAAAATCCTCACTATTATTATGGTTCTACCACTCAACACTCAATCGCAAGCCACTGTCATCTTCATCGAATCCTCAAGTCCTTACATCTATACAAAAATTCTAAACTCCACATACCAACGTGACAATCATACCACATACGAACAAACAATTTCCTTACGTTCTCCAAGTACTTTTTTTTTAACTTCCTAGGACAAATTAAACTGCTCTTAAAAACTCAAATTCTAAACTTCAAGTTCTGTCTTTCCCGATCAACCTCCATCGGTACATCAATACACATAACACAAAACTGCTAGCCGTTACCTCCATTTCATGTCTCTATTACCCTCACAACTCTCTTATCAATTTTACATTACCTCAAGTGCCCTTTTTCTCCATCTAACATTCAAATACAACCAGATTCTAATACTTTTCCACATCTCTCATCTCACTTAGTATCCCTACCAACTCTGAGAAATCCGAATTCACTCCTATGGTAATGTGTCCCTTCTACATAATTCAATGCGATACAATAATGGAACCGTTCACAGAAACTCTCAAATCCACCGTTTTCCTTGAACTTAGTTTCCCCGCTTATTACTGTTGCTACTAAAAAAAAACAAACACCAAATTCAACTACAACAACAACTTTTCATAGCAATTACTCACACAGGCACTATTGTTTATTCTACATTGTATCCTAAAAGCCAATTTCACGCATTGAGATTACATAACGAATCAAACATGTAGGTTAAAGCTAAATAACACATTTCATACACGAAATATTTCAATAAACCCATGGTACAATTTAATAGTTTACACAACACCAGACACATCCACGGATTGACAGACTCACTCACTATCCAACAAATTCACGGAGTATCCAACAGACTCATTCAGTATCCACAGACTCGCAAAGTATCCAACGGACTCACCAAGTATCCACAGACTCATAAAGTATCCAATGCTTCACATTTCATGGCTCTAGAAAGCCCAATGGTAATCTCGTTCTTTTAACCTTCAAAATACCTTTCACGTTTTCTGTTCACCCATCAATCTCGAATATTCTTATTCGGTAACTCTAGTCAAGCTAAGTACTTCACATACTCACAACTTTAAACATTATTGTAAATATAATATACACACCAAACATATGTACTCTTAACACTTAATCATCTCTATGCATTGACAGTGTTACAACTTGACAAGATTTCATCATCCAAGTACCTACACATAATAGGTGTCATGGCTGCACTAACAAACATCCAATACTCCCGAATATCTCTATCCTAAACTTTAGACACCGATACAAACCAATTGACAAACTTTTTCCCACTAAATACCCATAAGACTCCAGGGTTTTCAAGCAGCATATCTATACTTCTCATTATATTCTAAGGCCCCCACTACCTTATCACTTAAGAATTAATTTCACAAGCAACGATAACCTCTAACAGTTCCACTCACCACAAGTCCCACAACACACAATTTTCTCTCACACCCAGCAATACTATCCTTGTTTTCCTACCAACCTGTCATGTTGACACTGCCACAACAATCACTTCAGCAATGACAACACCAACACCATAACACTTCTCCTATCGACCCCTCATAACACTATCGCTACGGCAATCACTACAATGTAACAATGATTACGACAACACCACAACACATCATTTTTCTACAAAATTTCTATATATAGACATCTGTCTCAAACCTATAGATCTTACCCCTAAGTATATACTAAGTATCCAATCGACTTCCCAAGACTTCCATCTAGAAGGAGCGGTAATCAAGCGCCTCTTCCAACTGGATCTCATCGGTAGTCGCCTGAGTGTCCAGAAGACACTTACTGTTTCTAGACACCCTACCTATAACTCTCATCTTCCTAAGTCAACCTCGGACACTTACAAGGGTTCCACTTGTCTTACCTATTCTTAAAACCACTACCCCTATAACTACCATAACAATGACAAACACAATCTACCATAGTAAGATATTATCCCCTCGAACTCATTCAAGATGCTCACTAGCTCAATCCTCTAGCTATAATACACTTCTCTCACTTAAAAATTACTTAAAGTATTTATAACTTAACACGCTTAAGATTGAATACTTAATCCATACAGTTCACATAGAAATCACATCAAACACTTAACTCGTAGGTCATATTAATATTCTAAAACTCATCATATGCTAAGAAATTATCTCTTTCACATATCAATATCGTCACAACTCACGACCATTTCAATCGCCACAGTTTCTTTCCAAATCTCATCTCATCAAAAGGTACTTTACCATAGTTGGTTCAAGACCAAGACTGCAACCGAAGAGTGAGGGAGAGAAATGGGAGAATTATTCTCCCTAGAAAAGATAAAGGTTGGAGAGGGATCCCCTGCTTCTCGTGCCACACACTTACACGTGCACCTCTCACATAATTACTATTATATCCTTCCACAAATACGCCGCACCGTAAATCCATACCGTCTATCTCGACAAGTCGTACGATTGCGAAAGGAAAAAAAAATACGATCTCAAAAATACGGGTCTCTACAGAAGTTTTGTGGTAAAATCAATAGATTGATGATGAAAGTGATTATGAAATGATGTTGATTATGAAAGTATGAGATAGGACCCAAGTGGTCATTATTGAGGGAAAAGACTCGGGGTGACCCTGCACTCGAGGGAACTAGACCTGAGGTGACCCAACTGATTCTTATTATTGAGGGAATAGACTCGGGGTGACCCTGCGCTCGAGGGAAGTAGACCCGAGGTGACCCCAATTGATTATTAATATTGAGGGAAAAGACTTGGGGTGACCCTACGCTCGAGGGAACTAGACCCGAGGTGACCCTAGTGATTATTGATGGGAAATACCGGATTAAAAGAAAAGAAAGGTTTTGCAATAAAGGGATTTGATGAAGATCAATGTGGATACGAGAAAGATTGTAGTACTGTACGAAGAATAATAAGATATTTTTTAATTGACTATAGACAAATGTGGAACGATGTGGATTTGTTTGTGTATCTAGTTAAAGATGTAAACGGTTAGTGACATTTATGTGTAGTCTTGGATTCTTGGACTATAGCTTGTGGTTTGCTAGTAGTCATCGTACTATGGGCATATTTGTCAATGCACACTCGTTATGGTGCATTATTCATCAAAATTACATATAGTTTGAGTTTAGAATTTTCTACTGGGCTAGTGTAGCTCAACCAAATCTTTCTTTTCAGGTTCAGACACCGGGCAAAAGATTGCATGCATTGCGTGCTTGGCAATGGCAGACTTTTGGAAGCTGACATCATTGTTATTTTGTCATCTTTGTGTAGGTCTCATTTTGTAAAAGACGATCTTATAATTAATTACTCTTGAATTTTCTTTTTGACTAAAGTTGTAAATGTCTAAACTTAAAGAACTATTTGTAAATTAAACAGGAGGGAAACTTTTTTGAGTAACGTATATGTTATGCAAGACTCTTTTATTAAAAATGTATTATTTAATGATGAAAATCGAGGGCGTAACATTTCAATTTGAAAAGTTGATTCAGAGACGAACGGCCGGATTGACCGCTCGACGCCTGGTCGGCAGGAGTGCCGCTTTTTAGGGTCCCCGGTCCGCAGTGCATTGCACCACTTGAGAAAGATTCTCTTTGTAGATACAATTCTGCCCGTTACGTTAGCCCTACCCGTTTGTAAACCCCTCTAGACCCGAGCGAATCTTGTAACCAAAGGTCTCTCCCCCTTTTCCAGTCCCGTGTTCACCTCTCTCTCTCTCTCTCCCTCCCCCAGGCAGAAGAAGAAGTAAGATGTGGAATAATGCAGAAGGAGGAGCAGCGGAGGTCACTCTCGAGACCTCCATGGGTTCTTTCACTGTCGAGGTATCCCCTCTCTATCTCTTACCCTCTCTTTCGCCACATGTGAATGTTTATTCGTGTATGAATTTGTAACATTGATTCATCGCTGTAACTGGTAATATTATGTAAAATTAGATGTACAAAGACCACGCGCCGAGAACTTGCAGAAACTTCATTGAACTCTCTCGTAGAGGTTACTACGACAATGTCAAGTTCCACCGTATCATCAAGGTATTCCCTCCCTCTCATATCGAGGAAGTCTAGGAACACAACAAGATACACAACATTGTGCACAACATGTCTCTGTGGCAGTGTGTCAAATTGGTACTTTATATTTAGCAATTTAGGAATGTTGTGCTTCTTCTTGTTGTATTCCTAAACCTTTCCCTGTCATCAAACATAGATGCACAAACTTCGATGTGATGTATTTGTTGTGCGTGTGCTACATGTTTATGTCTTGAGTAGTTCACCGTTTGCATTGGTTTTTGTTTAGGATTTTATTGTGCAAGGTGGGGATCCCACGGGGACAGGAAGGGGTGGAGAATCCATTTATGGGTATGTTCTCAACCTATGATCTTTTTGTACAATATGAACAAGAAAAGTTCCCAAATGCTGTTTTACCAGGAGTAGTTTTTATTGGTATTGGAATTTGAAATTTTATAGGAAGGATAGACATTCATTCACTTTTACATTCATTTGGGATATTATACGACAGTCATGACACTATCTTTTGCATCATCCATGGTTAGAAAGTGACACACAAAGATTTTAATTTTGCATCTTTAGCTCAACAATGGTTGAAAAGATATTAGTTGTTTAGCTTTCGACATCTAAGGTTTGCATTTTTTTGCATTCGTTCACACTTCAACCTATGAGTGAAATGAGAATTCCGAATTTTGTCTATCATACTACAAGTTTCAATAATCGTTCACCAATTGCCTTTTTCATTATCGTTCATCCATTGTACGAAGTGAGGTAACCCATCTTTGCCCAAAATTTCCCAGTATCTCATTCTATTCTACAATTTGAAACAAAAACAGGTCATTCTGTGGTATATGGGTTCTTCTTTCCTAACTTTAGCCTGTGGTCACCCTCTATTCGGTTCCATGAGGCCATTTTTAGGAGTTTTTGTTTTTTCATTTGCATGCCTGGTAACCAATTCCCCTTTGATCAAAGTTGAAAATGTATTGACTAGATGGTTGTAGGTCTCTTATGAAGCACTGCGATCACTTGAGAACTTCAGCACAATGGTTTTTTTGGGAAAGTGACTAGGCTAAGGGGATATTTCATAATCTCTCTTATTTTCAATCTGACTATAAAAGATTATACCCAACATGTGAATTTGCTTCTAAATATCTGCGTTGCCGGGCGCCTAGCAACTGCAATTACAGTACAAGAGGTGAATGAAAGAGAACATCTGTTGGGAAATTGCTGATTTGAGCAGCCTATTCCTATTAATAGACAAAATTCTCTTACGCTGCAAATTTCTTTTCTTTTCTTGTTGTCTCTTCAAAGTTGTGGCATCCAACAATCAATTCACGCTGGGATTCAGTATTTAATGGTTTATCTGAAGGAAGACCCAAAAGCTTATCTGGGGTCGTACCTATTTTGCATAACTTCATTTCCCAATAAGTTAGTGTCACATTAGTGTGCATTTCACAACGAAATGACAGCATTTGAAGGGGCACTTCCTTGGGCCTCCTTTTGTTGTCTAGGTGCTTCTCCCACTTTTTATATCATGTAAAAGGAATGTGTCAACGTGTCAAAAACTATTGCAAAACAGTATTTAATGGTTTATCTGAAGGAAGACCCAAAAGCTTATCTGGGGTCGTACCTATTTTGCATAACTTCATTTCCCAATAAGTTAGTGTCACATTAGTGTGCATTTCACAACGAAATGACAGCATTTGAAGGGGCACTTCCTTGGGCCTCCTTTTGTTGTCTAGGTGCTTCTCCCACTTTTTATATCATGTAAAAGGAATGTGTCAACGTGTCAAAAACTATTGCAAAATAGTAGGTAGGATGTTTTTTTTTTGGGAGATGCACGTTGTTCGCCCTATTTGCTAGCAAATAACAACTTAAGCTTTTGTTGGTTTTGGGAGGTATGAAATTCAATTCTCTTCATTTTCAATTCTACTTTGTATTTATGGCATTTGCATCTCCACGTACAATATGAGGTTGGGTGCTTGATAGGGCCCATTTCCTCAGCTTAGCTTTTTTGGCCAATTGGTGTCCCAACAATTTCCTCACCAAGAATAGTTGGACTAGTTGTCAAACTTGCATGGAAAACTCCAGTTATTTTATAAGAGTAGGTTGTGTGATCCAACTGGTTTGGAAGCAAGTTTGGTTGTGGCCCTGTGGGAAAAATGAATAATTTAGAATCTCCACCAACAATTACATTCACTATGGACTTCTATTTATCTGTTGAAATATTGCAAAAACGATGCAATTCGTCCGTTGACATATTTGTTGACCCGTTTATATTTGAAATTCAGTCAGCCGTTTTCCTAGTTTCTCAAAGTTTTGTTTCTGAATTATTGCCACGTTGCCAAAAAACTTGTGACACAGTAGTTGATGAGTCCAGGTTCAGCTTCTCTTCTGAGCAACTATCAGCATGTATGACGACATTTAAGTTTAAGTTCTGACTAGTTGTTAATTATGTGGTCTACTGATTATTTCAAAATTCAAGGGCTAGTTTCATATGACTGCCCCAGATTTCTAAAACAGAAGGGAGCTATCAACTTTTGTTTTTGTTTAGGATCTATTGGTCCAAACATGCTTTGTAGTCGCTATTTTATTGGCTAATAAAATCTCTACCCTGCCAGAAGGTAGAAATAAAAGAAGAGGTACAAAAAAATTCAGTCAGTCCAGGGAATTGTCTGATGGTGCTGTTGTGGGAAGCAAAATGTTGAATTATTATGGAGAAGCTGGTGATGAGTGGTTATTGTTGTTTGCTGACAAGAGTTGCATTTGTGTGGACGCACTGGATGGGGAGAAGGCGAACAACTGATTTCTCTCATTCTTCCTGAAGATCTTCCTCGCCACTGGAGACCTGATGGTTGGTTTTGAGAAACAAAAAAAAATTGGAGCAAGAGGGAATTGATGAATTGTCCAATCCCACAACCCACCCACTCCCTCCCCCCTGCCAAAGGTGTGCCCAAAGGTTTTCTAGAGGTGAAATCTAGAGGCTTTCACCTCTATATTTCTGTGCCTAAAATGTAGAATTCGCAACTGAAAGTGTCATGATTTTGAACTCAATGCAGCCTCCTATTGACTCTCTTAGGAGGGAAGGATCCTCTAAGAGGGATTAACTCCAATGTACTAGTGTAGGTGTCAGGGCACGTATGATCCTCTGGGAACTCGGGGTGTGCTATATCAAACCTTGGACACGAATCTTACCCCAAACCCAACACCTGCAGACAGGTTGACAGAAGGGAAGGTTCTGAATCTGTTCTATCTTAATCCTATAGTGTGTAAAAGATGTGAGGTTGGACTCACTGGAGAGTTGCTCAAGTTGGTTTGCTAAATAGTAGTGGGAAGACAGGTAAAATGTTAGCAAGGTTGTGGGGCTTGTGAAACGTAATTCGCTTGACTCTTCCTGTTACCCTCTGTAGTCTATCAACAGCTGCCAAGTTTTTTAGTAATAGTATATTGAACTCTAGGAATTTAAAGCAAGTTAAAGCGCATGTGAAATTGATTACTTACTTAACCATATAGCAGCTATTGTTAGAATCTCATTCCAAGTCTTACTGTGAGATTGATTACCCAAAAAAATAAATAAATCTTCCTATGATTTGAATAACCTGTCGAGGCTACACTGTGTTGCCATGAAAGCATCAGTAACTGTAACTAATTACAAGGGTCACTGGTTTAAACTTTTGTTTTTATCTAAAATCTGCTTAGGTATACCACTCTTGGGATTTTCATTGGCTGGAACTTGGTTCACTGCTAGTATTGTCCACGTGGAAGTTTTCAGGCTTTGAATGTTTTGACTTATGGTTGACTTGTTTGTTAATTTATTGCAGTCAAAAGTTTGAGGATGAGATCACACCGAAATTAAAGCATACTGGAGCTGGCATTATATCCATGGCTAATGCTGGTCCAAATACGAACGGAAGCCAGTTTTTCATTACCTTGGCCCCAACGCCATCATTAGATGGTAATAACATGATTCTGCTCAGTTACTAGTAGATTTATTTCTTGTATCTTCGATTGTTTGAACGTGCGTACTTTGCATACTTATGATGCTCAAGTTGACAGGCCTTGTTCTTTCAATCTATTTACTTGGGTTATAGCTGCCGTACTAGGTGGTGAAGACTGAAGTATTATGTGACAAATCTATGAGAGCAAGTATATTTTCTGGAGAACTGTCCGTCATTCCCTTAGGAATATCTTCTTCTTATACTCTTCATTATTCTATACAAGGAATGTTTACAACTCTCAAATCCCAAAGATTAAGCTATCTACCACTAATTCCCTAATTATAGCAATCATACAAAAGATCCTACACCTGATTTGCTGGTCATAAGCAATCAGACCACTAAACAAATCATCTATTTTTGGTATGACAATTGGCTCCATAAATTCAGCCTTGACACCTCCCCTCAAATTGATGCGGGTGAATTGACCAGACAAATTATCAATTTGTCAACTAAGAACTGGTGGCGAGTCTTCGTCAATGCTTTTGTGAAAACATCTGCGTTTTGAAATCCCGTGGACACATGTGGCAAAGTAATGATGTGATCTGTACAAGCTTCCTGAATGTAGTGGCAGTCCACCCCGATGTGTTTTGTTCATTCATGAAGTACTGGATTTTCAACAATACATATGGCACTCAGATTATCAGCATGCAAAGGCGTGGGATTCACTTGTGGAAAGCCTAATTTAGAGAGCAAGCGACACAGCCAAACAATCTCAGAACACGCAGAATACGTGGCTTGATATTCGGCTTCAGTGGAAGATTTTGAAACCCTCTCTTGCTTCTTACATTTACATGAAATATGAGCATCGCCAAGATACATCACCACCCTGTTGTAGATCGACGTGAGTCTGGACATCCAGCCCAATCAACGTCACTATAAGCTGTAAGCTGGACAGATGAACCAGCTTTGTAGAATAACCCACGCTCCGGAGTACCCAATAAATAGCGAATGATTCATTTGACAGCTGCTAGATGAAGATGCTGAGGTTGGTGCATAAACTGACTCATCAAATTGACAGCATAGGAAATATCTGGTCTGGTTATTGTCAAGTAGACCAAGTTGCCTACTAGTTGTCTATATGCCGTAGGATCGGAGAGTAAATTTCCTTCATCTTTTCGATATTTGACAATAAGGTCTTTAGCATATTTGGACTGATTAACAAAATCCCTTGAGTTGACTAAGTCCTAAGAAATAGGTGAGAGTTCCAAGATCCTTCATATGAAAAGAAGAATGTAAAGATTCTCGTAGCTGATGAATACCTTTCATATCTGTGCTCATGATGATTATGTCGTTGACATATACAAGGAGAATAGTTATACCCGCACCAGAGCGACGAATAAACAGAGAAGGATCATTAGCACTTTGAGTTAAAGCAAGTTGATGAAGAGTCTTATGAAACTTTTCAAACCAAGCCCGCGGTGCCTGTTTTAGCCCATAAAGAGAGCATCGTAGACGCCATTCATTTGAAATGGAATTCCTTTGGACACCTGAAGGAAGTCTCATATAGACTTCTTTGAGATCACCATGTCAGAAGGCGTTTTTCACATCCATTTGAAATAAAGGCCATGATTGAGAAGCTGCTACAAAAATCAGTGCACGAACGGTTGTCATTTTAGCCACAGGAGCAAAAGTCTCCTCATAATTAATGCCATACTCTTGTCTATTTCCAAGAGCCACCAACCAAGCTTTGTATCATTCTTAGGAGCCATTTACAGCCAATCGGTTTATGGTTAACTGGACAAGGGACAATGTCCCAAGTGTGGTGTTTCTGTAGAGCTTCCAATTCTTCCTGCATTGCTTTTTGTCAACATGAATGCCGCATGACTTGTGAATAAGTGGCTGGAATAGATGTCGGTGATGAAGTAGCTAAAAATGACAAGCGTTCATGTGGTCTAGATGGGCGAGTGGATCTTCAAAGTTGAGGAGGTTCAGGACTTGAATCAGGAGTTGGGGAGCATTCGCCGTTAGGACCATCTGGTGGAATGGTAGTTGTACCTCTTCGCTGATATACCATCCCTGGTTTACACCTTGTAAAAGTTGGAGAAGTACTACCAAAGTCATCAAGGTAAGAGTATGATGATGGAAGAGTAGAAGCATGATGATTTTGGAAAAAATATTGATTTTCAACAAAGACAACATGACGAGAAATGCGAATGTGACGAACGGGAGGATCATAACACAAAAATCCCTTTTGATTAGGCGCATACCCAAGGAATGCACAACGTGCAGATTGTGCTGTTAATTTGTTCTGATTTGGTGCTGGAAAGTGAACATAAAGACAACCAAAAGTATGCAATTGGTTGTAGTCGGGATGAGTTTTGTGCAACCGAAAGTGCGGAGACTGATTTTGAAGATTGGGTGAAGGTAGTTTATTGATAAGATGCACAGCCGTAGATAGAGCCTCCACCCCAAGAAGAAGTGTTCGGATAACATCCAAAAAATGTCGATTTTTTCGTTCAGCAACTGGTCGCTGAGGAGTATACGAGCAAGTTCGCTGGAAAATTATTCCTTCACTTTGAAGATAATTTTGAAATCCATGATCTGTATACTCTCCACCAGAATCAGATTGCAAAACTTTTATAGATGTGGAAAATTGATTTTTTACATAAGCCATGAAGCGTTTGAAGGAATCGGAAACACCAAATTTATGATACAAGAAATAGATCCATGTGTAGCGACTATAGTCATCTATGAAGGTAACAAAGTATTTGTGGTGAGAATGGGAGGAAATAGGTGCAATCCCCCACACATTCTGAGTGAATCAAGTCAAAGAAATTGATAGTTATGTCATTGTGAATTGGAAAAGGAAGAGCTTTACTTTTACGCAATTTGCAACTATCACAATGAAACAAAACATCTTGTAAAGCAACAGGATCTTTATTCAAGAGCAGACCAGATTTCTAACATGAATAACAATTTTTTGGCATTAGGATGCCCCAATCTTTTATGCCACATTTGATATGATGGAGTAGAGCTGTAGAGGTAGAACAAAGTAATGAAAACAAGGATTTATTCTTGGGATAACTAGATAAACGAATAGGAAACATCCTTCCACATTTAGGTCCCTTCCCAATCACTTTCCCCGACGTCTGATCCTGCACAATGCAACCAGATTTGGAAAATGAGATGTTGCAATTGTCATCAACCAGTTGACCAGCAGATATAAGATTAGAAGCCAAACGTGGTGTATGTAAGACATTAGGCAACAACAAAGTATGAGGAATATCACCCACTGATTTGATTGGCACAACTTCACCATTAGCAGTTTGAATTTGCAAATTACCCGCATGTGGCTTTATATTTGACAGATGTGCCGACGAAAAGGTCATGTGATTGGAAGCACCAGAGTGAACATACCATATGGGAGATGAGGTAGTTTTACTAGTGAGGCAAAAAGCTGAGATTACAGATTGAATTATTTGTTGAACTACCTCCGGAGTTATAATAACACTGGAAATGGTAGAAGAATGAGATGGAGCAGGAGCAGCATATGAAGCATTAGGAACCATGCGCGAACCCTCAGCAAGAGCAACATATAAAGCATTAGGAGATCGATTTTGAGGTCGTCAACGACATTCTGTGATCAAATGTCCAGGCTTCTTGCAGTAGGTGCAGTACCTTTTGCAATTAATGGCTATATGGCCAAATTCTTTGCAGCTGTAGCACTGTTTTGTGCTCACATCCTTTCCTCTAGTCTGAGTTGTAAATGCTGCATCCAGTGGATTGGAACCAATGTCTTTCCGTTCGAGTGCTGCCTGAGGCAAGCATCGCTGTTCTTCTCGAAGGAGTTCACTCAAGCAAATCTCCAATGATCGAGTGGGTGCCCTACTCATCAGATTTGAACGGACAGGTTCATATTCGTGTCTCAGTTTCATGAGAAACTGATCTCCTTGAGTAATTTCATGCATTGCTTGGAGAGTCTTTAAACCCTCAATCAAAACATTACCATAAACAAGCTCTTTATATTCAGCCCAAATATTAATAAACCCAGAATAATATTCTTGAATAGACATAGTCCCTTGGGAGTATTCAGACATGTCTAATTCAAGCTGAAATCTTCTAGTTGGGTTATCTTGATTGAAAATCTTCTTTAGATAAGTCCACATATCTTTAGGATAAGAATGCAAATTGAGTACAATTTTGGAATCTACTGGGCTTAAAATCCAAGTAATTACCTTGGCATCATTACTTTACCACTTTGCTTTTTCAGCATTTTCAGTTGGTTTAGGAATGGACCCATCTTTGTGTCCCCACAATTCTTTCCCTTTCACAAACATGCGAAATTGAAACTCCCAAGAAAAATAATTTTTCCCATCCATCTTGATGGGCAAGATTTCTGATTTCTGACATTCTTAACCACAAAGGAAACTCTAAAAATGACAGGATAAAAATCTGACTGAGTACTTGAGAAAGATGATACCTCTAGAACAACCTTAAACTTCTAAAAACAAGACACCATAGCTAGGGCTCTAATACCATGACAAATCTATGAGAGCAGGTATATTTTCTGGAAAACTGTCCGTCATTCCCTTAGGAAGACCCTCTTCTTATACTCTTCATTATTCTATACAAGGAATGTTTACAACTATCAAATCCCAAAGATTTAAGTTATTTACCACTAATTCCCTAATTATAGCAATCATATAAGTCAAAGATCCTACACCTGATTTGCTGGTCATAAGCAATCAGACCACTAAACAAATCATCTATTTTTGGTATGACAATCAGCTCCATAAATTCAGCCTTGACATTATGCCTAAAGGTTGTGCAGAACCAACATGGTCTTTAACTTAATGCGATTACTTTGGCCCTTGTATGTGGGCTCTAAAATTCATATAAGCACTTGCCTTTTCCTGCTAATAGTTAGGTAGTTTCTGTTGTCTGGCACTTACAATGAATGATAAAATAAAGAGAAGATGGTAAATTTGTAATCATCAACTAGTTGATGTTTTACTAGCTAAAGGTGGGTTTCTTTGTTTGCTTGTTTAATTTCATGGGAGTAGCGAAAATTCTAGATAATGTGCCCATTCATCAGTTTCACACAAATACATCCATAAGTCATAATCAATTGTATGTGCCTATGTAGACACGCATGCAAGAAACATGTCTTCTGGACATTTAGAGCTAGTGAGGTGTTTAAGAGTATTTGTGAATTTGCCTGCTTGGCGTTCTCCTTTCACTTCAACTTCAACTATTGCTACTTCCTCGACCTAACCCCGAGATCTTGAATTCTTAACACATAGAGACTGCCCCCACTTCCCTTAATTAGCTTGTTGTGGAACGTGCTTGACTATATAGGGCAGCCCAAGTTTTTGTATTGGAGCAAGCACATGGCTTGGAAAGCATGACTACTTGTAGCTACATGGTAGTGAAACCTATGTTGGGAAATTTATTGGTGATCTAGAAACCTCTTAATAGTATGGTGTGTGCAGTCTCTTGTGGATTGCTACCTCTTGATGTAGACAAATTACAATGATATAAGTCTGAGTTTCTCAGAAATAGACTCATACTCAGTTCGTATGAACATTTAGACACGCATGCAAGAAACATGTTTTACCTTGACAGTGTTTTAAAAACACTGTTTCGTAACTGATTTTCGAGAGTCTTACATGAATATGGACGGAAAAATGGTGATTTGGAAATTCCAGTGTTCTAAAATAAGGAATTAATCGGTGATTCATCGGCGATTAATCGCTGGTGGGGCCTTTCCGATTAGGTCCGACTAACAATTAATCGCCGATTACTAATTGACATGCACCGATTAATCTGATTAATCACTTGAAGGTGGCCTACCGCTCGATTAGCGCGTATCGACTTTTAGAACATTGGGAAATTCACATGAGTATCGGCTTATACGGCCATTACGTATTGCGTGTAGGTCTGTCACTTGTAACAACTAGTACACCCCGTTATGACACTGACAAAGTACTAAGAAAAACACTTGTTCTCCTCTTTTTTGTTCTTTTCCTTGAACTACATGTGATACTATAGTGCGTGAGATTCTTCTGGCCGAAAGACAGATTCCAGAATCAACCCCCTATTATTTCAACTGGGTCAGAGAAGAAAGAGAAAAAACTACATCTACGTTATTGCCTTCACCAAAAGACCTCTGATTTACATAAATGGCGTCGATTCAGAGGCTATATGTGCCCAATTTCTATTATAATAGGGAGAAATAGCTTTGATTTCAACTTCTTTGGCTTTGGATTCGATTAGGTGAAAATCCTTGATATATTGTTTCTCTTTGATTTGCATGTTTAGGCTGCGATTTAGGTTTTTATTGATGGATTAGGGGTTGATTTTGGGATTTGATTGAAGGTTTTGGCTCTGGGTTGGTGGTCGTGTTTGACGAAGGGTGGGTTTCTTTTGTTTTCTCCCTTCTGTTGACAATCGAGTAATGGAGGTGGGGTACTGGGTGTATACGTATGTAGGTATTTTGGTAATGAATGGGATTTTATACGGTATATTTTGTGAACTAAATAGTTTTGTACCCATTAGATTTGATATTTTTTCCTAGAAACTGATTTTGGAAGCTATGTTTAAGAGTTCTTTTAAAAAAATTCGAAAGGAAAAAAAAAAAAGTTTTGTAACTTCAGTTCAAGAAGTAAAGACCTCATAATTATAGTAAGAAAATGCTAAAATTAGTCTAATAAGTAGTATAAACATTATTTCTTAGAATTTAAACTCCATTGCCAAGATGAATTACTAAGAATTTATTAATGTAAACTTGCGGAGTGATTAAAAAAATACCATGACCTGTGATAAAGCAGCGGCAGAAACCAATGATGATATTGGATGGAAATTTGCAAATGTGGTGCTTGGTGATAGGCATTGTACTTATTGTAAGTTATGTGGAAGGAAAATTAGTGGTGGGATTACTAGATTGAAGCAACATTTGGCTTATATGAAAGGACAAGTTAGAGCATGTCCTAATGTCTCACTCACAGGAAATGATGAAACACCTCTCAAGTACCAAGGGAAAAAAAAAGTTGAGAAACAGAAAGAGGGATGAAGTGGTAGCATAAATTAGAGCTATTCAATGATAGTATGATGATGAATATGATTAGGAATGCGATGAGATTATTGTTTCTAATGATCACTCAGATCCCAAGCTGACAGTAACAAGATGACAAAGTGCAAGAGAACACGGGGTATAGAAGGACAATCAAAGATTTAAAGCACAACTTGAAGGGAGGTATGATGTTGGTAGTAGTAGCAGAAAGGGAAGAAGTCGGGGAAAAGATGCATTCGGAGGAATGGTTAGTGAAACTAGTGTTCGCGGAACTAGTACCGCTCTCAAGTGGATTGATCCAAGCTCACCAGAAGCGATTAGTCGCAATGGATCGAGCTTTGAATCAAGGTAAAAGTTCCAAGTAACAACTGATATCTACAAGTAGGTTTTCGAGGACTAAGTTGGGTGGGATGGTTAGCCAATTCCTCATCTACGGTCGATATTCCACCAATGCAGTTGTTAACCCTTGGTGTAGGCGAACGTTGGATGTTGTCATAGAAGTGAGACAAAATGTTGAACTCCCTACTCTCTATGAGGTGTCTGAAGTCTACTAACCTAAAAGAGTTTTAGGCGATAAAGAAATGGATTGAATCCCACAAGCCTATTTGGGAGGAGTGGGGCATGACTATAATGTGTGATGGGTGGACAGGGCCTACTAGGAAACAATTAATCAATTTCCTAGTTTATGGCTATCGGGAAACAATTTTACAAAAATCTATAGATGCCTCTGATGTAGATAGCAGGACTTCGGAATTTTCTTTGGGTCTACTTGACAAGGTTGTCGATGAAATAAAAGAAAAGTATGTGGTCAAAGTAGTGACGAATAAAGAACCCGCTCTGAAGGTTACAGGAAAAAAGTTATGGAGAAAAGATCGCATTTGTATTCGATGGCGAGTTCAATGCATTGCCTGGATCTTATTTTGTAGGATATTGGAAAGAAAAAAGGTGTGGCAAGAGTGTTGGATGAGGTGAAAAGCTTCATCTATCAATCCAATTGGCTTGTTAATTTATTGTTAAAATTCACCAACGGTAGAGAATTGTTACATCACTTTGTCACATGTTTTACTAATTACTTTTATCACGCGACGGTAGAAAGTCTTGTTAGGCATATGAAGGGCTTGGAAGAGATTTTTCTTAGTAGCGAGTGGAGAAACTCAAAATGGGACAAGATGAAAAGTAGAATGGGCAACGAGGTGAAGAAGATAATATACGAGACTTCTTTTTGGAATAAAGCATCTGAGATTTCAAAGGTTCAAGAGCCCCTTATAAAAGTCCTTTGACAGATGAAGTTCGACATATGAAGCTATGGATTGAACCAAACTAGCTATTGAAAAAGAATGTGATATTACAAGGACTACTGGAAGGTCGATGACAAAAGGTGGAATTTGTATTAGTCAATGTGTAACGGGAATCAAACATCTTTTTCAAGCGCTATCAAATGCTATAAAATTCATTTATACACATGTTTTAACCTTATTTATGACAAAATTGAATGTTTCTAGAGATTTCAACCAATATTTGACTTTTAGAAGTAGTTTGTAAGTCATAGGATTGGATCAAATGTCGTGTTTTAAGACAATAAAGGTTGATATTTCAATAGGGTGTGTATTCTCACCATCTAGCGAACTTGGATTGGTAGGATGGATGACAAGAGTGTCTAGCCTAGCGTGATAAAGTTCGTAGCAAAACGTGTGATGACAGGATGTAAAAATCATCTACCGTTGGGAATTGTTTCCTTAATTTAACAAGCCAATTAGATTTATTGATGAAGCTTGTGATTTTTTCTCATCATCCAACACCCTTGCCATACATTTAACTTTCCAATATCCTCTAAAACAAAATCCACGCAATGCGCTGAACAAGCTGTCCAATACAAATGTGGCCTTTTCTCCTTAAGTTTCTTCTCCGCAAGCTTTAGAGCAGGTTCGTTGTTGGTCACACTTGGACCACATACTTCTCTCCAATTTCATCGACCACCTTGTACGTAGACCCAAATAATACTCCGAAGTCTTGAATAATCGTTCCCCAATTGCTATAAATTAGGAATTGATGGACTGTTTTCTAGTAGGTTTTGTCCACCATCACATGTTATAGTGACACCCCTTCCCTCCCAAATAGGAGTTGAGTTTTGTTCACCCTCCACTTAAGAGGGTGAAGTGATGAACATTACCCGCTTTCCTATTTGGTTGAAATGGTGTGGATCCCACCACAAAGTGATGTCATGCTTACCAAAAAATGTATTGCAGGGGTGAGACATACACCATTTC
Organism: Rhododendron mucronatum var. ripense; assembly: GCA_019656295.1. Taxonomy (NCBI): domain Eukaryota; kingdom Viridiplantae; phylum Streptophyta; class Magnoliopsida; order Ericales; family Ericaceae; genus Rhododendron; species Rhododendron mucronatum. The sequence goes on from BPLT01000259.1 coordinate 210,134, forward strand.
AACCCACGGGAGGGTAATGTTCACCCTCTTTTAAGGAGGGTGAACAAAATTGCACTCCCCAAATAGGCTTGTGCATTCAATTTATTTCTTTATCACCTCCAACTTTTTAGGTAAGTAGACTTTAGACACCTCGTAGGAGTTGGGAGTTCAACATTTGGTCCCACTGCTACTGCAACATCCAACAATGGCTGAAACCAAGGGTTAAGAATTGTGTTGGCAGAATGTTGACCGTAGATGGGGAATTGGCTAACTGCCCTACCCAACATAGTCCTCAAAGTCTTCAACCTACTTAGGAGAATTTTTTTGCTGCTTTGAACTTTTACCTCGACTCAAAGCACGATCAATGCACTAGCGAGCAGTACTAGTCTCATGAACACTAGCAGATCGACAATCCAAAAAGGACCGACATGGACCAGTGACACCTGCCCTCCTAATGGATTTTTTCTCTAACGTCCTCCCATTCTGCTACTACCACCTACGTCATATCTCCCCCCAACTTGTGATCCTAATCATCACTAAAAACAATAATCTCTTCACATTCTCAATCATATCATACCATTGTTGAGTAGTTTGTGTTGCCACTTCATCCCTCTATTTCAGTTTCTCAGCTTTTTTTTTTCAATGGTACCTAGGATATGTTTCATCATTTGGCATCTGATTTCTTTGAAATAAGGGGGGTTGGTTCTGAAATCTGTCTTTTGGCTCAAAGGATCTCGCACACTGTAGTATCACATAGAGTTCTCCTCACTGCTTTGTCGCCATACAACCTTGGTAACATGGTGTAATGGCCGTTACAAACCGATATGCGGTATGTTAACGGTCGTATCGGCCGAGACTCACGTGAATTTCCGTTACAATTTTCTTCTGTAACCATATTGGACCTTTGAAAACTCCTTACATAACGGCTGTTTTTTGAAACCTTGGGTACGACTCCATGGTTAAGAGAAAAAGACCATAAACATAAACCAGTAGAGTGGAACTGTTAGATTGCATATTGAGCTCAAGAAGTTAACCAGGCTATGCATCAACCCTTATGATAGCTTCAAAGTTTACAAGAAAATTGTGCTCCACGGGGCAATTGGAGGAACTGGTATTACCTAAGTCATAATTTGTCCCTCTAGGGAAGCGTACAGTGCTCTAGGTCATGGATTAGCAAACTGATATAAAGATCGTTCACATTGGCAGATTCAATTTGTTTAATAAGCAGACTGATAGCAAGTTCAATAGTTAAAGTGAACTCTATCTCATTCTTGCTGTGAATAATATTAATTGATACTACTTTCGTCAACTGAAGCAAAATGAAAGGGTTATTTCCTGAAGAGCATGAGGTCACCTCTTCATCAATTGAAGGGTACCCTAATCCTGCTATTAGTGTGATTTATTGGGGCTCCTCGTACAAGGCTTTGTGGTCAATAAGTAATCCAACTGTCCAACCTCCCTCGCTCTCTTTCCTCAATTGTAATTTTCTTGTAATAGAAAGAAAACCTCAAATACTCAAAGATGAGCAAAAAACAAAGAAGAATTGAGTATGGCACTTGATAACTTTGCAACCTCCAGCCCTCTTCCTTCTTCTAGTAAGCATGATTACTCTGCAATAATGGGCTATGGGAGTCCAACCTACTTCCACGACCCACTATTCCTCGTGACACTCAGCCACTCGTCTATCACGAATTTGCCACTTCAATTACAAACCCAACACCTTAGGCCTAGGTTTAACAGACACCAAAGTTGTAGAACATGAGTGGTATTCAATGCACATGCAGCACATAAAGAAGCTGTCCTTTCATTATGCAATTTTAGGATGTGATGCACATAGCTATTTCTGCAGCTTGCATCATTGCCATTCGATCATTCAAACTCAATATTTTATTTTAGCATTGTGCCATGCTTCTCTTCTTCAAGAAGTTAAACTAAGTACTCTCTCTACCCTTAAATTGCTTGTCATATATCCCATCTTGGAATGTCGCAAAATGAAAGTCTACTTTGAAAAGTCAAAGCAGCAAGTGTTTGTAACTTGTCAATTTTCCCAATTATGAACATCTATAGATGTACTTGAATGTGGACAAAACTGGGAGCAAATAAAAAAACAATGTCGTTGATTTGAATTCAAAAACAATGCGGGGCGACAAAGCCCTTCTCGGGGCGAGGCGAGGCGAGCGCCTCATTGAAGCGAGGCGAGCGTTAAAAAAAAAAAGTAATATAAACTACATAAATGACCAATATTCACTCCTACCATCAAAAGAAGAACAAACATCACCGTATTGCATAATAATCAACAACCCAACATACGAAATACTAGTAAAATACGCTCATAAAATGTAACAAACTAACAATCCAGAATTCCAGATATTCCAAACAAGACATCATCGGTCATCCTTTCATCACTCATCACCAATATCTTCATCTTCTTCATCATCATTTGACTGATATCTATCCACATCTTCCTCTTCTCCTTCATCTGAAACATTGTCATCAAATTCTTCTTCTTCCCAATCATCTACACAAAAACTTGATGCTTTTGAACGCTTCTTTGAAGTTGTTGGTTTATGAGTTTACCTAGTTACTTTGCTAGGTTGTTCAACCCCACTAGCCTCCGGAACAACATTCCAATCCAAATCTTCACCGTCAAATACAAGCTCATCCTCCAATTTCCCAATCAACCATTCATTGCTCTCATCAATGTTCTTCAAGGAAATCGGGTCAAATTTGCCACAGTTCATATATCGATGCCTCAATGCTCTATTATACTTAACAAACACCAAGTCGTTGAGGCGCTTTTGATCTAGCTTATTTCTTTTTTTGGTGTGAAGCTGCAAAATAAAGTTAAAAAGGGATTTAAGTTCATATCACACGATTCACACCTTCAAAACGATTAACCAAACCAAACCAAATCGAGCCTTAAGTCCCAATCACTTGGGGTCGGCTACATGAATCCATTTTCTCCATTGAACTCTGTCAAGAGCCATTTGTGCACACAAACCTACTCTACTCATCGTTGCGTACCACAGCATCTAAAGTCAATTTAGGTCTACCCCTCCCCATAGCATTGCGACCCAAAACTATCCTATCTGCTCTCTTAATGTAATACTCACTTGTTCGAACACTCCAATTTCTCTCGCATCCGGATGAACTGCAAGTAAGACTAAGGATCTTGATGGCAAATTTTTGCAATTCGGGAGTTTCACGACCAAATGACTTCCACCGCTCAACTGCACATTGCCAATTAGTTATATTGTCGCAAAAGATAAAGAATAAAGAGGTAGTATTTAAGGCTCTTAAGCACAAAGAGTAAAAAATTGTGATCACCTGGTGACCTTGTAGTTTTTTGCCTAATTGCCATGTCCTTTTTGAAGATTCCCTCCTCCTCCTCATATAATGCTATCTAATGAAGAATTTCATCTTGTATCCTCGCATTTGGTACCAGCCTTTCAATACAATTCACCAAACCCTTTCATACCTCTTTATTAGCTTTCATCCTTGCACCATCCTTGTAAAAAAATGCAGGGTTCAAATAGTAGCCTGCTGCATGCAAAGGTTGATGCAATTGCACTTCCCACCTCGCATCAATGATTTCAAACACAGTTTTATACTAGTCTTCATCTCCGCCAAACGTGTTTATAATAGTTTCTTTGGCCCTATCCATGGCCTCGTAGATGTATCCCATTGCGGGTTTTTCTTCACCATCAACCAAACGAAGTACTTTAACAAGAGGACATGCAAATCTTAGGGCCAGCAAGACATTGTTCCAAAATGATGGCGACAACATAATTTCTGCTACCTTTTTACCATCCGCCTCCTTTGCCCACTTGCTTTTACTCCAAGCCTCTGATGTGAACATCTTTCTTAGATTATTCTTTTGTTGATGAACCCTTTGTAAAGTCAATCAAGCTGTTGCAAAATGAGTCTTTGCTGGCTTAATCAACTCTTTTCTTTGGGTAAAGTATCTCATCATGTTCAACAATGTTGGACAGTTATAGATATAACCGTGTGCCTTGATCGCCCTTTCCCATGTCCTCTTCAAATATGGCAACTTGAAAATATCTTCTAACATTAAATCCAAACAATGGGCAGCACATGGAGTCCAATACAAATGTGGTCTTTTTGCCATTAACAACTTCCCTATCATAAGTTAGAAAAAGTACAATAAGATTCTAAGAGTAAGTAATAAAGTAAGAAATAATAAAGTAAGAAATAATGGCTTTGTTCGGTTCCCTTTTATCTTTAGTTTTAGTTTTGGGATCCAATCATTACCCTACTTCTTTCTCCAATCATTACCCTATTTCTCCAATTATTATTTTCTCATCTCTCTCTATCTCTCTCCAATCATTACCCCTATCTTCAATCATTACTCTATTTCTCTCTCTCCACCCACTACCAAAACTAAACTAAACTAAACTAAACTAAACTAAACTTCTAACCAAACACAACCAATACATTTGAGACTTTTAGTAGTAACTAGTAACTAACATATAGCAATTCATTGTTACCTGCCATTTTATTGTATGCGGCACTATCTGTGACAACTTGGACCATATTAGCTTCTCCGATTCGCTCCACATACTCGTCAAGCAACCTATACATGCTGTCCCCAATTGTGGAACGGCTAGATGCATCAACCGATTCAATAAACATGGTACCTTCAGGACAATTAACCAAAAAATTTATCAATGACCTATTCTTTCAATCCGTCCATCCATCACACATAAGACTGCATCCATTTTCCTCCCTCTCCTTTTTGTGGTCCTCCATTTGTTTGTTGACATTTTCCACCTCTTTTTTAAGAAGAGGGACACGCACTTGATAATAAGTCGGCGGTGTCAAACCCGGGCCATATTGCCCAATAGCCTCAATCATCGGTCAAAGGACTCTACATTGACAACATTGAGAGGTATTCCAGCATCGTAAATGCACCTCGCAATGGCTTGATGAGCCTGCTCTTTCAATAACTTCTTTTGCGGCGTATTACCGTCAACTTTAGGTTGTTTACTACTTCTCCTATTCTCTACCTAAATCTCTGGGTTAGGGGTGAAGTAAGCATCCATAGGCCCTTTGGTCTTGGGCTTCTTAAGTTGGAAGTTGGAGGCGGAGGTAGCAGTGGCAGCAGCTCTCTTAGGAGGGGGCTTCGATTGTACATAAAACTCATCCTCATCAATGTCCTCCTCATTGCCCATTTCATCAAAATCTGGAAGAGGAGTTATGCTAGACGTCGTCTCCTTTTTCTTACAAATAAATGCCCTAATCTCCTCTTTAATTGGTTCTGGGCAATTAAGGCATGAAGTCACATCAGGGTATCCTCCAGCAAGATGTAGCTTCACTCAGTAACCATTTTGTTACAAAAATTACATGTGAACCTAAACTTATTATCTTCATGCCTCTTTGAATACTTCCAATCAGGATCGGTTCTATTCGACATCTACAATATATACAGTACACAAACAAAGGAGATAAAATATGATGATAATATGATATGATCAACAACAGTAGTATTGATTGATATATACAAACAAGTGAACAACAAACTGATTAATCATTATATTTTTGATTCGTTACTCATTACTGTTACTAGTTACTACTGTAATACTGTATAATGTATATACTGTATAATATATATATACTGTATACTATAATATATATATATATATATATATATATAATATGTGTATCAGTGTGTGTGTGTGAAAAAAAGATTACCCAGCTCTAGCAGCCGACTGACCCAGAAAGGTCGACTGGTCGATCGAGAGAGAGAAGAGAAAAAGAAGAAGGGTGCGTGTGTGTGTCGGACTGTCGGGTCTGTCAGGAAAAAGAAGAGAGAAAAGAGAGAAGAAAAGTGTGCGTGTGTGTGTCGATTAGAGAGAGAGAGAGAGAGAGAGAGAGACTTACCTTTGCGCCGAGGAGAGAGTCGAGAGACAATAGATCTAATTGAGGAGAGGCTGCCGCTGATTTGTGTTTTAATTGGGGTGTTTTGCCATAACCTCGCCTAGGTGCCAATTTTTCACGCCTCAGCGACTAGGCGCCTGAAGCGAGCCTAGTCGCTCGCCTCATCAAAATACGCCTCGCCTCGCAACTGCGAGGCGCCGCAGTCTCGCCTCATCGCTCGCCTTGCCTAGGCGCAATTTTTTAATCACTGATCCCAACACAAACCGATTCCTAATTAGTGGGGACCATATTGAGTAATCTAGAATTCAACAATTCCATCGAGAGTTAGCCACACTTGAAACAAAATAAATTACAAACGTCCAAAACGTAATGTGATTGCAGGTATAAATCATATACAATCTATATTATAAAACCAAACTTAGTACCAGCGAGCGACCCATCTCCATCCTCTAACCTATAAAACACAGTTAACCATAATACATTTCAAACCCCAATTTATCATGACTTACATCCGAATCTTCCTTCATATTCTCACCCATTCTAACCCACATCATCCCATTCAAATCCCTATTCACTACTTACCATAATCAAATCCCCTATTCTCATCTCCCTTTAGCAATAGTAGGAGGAACTAATGTCTCGCAATATTTTTTGCATGGAAACTGGAATCCATTGCATGTGATCCTTATGCATCCCTGCCCACCCAATTGCCATATTTTCCCGTAGCTCTCCCATGCATTTTTTACCATCTACAACACCAACCCTGCTTCATAAAAACCTGATAAAAAGTAAATTAACAAAACTACAAAATGCTAAAAGCCATGTAAGAAAACAATTCCGTCCTAACATACAGTCTAATTACTTATACGGTTCCAAAATCCTTAGCAAGACATGAGCACAGAACAAAATAAAATTTTGAATGCAACAAACTATGACTTCAAAAGAGTCGTCTCGATATATACTTACATTAAGAGGTGTTTCTCTGGCAAATCCTCCAAAGCTAGATCGTCAAATCTGTTTATTCCACCAAAGCCATGATCAACAAAACAACCCTCCTGAATATCAAAAAAAAAAAAAAAAAAACCTTCCTAATGCAGAACACTAATTAATTCATGGCCTTACATATGCATCTGTTATATAGGGCATTTTTTTTTTTATCCGCGTTATATAGGGCATTGCTATGACCAAAATAAAACATTTTAGTGGGCGACGAAGAGAAACTTTATCAATAAGATGCAATGCACTATAATAGTGATTACATAACATAAACATGAAAACCATCGCTCCACATTATATAGATTGCCAAATTTATGGGTACAAAGAATTAATGTAAGAAATATCTGGCAAGACAAATGGAAAAATGGAAAAATGTTACCTCATGTTTTCAGGTTTTCTCCCTCCGCAAGCGTGCATCGGCAAATCCTTTCCTTGATTGGCCCTTACTCTCTTCTTGATTAATAAACATTACACTTTGTTTGGTTCTCCTTTCAGAAATAATTTCTCAAAAATTTTTGACGGTTTTGTCATATATGTGTTTTTTCGTCTTTCATAATTTTTTGTCAAATTTTTTACTTTTTGAATGTACATAATGTACCTCTATTCAAAAAGTAAATGAGTTTGTTAAAATGTTAAAAAAAATTACTAAAAACGGAAAAATACGCAAACCTATAGAACTTTTTAATCTCAAAACTGCAAACCAAACACAGTGTAAGTGAATCAAAACCTAACATGTTAATCATGAATAGTACAAACAAAAAAAATGCCCCAAAATGCAATCACCTACTATTTCTCCCAGTTAAACCATTAAAGTAAAGATAACTATGTAAGAAGAAACTCGAAAACACCCATAGTTACGTGTTAGAATAAAAAAAATATTAAACTGTTAGAGGCAAAAAAAGAGAGAGAGAACGACATAAAGTGAAAAAAGAGAGAGAGAGATTGTAACCATGGAAAGTCGATTCCGATTGCAATCTTTGGTCAATCGTTTCAACTCTTAAATCTATTAACTCGAAATTGATGGGAGAGACAAATGTGCCCAAAATAACAGGACACTTCTGGAGAAGTGTCGGCCGCGTGTCCAGTGCGTGTCGGTGTCCGACACCGGTATGTCACCCTTGGTGGAGTGTCGGTGCTACATAGCTGGAGTTTTTGTTACAGTTGTTATTTTTCTAATCTTCATGTCAGCCTTCAATTCTGGATATTCTCCCGCTTCAACTCAGATATGTACATTTACTCTTTCAGAGAAACAGATCATAACGTATGAGCCTATGCGGTGTGGAGTAATATTTTAGTAACATTTTTTTGGTCATTCGTTGTGATTTTTGGATTAAATCTCTACATGGTTTGAAAATTGCCAGTTTGTTGTATCGATTTTCCGTTAAATCTTCATGAGTGTACGTATTGTATTCTTTCCTTAGCTGATAATTCCTAAGTTCCTGTTTTGCTGGTGGCCAGGGAAACACACAATCTTTGGAAGAGTATGTAGAGGGATGGATATTATCAAGAGACTCGGCAGTGTTCAAACTGACAATAATGATAGGTATGTTGAATATGTCTTTTTAGTAATATTTTTGATCCTCAAGTTGCTATTTTCTATGCTTATTGCACCCTGCAAGCTCAGGGCCGCCTGACTTCCCATTTCATCAAATACAAGTCTAATCAGTGGAGTTTTTTAGTTATCTGCTTGGAACACCAGGGTATGTGCATCTTAAGGAGCTATAGCTCCTTAGTCTATCATTATAGAACAAGGTTCTGTGTGGATCATAGAGTTAGGGAGGGATTGACCAAGATAAAGAAAATACATGTATTAGCTGCTTTACTTAACATCTTTGCTTATCTTTTCTTTACTTTCCCCTCTCCCTCTACAACCTGTTTCTACGACTCTGATCCAAACACACAGCCAGACCAGAGGGTGTGCCTAAAATTATTTTGCATGTACTTCTACGTGAGGTTTGGAAATTTGGAATTGTCCTGCAACTAATCTCGTTAGAATTTTTTTTATTTTTTTATTTTTGCCAATAATCTGTCATTAAGAATCAGATCTGTTAGTTATTCTATGATTCTATCCTCGCAAAAACTGATATATACATGATTGGGTGATGCACCTGTCGTGATGTGGAATTTTAAGGAAACGTGGCTGTTTTCCTTGTACGAGAAGGAAAACTAGTTCTCAATTTCTTTGATACTACTAGTTTTGGATGTTTCTTTTCAAATTTTTTTGTTTATCGTTCTTTCTTCTTACTCAGACCACTCCATGATGTGAAGATACTACGAACTGCAGTAAAAGATTAATAGCCTGTAGCTGCTGCTAAAGGGAAATCATGTGTTGTCGAAAAGGCTTTACTCCCATGAGGTGCATCTCTATTACTAGGAATTGGATGAACTCCATACTTGCATTTCTTGTACTTGAACACAGGACAATACTCAGACACGATATTTTTGTTTTGTGAGAATAACTTCTTCTAGATTTAGACACGAAAGTGGGTTAAAAAAGGGTCCCCGAAATGGCTCAACATAGTGAGTTCTCTTCCAATGTTTTTATGTTGTTAAAAAAACGCTATGGACACACGTGTGTAACTGTGTATTGTTGCTCAATTTTTTTTTTTATGAACAAATAAGATCATCCCCTTTATACTCCTATTAAAATGAAAAGATAACTACAATAATCAAAGAAAATATGACAAAACAAAACAAAGAAAAACCTCAAGAAATCAGCACAGAGGTCGGATCCATTAGACACTCATGAAGGAGGGTGGAGTGACCAGATTTGCACATTATTGAAGCTCGTGCCAGCTGCAGGCTGAATGATCACCACCGGATCCGCTACCAACGCCACCACGATGTTAGAGAGCTCAAAAATCTTTTGTCAAAGGTCGATAGGATTCAAGAGCCAAAATTCAAACCTGGTTCTCCATATCTGGGCCACCTAAGTTCAAAAATGATTGGGAGAAGGAAAATTTTCCTCCCTAAGAAAAGAGTCTCAATGGACTAACAACCATGGAGTAGGAAAAAGAGGAGAGGAGAGAGAGTCTGGAGCTGAAGGGGGGCGGAGGGAGCAAGAAGGAAGAAGAGATTTGAGAGGGGGGAAAAGGAAGGGGGAAAGAAGGGGACGGCACATAATTTTCATTTCTTAAAATAAAACTTAATTACTGGCACATGTTTGCCACCTTTTGGCAAACATTTGCCAAGTATCCTCAAAATTCTCTACATTTCTCTCTATTCCTTTTAGTCGTTTCTACCAAATATTTCAAACCATACAGGCTATTCATATCTTCCAAGGTTAAAATTTGCCAATTTTGTGACACAAAAGAACATGGACTGCCCACAAGTTTCCTTTGGACGGTGTGCCCACAAATTTTCTTGGGCAAATTTTTGTAGTCATCCCTGTAGTTTTACGGTTGTCTCACTTTTGTCCATCTAGTTTCAAAGTGCTCCAATTTTGTCCTTGTAGTTTGTTTTACGAATCAAAATAGTAAAATCGTTAACACCGTTAACGAAACTAATGGAAAAAAAAAATTAAGTGTTCCAATTTTCAATCTGTTTGAACCGGTGCAAACATCTTATTTTTCTGATCATTTTATCTTAAATGGTCATAATGGATTTTTGGCTCTAAGGTCTTTCAATGAGCACCCTAAGAGAGCCCTGAAACTAAATAAGGAATCTTCGGGTGCTCGTTGAAAGGTCTTAGAGCCAAAAATTCATTACGACCATTTAGGATAAAATGATCAAAAAATTAAGATCTTCGCACCGGTTCAAACGGATTGAAAATTGGAACACTTTTTTTTTCCGTTAGTTTCGTTAACGGTGTTAACGATTTTACCTATTTGGAACATAAAACAAACTATTGGGACGAAATTAGAGCACTTTGAAACTAGAGGGACGAAAGTGAGACAACCGTAAAACTACAGGGACGATTACAAAAATTTGCCCAATTTTCTTTCGGTAAACATGTTGGGGGAGACGCAATTGGAGTAACGATACTAGTGGAAACTGCAGGGACAAAGTCTAGATTTTAATCCTAGGGGTCCCAACTTAATAAACATGTTGGGTTGATAGATGGAAGTTCGTTGCTACGGATCTAACATTTCGTCGCCCTTCACAATTATCATCCCACCAATAACACTACACATGACACACCAATTCCGAATTTCTTTCTCTTGACACCCGTCATAAAATTTTTCTTCCTACAACCATCGCCATCGCGGTTCACATTCGATTTTAAATAGAATCATTAGTTCAAGACAAAGGGCATAGAAATTTGGACGCATAAAGGACAAAAAGAAGGGCAGAACAGAAATGGATATGAAAGAGCTTTTCATCTAGTAAAAAATTAATACTCTCTTAGAGCAACCTAACAATTGGATTTATGTTTCAATTCTACCAATTACTCAAATTACGATTTTTAGAGGGTAAAAAAATCTTACTGTACCCCCAATCTTTCTCTTCTTACCAATTTGATCGCCTCCCCCTTTGCACGACCCAATTTTTATAAATCAATTATATTATTTTAAGTTCAATAAAAAAAATATCATCACCAAATAAATAAAAATGATTTCCTTGCATTCCATTTCATAGGTCTAACCAAAATTAAAAGAATAGCAATAAGTGATTCACTTTTAAATATTTCAAAGTTTTCAATTCGGCACTAGGGCACCAAAACCCATTTTCAAGCCACGACCCAATGTGATGAGATTTTATAATAAAAGAAATCGAAAGGGGATGTTTGTTTCAAGGACTTTTTCAAAATGGTCAACACTAATGACAAAACCTGGTCATTTTCACATAAGACAAATGAGGTTTCCGACCTCTCCACCATTACAAAAGAAACATGAATATGTGCCATAGGTACATTAGACGATATAATTACACCATGTAGTAGCTCACATTTAATTACAAACTCCTTAAAATAAAAAAAAATAAAAAAAAAGGCTCCATGGCGTAGGCCTTACAATCTTCAACTACAAAAAGAAAGTACAAGTTTTCATTTTTGTTTGGAAAAAAAAAAAATGGGGAGTGATTTTGCAACTCCCCTTTTTGTTAAGTCTTTATTAGATTTGTTTTGTGAAAGAATGGGAGTGACATTAACAAAAAAGGGAGTGGCAAAATCATTTTCCATTACATGCCAAAAAAATATCAACATCAACATCAAAACCCATGTTGTCCCCTATCATTGGAGGTATGGGCGGAGGAGGGTTAGAGACTGACCTAACATTTGACAATATACACAAAGTGGCTGCTCTCAGGATCCCGGATGGGAGTTTGGTGCGGGATGAAGATGAGAGCTGTTGGATTAATCCAACAAACAGGAAAAGAGAAGCCAATAAACTCGCTGGAAATTACACTTTTCCCCCTCAACCCTCACACTTGCCCACTTCTCTTTTCATTTCACGGCTTCACTTCGGACAGACCAAAGAGAGAGAGAGGGTGAACCGAAGAAGAGAAGGACGAACGAAGAGGAGAAGAAGATCAAAGAAGAACAAAGATCCACCGAGGTATCTGTCTCTCTCTCGGAAAAAAAAAAAATCTGGATCGTTTTGGTTTCTCAGAAATTAGGTTTTTTTGCCTTTTAGGACGAACGACGAAGAACGAAGAGGAGAAGAAGAACAAAGACAAACGACGAAGATTGAAGCCAGCATCCACCGAGGTATCTCTCTCAATATATATATATATATATATATATATATATATATATATATATATATATATACACACACACACACACACACACACACACACACACAGAGTTGGGTTCTGGTCAGGAAGCCCTGACCCAAGCTCCCATCCGCACCTCCCATCTAAGCCGTTGGATTTAATCCAACGGCTGGGAAATAAAAATGGATCTCTCGGCTTCTAAAGGGAAAACCCAAACACCCACGCGCCTAACCTTCACCCAGCTCATTTTTCTTTTCTTCAGACGCGTAGAGAGAGAGAGAGAGAGAGAGAGAGAGGAGGAGGAGGAGTAGGGGGCGATTTCTTCTGAGAACGACGAACCAGAGCTCCGCCCGATGCACGACGATGAGGACAAACAGACCAAGGTTTCTCTCTCACGCTCTATCTCTCGCTCTTTCTCTGTCGATCTCTCTCTCAGATTAGGGCTTTTTTGACTTTTTCTGTTTCGAACCAAAAAAATTGGTTTTTTTTAACCCAGGATCTGGAATCTCGACTCTCGACTCTCTCCCGCTCTTTCTCTGTTGATCTCTCTCTCAGATTAGGGCTTTTTCGATTTTTGTAATTTTAACTCTCGCTCTCTCTTTGAATATCGTAGGGCTTTGTTTGGAAACTCAGAGCAAGTCCGACAACGACGATTACCCACGTCAAGGAAGGATGATGAAGACTCCTGAAAAACAAGGTATATGTCTGTAGGAATCTCGAAACCTAAAATTAGGGCTTTTTGATTGCTGTTGACTGATTAGGGCCTTTTTGATTGAATGCAAAATTAGGACTTTTTTTTTATTATTGAATTCGAAATTAGGAGAGGTGGGAAAATATTGCGTATATACTTTTCCTTCATCATTTTGATTTGTTAGTGTTATTGACGCAATTGCGTATATACTCAAAATCTTTTCTTGAAAGTTGTGGTTACTTATTTATTTCTAACAGTGTTCAATGGCCAAAATGATGTAAATTTGCTCCTAGTTGATAGATGTGAAGCTCATGCGGTAGCTTCTTTGCTGGTTGTGAGTAGTACTCAAATATGAGAATGGCAATGCCAAAACCTTCGATTTGGGTAACCTGGAAAACATTGCTTGGCTGAATATGAAAATGGCAATGCCAAAACATTGCTTGTCTGGTTTGAATCCCCTGTTGTAATTGTTTATTGGGTCACTGACATGGAAGTTGCTTCTTGTTTATTCAGTGTAACCAAAAGAATTACATGAAAAAATACAAATTGCAGTCTGCTTTTAATCTGCTGTAATTAGAACTATCTATAGAATTTTGTCCAGTGGAATTTGTGGAATTTTTTAATCCAAACTCCATAGGTATGGTAGAGATGTCTTCTTCGTCCTCCCATTTCAATAGCATAAATGAAGGCCCTCCTTGCAAATGTGGGATTTCAGCACCTATAAGAACTTCAAAAACAGAGGTTTATCAGGGGAGAAGATTCCTAGGTTGTATAAACTATAAGGTAATATGCTTCTTTTTTTTTTTTGGTTATTGATTATTTATTCCATGCATTTCTGACTAATGTCATTTTTTGAAAAATTATCCAGCTACCTAGTGCATGTGGCTTCTTCCATTGGATTGACCTCGAAAGGGACATGGAAAAAGATATGTTGGAAGCTGGCAACAAGGATATGCAAAGGGCAATTTCAATCTTGACCAAGGAACATGAAGAACATGAAATACCTGCCTTAGATGATATGAAATGCGTTGTAATTGTTCCCTTGCTATTTTGTTGTATAACTAACTCAACTCTGTTGACATTATGTTCAATTGCTAAGATATGTTGGCACAAATGAAGGAACAAATTCCTTTCTCCCTGTCTTCTTCCTTTTTTGTCCTTGCTAAGCCTCTACTAGATTTTTTTACAAGAACAAAATTGTTAAGGTTGATAATGATCGAGTGACCAGGGGCAAGTCTCATAGTAGTTCGACTGGCCCTGTTGTCATTGTGCAAGACCCTTTGGAACTAAAGACTGCAAAGGAAAAGATAGATGCGGCTGCTGTTGAAGGTTTAGACCCTTGTGTCCGGAAAACCAATTCTTCATATTTGTCTGTCAACATGATTTTCTCCTAAAAACAGGGTTCATATCCTCCCAACCATGCAACTGCATAAAGCCATAAATTAAAATTGACTGTTCATTTAAGTGGTCAATTTAATGGAGTATATAATGTTGAGGCTTGTGCAAAGGTTAACACTTCCTGGGGTGTAACTTTCTGCTCTATTTTTTGCAATGCTTATAGTACCTTTTTACCACTTCAGGTGAGAATTTTTCTACAACTTCAACAATATGATACAAAACTTACACACTCAATTCTGACAGTGAAGTATACATAACTTAAATTGAAAAGTAGAACTCCAAACATCAAAATTTTTAGAGGCAAATCCACCACACTATTAGTGAGGAACTTTTGTTAAAGAAGTAAGTTATTCATTCATGGGCACTAAAAGAAAGAAAGCTACTCCATTTCCATGGGGCTTCCATTTTATAGGAGCTTATACATAGCATCATTCTCTCTATCTCTCTTATACAAGAGGCAAAGTGACAACCATGCAGGAAACAAGTTCTGCCATTCAACAAATAAAATGAAACTAGTTTGCTTTTCCAGTGAGTAACCCACACCTAATACAGTTTATCTTTCCAAAATAAATTACAAATCACACCAAATGTATCTAAAGTATAGTTCGTCGATCTTCCAAATGTTCAAATACGGTGCCTTGCCATTTTCTCCATCTCTATCTCCGCACGTCGCCATCTTGTCAACCTCACATTTTTCCATCCTGAAACACAACTAATGCATAATATTAAGAAAGCTACAAAAATAAAGACAACAGTTATTGTTAGATATTTTAGCACTTCCCGGGATTGTTCAAAACCTCCATTGGTGTCTTTGTTATATCGACTCTATTTGATTGTAATGGGTAGGTTGTTATGGGGTAGTTTCTCGCTCGATGCTCCTCCCATTTTCTACGCCAAGTTGACCACTGCGAAATTGATCCAATTTCGTGAGAGGTAAAAAGCATTGCACGACATCTCATGCATGGCTTATTGAGTTCAAAAATATTTTAGTCTCCGTTACTGATTAGGAGACTTTCCTTACTCATATTCTTATATACATAACATGCATTACCTTAATCGTTTAAGTTGATTAGGTGATTTACTTTCCCGAAAAAATAGAACACGTTTTCCCCCAAATTAGAAGATTGTCTATTATTCCTTTTTATATATAAAAAGAGGTGGACGACCGCTCTGTTTTTTTTTTTTTTTGGTGCGTGAGAGTTTTTCTTATAAAAACAAAAGAAAGGGTTGCACGAGTTTTTTTGGTTTTTCGGCAGTGGCGAGATTGACAGTTTTCGCAGCCCATTTTCGCAACCCACGTTGTATTTCTTCGTTCTTGCATCTTGCATCTTCGAATATTGTTTTTGGGTTGTCTAGATCACGCTTCACGTCATATTATTCATCTATTCATTGGTCGTGATTTCTTGGTGCCGTTTGCTGCTGTGGCCGAATCTTTTCGAGATTGATTCGGAGCCGGTTGAATCCGGAGATCGGGCGTGAAGTCCGTGGTGCATCTATTGGATCTTGAAGAAGCTCGGGGAGCATCGGAGATTGGCGAGAATAGGTAAAAGCTTGGGTAAGGATTTTACTATTTCGCAATCTGTACTTCTTTTTGATTAATAGAATAAATCAATAGTGTTAGGCCGTGGTTTTGGCTTAGGGTTTTTTGGGACCCTAAGTTTTTCCACGTAAATCGTGCGTATCCTGTCTCAATAGTTATTCTACTGCACTACTTGATTTTTGGTTTGGATTAATCGAGATAATCAATCCGTTCATCTATATTAATTTTTTAAATCAGAAAATTGGTGATTTTTTTATCAAAACTCCTATTCACCCCCCCTCTAGGAGTAGTTTGAACGCTTCCGCATAATTTCAATTGGTATCAGAGCAGGTTGCTCTATTTAGGTTTAACCGCCTGAGCTTATTTCTGGTTATTTTATAATGGACATGAACGCACCACGAGAGGGAGCCTCAAACTCGAGGCCACCTTTTTTTGACGGTAATGATTATCCGTACTGGAAAGCCCGTATGACCACGCATTTAAGTTCCCTAGGGGTTAGGGTTTGGAGATCTGTTAGGTACGGCTATGAGGCCCCTACCATAGAAGACACTACGACTAAACAAATGAGGGCTAAGGAGGACACTGAGTGGAATTCTGCTGACAATGATAGTTTTGAGGCAAACTCTAAAGCTTTAGGAGCCATCTATGGAGCATTAAGTAAAACTGAATTTAGTCGTATTTCCGCGTGCACTACTGCTAAAGAGGCTTGGGATATTCTCCGAGTCACCCACGAGGGTACTAAGACTGTTAAAACTTCAAAACTCCAAATGCTTACAACACGTTTTGAAGATTTAAGAATGCAGGAAGATGAGACATTTGATAGTTTTATCACTAAATTGAGTGACGTCGTTAATTCCTTCCACGCATTAGGAGAACCAATCCCTAATCTTAAAGTTTGTCGAAAAGTGCTTAGGTCTCTTCCTGAGAGGTTTAGGGCTAAGGTAGTTGCTATCGAAGAAAGTGATAAAGTTGATGACATTCTTTTTGAAGAACTTGTAGGTAAACTTCAAACGTTTGAATTGAATCATCTCTCAAAGAAACCTACATTAAAGCCTAATAAAAGCATTGCTTTTAAATCATCTAGAGAAGAATCCTTTGTGACACAAGAGAGTGATGATGACCTTGACGAAGAAGAACTTGCTTTCTTTGCTAAGAAATTCAGGAAATTTGTTAAATTCCGTAAAAATAATAATTCTGGAAATTTTTCTTCTTCGACTAATGGAGGCAAGAATTTTAATTCTGGGGATAATGAAAAGAAATCTTCTTTTGATAAATCCAAGAAACCCCAAGGTATACAATGTCACTAGTGTCACGGTTTTGGGCATGTTCAAGCAGAGTGTGCAAACACTCTTAAAAAGAAAGTGGCCAAGGGTTATAAGGCTACGTGGGATGACGATAGTGATGACAATAGTGATGGGGGTTCTGAAGCTCCTAGATATTCTGTGCTTGTTGCCAACATTAAATCCCCCACGTCACCCAAATCGGTTGAATTTTCTACAACTCTTAGCGATGATAGTAAGTATGTCTCAACTGATGAAGACTGTGAGAATAGCGATGATGATATAGATTCTATTCATGAGGCCTATAATCAATTGTTTAAAGAGGGTGTTAAACTAAAAAAGAAAAAGAAGGAACTCATGAGTGTCATCGAGAAAATTAGTGGTGAGAGGAACAAACTTAGTGATGATATTGAATCTAAGAACATTGAGCTTAAAGAATTAAATACTTATACCGCTAATTTGAAAGACAAGTTTGCCAAAATTGAGAGAGAGCATCTGAGTGCCTTGAAGGCTCTTGAAGGGTCTAAGGATAGGATTTTTGAATTGGAGCATGACCTTAGGGAGGCCACTGAGGCAATAAAGCGTAATGAGTGTGGGGCAACTCGTATTGCTGAGATGACACATACGTTTAGAAATAGAAGCGGCTTAGGGTTTGTTGATCCACCTTCACTGATACAAAAGGCTAATGAGTTCACAAAAAAGGAAATCAAGTTTGTGAAATCTGAAATTGCAAAGAATGAGGTAGTAAGCGATAAACCTGAATCGTCTATTAAATCTCCCACCATCATTAAGAATGCTTACAACAGTAATCATGCTCCTGAAAAGAAAAATCTTTTTATTTGTCACTACTGTGGTGGTCAAGGTCACATTCGACCTTTTTGTTATACACTTAGAAGGGACAATCAGAGAACAAAGGGGAAATTGTTTGTAGCCCCAGTTAATAAAAGTGTTCGGTATGGTCAACCCAATGTGGGAAGACCTCAAGTTGTGCGTCAGTCTCCCACAAACATTAAGAATGAGAATTTTCAAAAGACATTGAGTCAATTGGCAAATCAAACTTCTCACCTCGTCAAGGAAATCAAAAGGTTGTCAAGTTTGGCTAATAATAATGGAGAGACTGATAGGATTGTTGAAAGACGTACTGCACACGGTCACACCTCACATGTGAACACCAAACTGAAGCAAATATGGAAGAGAGTTGATGTCGTTTGTCATGTAGCACACACTGCTTTTCGGGCACATGATGCCTACGCTTGGTACTTAGACAGTGGATGTTCAAGGCACATGACTGGAAATAGGTCCTTCTTTGCTAAGCTAGAGAAGTATAATGGTGGTTTTGTCACTTTTGGTGATGGTAATACTGGTAAAATCGTAGGACAAGGCACCATAAATGCACCTGGAATCCCTCCGTTAGATAACGTATTATATGTTGAGGGTTTGGAAGCTAACCTGTTAAGCATAGGGCAATTTTGTGATAATATGCATGAAGTCAATTTCTCTAAAAATAATTGCTCTATTGTTGATGCTTCGGGTTTGTGTGTGGTTAAAGGTGTTCGTTCCTCAGATAATTGCTATTGTGTTGAAATTGCCAGTTCTAATGTGTGTCATCGAGTATTGCTTGATGATGTAGAAATTTGGCACCAACGTTTAGGACACGTAAATTTTCCGGAATTGCATCGAATAACTAAGAACGAGATAGTGAGGGGAGTGCCTAAACTTGCCAATGGGCAAGGGCTTGTGTGTGGTGGTTGCATGAAGGGCAAACAAATAAAAAGCCCTCATAAAAAGACAAATTTAGTTGCAACCACAAAATGTTTAGAGTTACTTCACATGGACTTGATGGGACCCTCACGTACTGAAAGTTTAGGGGGCAAGCGATATATTCTGGTTATAGTTGACGATTTTTCTCGCTTTTCATGGATTGGTTTTCTAAGAGAAAAATCTGATGCTTATGCTTGTTTCAAAACTATTTGTCAACGTATTCAAAATGAGAAAGGGTACCCTATCACACGAGTCCGCAGTGATCATGGTCGTGAGTTTGAGAACTCCGACATTGAAAAATATTGTAATAAAAAGGGTATTAAGCACGAGTTCTCCGCACCTCGCACACCACAACAAAATGGGGTTGTTGAAAGAAAGAATAGAACCCTTCAAGAGATGGCGAGAGTAATGCTTCATGCAAAGCGCGTCCCTAGAAACCTTTGGGCTGAAGCTATTAATACTGCGTGTTACACTATAAATAGAGTGTATGTTAGGCCAGGGACAACTCTCACACCCTATGAAATTTGGAATGGTAAAAGGCCTTCAGTGAAGTATTTTAGGGTGTTTGGTAGTAAATGTCATATTTTAAGAGATAGTGAGTCCTTAGGTAAATTTGACTCCAAGAGTGACGATGGTATCTTTTTAGGCTATTCCAACACGAGTAGAGCTTTTCGAGTATATAATCTACGCACCTCTACCCTAGTTGAGTCAGCCAATGTAGTTGTTGACGATACCACTCTTGATGAGTCAGTCCCTCAGGGTAATGATGATGATGAGGGTAGTTGGGAAATCTTTGAGGGGGAGTTTCAATCCAATGGTTTAGATGAGGGAGTTTCTTCTGAACAACTTGTTGACATTACTACAAGTGTGGATGAGAAAGTTGAAAATGATAGTGAGGTTGAGGTAGATGAGCCTTTAGAAGATGAGGAGTTAGGTCAACACAACTTAATTCCTATGTCCGCCAAAGAACCCTCAGCTAGAGTAAAGCTTAACCATCCCATTAGCCAAGTCATAGGAGATCCTAATAATGAGATGAAAACTAGGAGGCAAATTAGAAATGAGATCAATTATGTCTGTTTCACATCCACATTGGAGCCAAAAAGGGTAGAAGAGGCCTTAGAAGATGACCATTGGATAGGAGCTATGCAAGAGGAACTACAACAATTTGTTAGAAATGATGTCTGGTACTTAGTACAGAGACCCTCTCACACTAACGTCATAGGCACTAAATGGATATTTAAAAATAAAAAGGATGTAGATGGCATAGTTGTGCGTAATAAGGCTAGGTTAGTTGCTCAGGGGTACACCCAAATTGAAGGAATTGATTTCGATGATACCTTTGCCCCAGTAGCAAGAATGGAGTCAATAAGGTTACTTTTTGGCATTGCATCTCATTTTAATTTTAAATTATTTCAAATGGATGTTAAAAGTGCTTTTTTGAATGGTGACCTTAAGGAGGAGGTGTATGTGGAACAACCTAAAGGGTTTATTGACCCGTCATTCCCTAATCATGTGTACCGCCTTCGTAAGGCCCTTTATGGCCTCAAACAAGCCCCTCGAGCTTGGTATGAACGTTTAACCGATCATCTTTTAAATACCGGCTTTGTGAAAGGGGGAGTAGACCGAACTTTATTTCTAAAGAAAATTGAGAGCGACCTTTTAATTGCTCAAATATATGTTGATGATATTGTGTTCGGATCCACAAATGAGGGGCATGCGAAACAATTGAGGGCACAGATGTCCCATGAGTTTCAAATGAGCTTAATGGGAGAATTGACTTACTTTCTAGGCTTTCAAATTCGTCAGTTGAATGATGGGATATTTTTGTCCCAATCCACATATGCAAAAGAATTGGTAAAAAAATTTGGTTTGGAAGATTCCAAGAGTACTCGTACTCCCATGGGTTCCACTGTTAAAATTGCTAAAGATATTGAGGGCGCTAGTGTTGACTCCACGCTTTATCGTAGTATGATAGGAAGCTTATTATATCTTACCGCTAGTCGTCCAGATATTTCGTTTAGTGTTGGAGTGTGTGCCCGTTATCAATCTAACCCTAAAGAGTCTCATTTGATTGCTGTCAAGCGAATTATTCGTTATGTTAAGGGCACCTCCATGCTTGGTCTTTGGTATCCTAAGGGTACTAATGTGGACTTAGCCGCATTTTCCGATGCCGATTGGGCCGGAAGCGCGGATGATAGGAAGAGTACCTCCGGTGGTTGTTTCTATTTGGGAAATTGCTTGGTTGCTTGGCATAGCAAGAAACAGAATTGTGTCTCGTTGTCCACCGCAGAGGCAGAATATATTGCCGCTGGTAGTTGTTGCACCCAACTTTTATGGATGAAGCAAATGCTTCAAGACTACGGTCTATCTCAAGGTGTAATGACTGTTTTTTGCGATAACACAAGTGCCATTAATATTTCTAAAAATCCAGTCCAACATTCTAGGACTAAACATATCGACATCCGTCATCATTTTATTCGTGATTTGGTTGAAGATGGTGTCGTGGCACTTGAGTTTATACCCACACAAGATCATAAAGCGGATATTTTCACTAAGCCTTTAGATTCTCTTAGGTTTGAGTACCTTAGGAAATCTCTTGGTTTAATTTCTCTAGATTAGGTTGTGTGTGGGGTCACATGTCATCTCATATACTTGCTTTGATTATTTTTAATTTTGAGTTCTCATGTGTTGTTATGTACTTAGTAGTATTTTTTTTGTGTATTGTTTTGAGTCAAAGTTTTTTTTAATCGTGCATGTGCTTGCAATGTCTTTTGCGTGCTTGGGAATCATGTGCTATCTTGATATCAGTTTCACATATGTTTATGCCTTTGAGAGTAATGTATCGAATCAATTTTTTTTTGATCATATCAATCTGTTACATAGTGATATTGTTCTCTGCTATGGTCTTAGAATCCCATGCTCACGTTTCTATGCACACAATCTCACTTGGAGCTAGTACACTTACATTGTTTAAGTGGTCTATATTGAGTCTCAGTTGGGTTTATCTTCACTGATCACTTTGATTGACCACATGTTCGTTGTTTACCTAGGGATGCTTTCCCTCATTTGACTCTTTATGAGATGGGCCGCCTATGGATTGGTGTGTAACGCACCTCTAAGGTTTGGAAAAATCAAATTGCGACTTTCTTTTATTTCTTGTCTACTGTTTAAAAACAAAAAGAAGCAATACCCATATAAAAAAAAGAAAAGAAGAAGAAGCAAAAAAAAAGGGGGTTTATTTTCATTTGTCTCTTCGTCTTAGAGGTTATAGCTGCCTGGTCCTTTGCCCCACGAGGCTAGGTGTAAGTCGCTAATCTCGAGTCTAAAACAACCGATGAGGTTTGTGCTTAAGTTTCTAGGTCCGAGCGTTTCTGGTTTGACTTCCTTGTGATAGTCTTGTTTAAACCTTTCTTGAGATAAGATTATAGTGCCCACTTAATCCTTGATAAGTTTTCTTGCTCCTCATGCACGGCGTTTACGCTTCACATTCATAGGCTTGAGCATGGTATTCTGTCCATTCTTTGATCTGCATCATTCTGCTTCATGAGTTGATATGGTCTTAAATTTCCATTCGATGCATTTCTCTTATAGCCATCTTGCCTATGTGATTCTTGTTATTGCATATCGTATGATTCTCTCGTATGCTTTTAGGTTGCATGTGTCTCACTTGAATATACTTTTTTTGCTTTGTTTTTCCGTGACAAAAAGGGGGAGAATTTTTATGGTTCTGGTATGGTCACGGGTTGGGGAGTAATGGAGAGTGATGGAGAATTTTATTTTAGTGCTGTTGATTCTTTTGGAGAGATATATATAGGGGGAGATTTATTTTATTGATGAATCGCTGGTTGAGTTTTCATGCCTTTGGATATAATGCTGCGTGTCGTTTATTATTAAATTATGCTAACCCATTCTAGCAACATATATTTTGTCGCATAGTTTTTGTTGAGCTGTCTTTGCAGTTTTGGAAGAGCAACTCAAGCTTCATTGGATAGACCTAGTTTAGGCTAGTGTTCTTTCAGTTGTATTTTTTTCATTAAGTTGGTTTTGTCCCGGAAATGCCAAAGGGGGAGATTGTTAGATATTTTAGCACTTCCCGGGATTGTTCAAAACCTCCATTGGTGTCTTTGTTATATCGACTCTATTTGATTGTAATGGGTAGGTTGTTATGGGGTAGTTTCTCGCTCGATGCTCCTCCCATTTTCTACGCCAAGTTGACCACTGCGAAATTGATCCAATTTCGTGAGAGGTAAAAAGCATTGCACGACATCTCATGCATGGCTTATTGAGTTCAAAAATATTTTAGTCTCCGTTACTGATTAGGAGACTTTCCTTACTCATATTCTTATATACATAACATGCATTGCCTTAATCGTTTAAGTTGATTAGGTGATTTACTTTCCCGAAAAAATAGAACACGTTTTCCCCCAAATTAGAAGATTGTCTATTATTCCTTTTTATATATAAAAAGAGGTGGACGACCGCTCTGTTTTTTTTTTTTTTGGTGCGTGAGAGTTTTTCTTATAAAAACAAAAGAAAGGGTTGCACGAGTTTTTTTGGTTTTTCGGCAGTGGCGAGATTGACAGTTTTCGCAGCCCATTTTCGCAACCCACGTTGTATTTCTTCGTTCTTGCATCTTGCATCTTCGAATATTGTTTTTGGGTTGTCTAGATCACGCTTCACGTCATATTATTCATCTATTCATTGGTCGTGATTTCTTGGTGCCGTTTGCTGCTGTGGCCGAATCTTTTCGAGATTGATTCGGAGCCGGTTGAATCCGGAGATCGGGCGTGAAGTCCGTGGTGCATCTATTGGATCTTGAAGAAGCTCGGGGAGCATCGGAGATTGGCGAGAATAGGTAAAAGCTTGGGTAAGGATTTTACTATTTCGCAATCTGTACTTCTTTTTGATTAATAGAATAAATCAGTAGTGTTAGGCCGTGGTTTTGGCTTAGGGTTTTTTGGGACCCTAAGTTTTTCCACGTAAATCGTGCGTATCCTGTCTCAATAGTTATTCTACTGCACTACTTGATTTTTGGTTTGGATTAATCGAGATAATCAATCCGTTCATCTATATTAATTTTTTAAATCAGAAAATTGGTGATTTTTTTTATCAAAACTCTTATTCACCCCCCCTCTAGGAGTAGTTTGAACGCTTCCGCATAATTTCAGTTATCATTGACGACGTGTAGTGGTGACCTTAGAAATTCTCCTCCCCCCTTCTTTGAAACAAACATAATCCTTCCTAATGGTTTCACCATCCTTATCCGTCTTGCTTGAATTTATTCGCACACTAAATCCAGCATGAAATGCATAATTGTTGTAGAACTTCTTAGCATCGTCTAAGTTGCAAAATTGTTGGTTAATTCTCGGTATCAGTTCATTTTTAACTTGAGGAGTATAAAGTTGACAAGAATGAGATGATGATGGTGAAAGTAGTTGTATATCAGACAAAGTCTGCGTTCTAAGAACCAAAAGAAGAATCAATAACTACACCAATTCATTTCTTATGCCTATCCATATCTATATACGTAGAGAGGCAAAGAGATACCTTGGTGGTGGTGGTCGAAACAAGGGGGTTGGATTGATGCTCACACTATATTCTTCCATTTCTTTTCAATTCCGAACCACCATCACAAATGATGTTACAAATGACTTCTTTAATCTGCAACACAACAACAATGTCACAAACCCTAACCCAAGTAGAACATGATTAAGTTCATAAATCACTGAAAACCCTACAACCAGAGATAACAAAAAAAAAAAGGGTATGCATTGCATTACAAATGAATGACAGATAACAACTTAAAATCTCTTTCAGTCAATCATGCAAATACCAACAGGACCCGGAAAGCAAGCCCAAAACCAAAGAAGTTAAAAAAGAAGATAAAAGTGAAAATTACAGAATTACATAAGTGCTGAACAAAACAGATAAGAAAAAGTATGTACGCAATATTTTTCTTCTCTCCTAATTTCGAATTCAATCAAAAAAAACCCTAATCTGAGAGAGAGATCGACAGAGAAAGAGCGAGAGATTTTATTGAATATATACGCAATTACGTCAATAACACTAACATATCAAAATGACGAAGAAAAAGTCTACACGCAATATTTTCCCACCTCTCCTAATTTCGAATTCAATAAAAAAAAAGGCCCTAATTTTGCATTCAATCAAAAAGCCCTAATTTCGCATTCAATCAAAAAAGCCCTAATCAGTCAACAGCAATCAAAAAGCCCTAATTTTAGGTTTCGAGATTCCTACAGAGATATACCTTGTTTGTCAGGAGTCTTCGTCGTCCTTCCTTGTCGTGGGTAATCGTCGTTGTAGGTCTTGCTCTGAGTTTTCAAACAAAGCCCTACGATATTCAAAGAGAGAGCGAGAGTTAAAATTACAAAAATCGAAAAAGCCCTAATCTGAGAGAGAGATCGACAGAGAGAGCGAGAGAGAGAGTCGAGATTCCAGATCTTGGGTTAAAAAAAAACCCATTTTTTTGGTTCGAAACAGAAAAAAACAAAAAAAGCCCTAATCTGAGATAGAGATCGACAGAGAAAGAGCGAGAGATAGAGAGTGAGAGAGAAACCTTGGTCTGTTTGTCCTCATCGTCGTGCATCGGGCGGAGCTCTGGTTCGTCGTTCTCAAAAGAAATCGCCCCCTTCTCCTCCTCCTCCTCTCTCTCTCTCTCTCTCTCTCTCTCTCTCTCTCTCTCTTTACGCGTCTGAAGAAAAGAAAAATGAGCTGGGTGAAGATTAGGCGCGTGGGTGTTTGGGTTTTCCCTTTAGAAGCCGAGAGATCCATTTTTATTTCCCAGCCATTGGATTAAATCCAACGGCTTAGATGGGAGGTGCGGATGGGAGCTTGGGTCAGGGCTTCCTGACCAGAACCCAACTGTATATATATATATATATATATATATATATATATATATATCGTTAGGGCTTTTTTTGCCCATTCGAAATTAGCAAATAATTAAGGCTTTTTTTTGGGATTCGAAATTAGCAAATTATTTTGAGGTGTTTCAATTTCATTGATGGAGCTAAAAGAACAAGTGGTGGTGTATTGGTTCACTGTTTTGTCGGGAAATCCAGAAGGTGATTGTTCTTACACTATTTACATTGTTTTTTGGATGTCATGTATAGTGAAGGGAAATATCATAAAATGTTTAGTACCCATTGTCTCTATTGAACCCCCAAAGTCAAAAATCAAAATACTGCTGATGGAGTTTTTATTTTGTGTTAGTTGTGCCTAATGGAATGTATTCCATTGTAACACAGTCAACTATGCTTCAATTGAATGTATTCCATTGTCTGTGCTATTTCAGTTACAAATTCTTAAAGTGGAAAAGAGTTCGAACTAGACCAAAGAAGGAACGAAGAAGAAGAAATGGAACAAGAAGATATTTCCAGCATCAATCTAACCCCCTTGTTTCCTCCACCACCACCACCACCACTGTTTGAACCGTGTGAGGAGTCTTGTCATTCTTCTGAAGTACTTTACACTCCTGAAGTTAAAAACGAGGTGATACCGAATATTACACAAGAATTTAAAAGCTTAGAGGATGTTTTTAAGTACTACAACAATTACGCATTCGAATCTGGTTTTAGTGTGTGAATCCATTCTAGCAAGACGGATAAGAATGTTGAAACCATTAGGAAAGAGTATGTTTGTTTCAAAGAAGGGGAGAGTAAATGTTCTGAGGCCACTTAACGACAGCGGGGTATAATTAGGGAGAAATGTGGTGCAAGACTAACAGTTGTAAAAAACCGATCAGGTGAAGGGTTTGTTGTCACCCAATTTGTGGAGGGGCATAGCCACCCTCTTACGATGCCAAGAAAGAAGCATTTCTTGAGATCTCATCGTCGAGTGTCAGTTGCACAGAAAGCATTAATGCAACAACTAGCAGCTGCAAATGTGTCAACCAGCCAACAAATGAGTGTTTTAGAGTTGCAAGCTGGGGGTCTTGAAAATGTTGGATGTTTACGACGAGATATTTATAATTCTCAAGGGGATATGAGGAAATATGTAGATGGACATGACGCCAACTTGTTGAAAGAGCTTTTTGAGATTGAAAAAGAAAAGAATCCAGGTTTTACGTATACAATCGAGGAAGATGATGAGCACGGGCTGACCCATTGTTTTTGGGCGGATGCGACCTCTAGGAAGTCATACCAGTATTTCAGGGATGTGGTGATATTCGATACTACATACAACACAAACAAATATTGCTTGATGTTTGCACCTTTATTAAGGGTTAACCACCACAGACAAACAACTCTTTTTGGGTGTGCCTTCTTAAGTGATGAATAACGTGAATCTTTTGAGTGGCTTTTTAAGGGATTTTTGAAAGCGATGCCTGGACCACCGCCCAAAAATGATCATAACTGATCAAGATCCGGCAACGACGAAAGCAATTGCTTGTGCTCTTCCCAATACGTTTCATAGGTATTGTATTTGGCACATTGTTAGTAAATTTTCTGAGAAAATAGGTGCATTGGCATACAAAGAACATTATGAAGAGTTCAAGAAATGTATTTGGAATTCTGAGAGCCCTGAAGAGTTTGACGCAACATGGGCATATATTGTAGGAAAATCAAACTTGTCCACCCATCAATGGTTGCAGTCCATGTACGAAATTCGTGGCAGATGAGTTCCTGTATATACGAGACACATTTTCTCTGCCCACATGACAAGTAGTCAAAGGGTTGAAATTTCTCATGCATTCTTCAAGAGGTATATTTCTGACAATAATTTAATGTATGAATTTGTGACATGGTTCAAAAGGGCACTTGCACGTCTACGACATAATGAATTAGATTTGGACCACAAAGATATAAATGAGAAGCCAGTCCTAAAAACCTCATGGTTCATGGAAAAGAAAATGAGTGAATTATACACACTCCATTCATTTAAAAAATTTCAAGAGGAAATATTTTCAGATTGGTGCATATGCGCTTATGATACTAAATGAGGATGAATGTCGCTGTGTGTGGAAGGTTCATAGGGAAGAAATGAAAGGTTCGAGAGGTCGTGAGGTGTCGGTAGACAAGTCATCGAACCGTGTGAGTTGTAATTGTCAGATGTTTAAATTCGACTGAATTCCATGTCGCCACTTGTTGGTGTACTTGTCTTTAATGCAGATTAGGGAACTCCGTAGCACATACATTTTTGCAAAGGTGGACTAAAATTGCAAAAGCAGGCAGAGTTTTTGATGACTTGGGCAGTCATAAAAAAGAAATATGTAGCAGTTCACTTTTGGTGAGGCTACAGGGTCTCTTTCAACTTGCTTCTACAGTTATTGATGACGCTGTATTAGATGAAGAAGGAACTGAAATTGTGCGAGAAACATTGCTTTCTAGTCAAAAGAAGATTGCATTCATGAGGGGTTCTCGCCAAGATGGTTCAACGAGTTCTATCCAATTGCCTATTTCTCTCGAAAGCCAATATGGTTTGAAAGAACCACTGAAAGTTAGGGCAAAGAGTTGTGGTAAGCGTTTGAAAGGAGGAGAAAAAAAAGGCCGTCAAGAAAAGTAGGAAATGTCATGGGTGTGGGTTATTAGGGCAGTCGCATGACAAAAGAAAGTGTCCGAAGCTTATGAACATGTAAGTGCAGTTGTCTATTTGTAATTTGAACTTAATTTTTTACACGCATATATAATATATTTTAATTGTTGTCTTATCTTTTAGGTCTTCACAAAATGCTAGGTTGTATGATGATGACGACGACGGCTTTGCCGATGAATGTAAGTGTTTGTTTAAGTGAAATACGGACTTCAAATAGGTAGTGAAATACGGACTTGAATGCTAATTTTATTTGTGTTTTAGGAACTATATGGGTTTGCGGATATGGAGATGACATTGGCAAGGTACCTGATGCATGATAGGTGATGCATGTTCTTTTTTTGAATGCTAATTTTTTATTTTTTTTTTATGATGCATGAACTATAATCAAAACATTACTTTTTTTTTGTATGATGATCCCATTTAATAGGTCCCATCTCTGGGAATGCACTGAAGGAGGACATTAGCATGTGATTTTACTGTCTAAAGGTGTTTTTGAGGATGTTGTCTGCTATTGGATCTGTTTTCTTGTTGTTGTTGCTGCTGTTGTTGCTATTGGTTCTTATGTTATTATTGAAGTGGTTCTGGATGTTTCACTCTCCATTCTGGTCTAATTTTGGAATTGTACTGTATAACTCTTAGTGTAGGATCAGGTTATAGCTTAGTTTTGAAATTGTTGGGGATGTAAAATGGGGGTGGTTGGATCATATTGTTAGGGTTTAAACTGTTTTGAAAATTGTATAACTAAGTGATGGATTTCATTTTCCCTTGCCATGAATTTCATAGAAATGTTTTTCCCCCATATAAGATCTGATCTGGAAATGAAGTTTTGCTTGTTGGCCATAATAGATGGGAGATTAGTGGAACAAATTTTTTGTATGGGGCGCTTCATCACTGTACCTCAGCAACATGGAGAAGAAAACGGATTTGGATCCAAAAGAAGAGAGAGAGAGAGAGAGAGAGAGAGAGAGAGAGAGAGAGGAGCGCTTCACGTGCATTCCAATAGATCCCGTTTCACCCAAAACAATGTCGTTTTATAATGCGGCCACTTTGGCTCATTGCAGGGACTCAACTTCCCACATATTCACCAATTTTTATGTCAAAGATAAGAACCCTGCAGAGTAAGGCAGGTTCATGATATTGAAGGCGTAGCGGCGATTTTGGGTGATTTCGGCAAATTTTGACAGTTTTTCCAATGAACGAAGGAGGATGATGATCAAAACTCGATTAAAACTCATAAACACATAAAGTGAGTAAGAAATCCCTACCTTGAAGTATAAACACGAAGATCCATCCCAAACAAGCGAGCCCTAGCTACAAAAGCTTGAACTAGTTGAAATACGTCTCTCCACGCTTAACCCACCGAGATATTTTGTTTCATGAAAACAGTTAGCACAAATTTACAGGTATGACAAGTGAAGTGTATACATGTGCATATGTATAGGATGTAACAATGGGATGAGATAATATAAACAATAACAGAAAATAAAACTGGTGTCACTGAGATCACTACTGAGCGCTCGGGACTGGTCTTGAGCGCTCAGGAGTACCACCCTGCTCTTGCAAATTAGAACTTGGCACATTCGAAAGTAAACAGAATATTCAAACACAAGAATAAGGATTAAAGCAATATTCATACAGATTAGCTCAGTGTCAGGCTCAAACAAACAAGAACAAGTCTTAAATATCTAAGCATCACTTTCTTGCAAACAGAAAATAAACTTAACTAGGCTCTAGATGGACCAGTGCACACCTAGTATTTACTGAAATACAGGAAATGCAATATTTGGTGACAAAATAAGATTTTGCCGACAATAGCACTCCTGAGCGCTCGGGAATGGTCCCAAGCACTCGGGAGTGAACACAATGCCTAGAAAAAGTTTGGTTTCTTTGTGTTCCTCTTGCCCTTGTTGCTAAACTAAGATCAAATGAGCTCATAACCAGTATGAAGAACTAGAATGGGCCCTTGATCCCCTCAGAAATTTGAAAATAGTAGATTTTATATATAAAATGAACTTTTATACCTTTGCTTGACTTGAACTTGGCTTCTTGGACTGATTTGGATGCTTGAAAATGGGTAAAAAATAGTAGGAAAATGGAGTTCTAGATGGACTAGAGATTTGAGGTTTTTGAAGTACTTGAGGATTGTTTAAAATTTTTCTTAGAAAACACAAGTTTTGGAAAACATTTGAGGGAGGTTTAGAGACTGAAACTTTCAAAAAATAGCAGAAGGAGGGAGTGATTTTTCGTGGTCCTTTTGAAAGGCAGAACATGGGGGATATTTATAGGGGATGAGAAATAAGGTTTGAAATTTGAAAATAAAATGGGAAAATAGTTTTGGGGGGAAAAATGGCATGATGATATTCTTGCTGGTCTTCTGAGACGTGCAGGTTTGAATGGACTGAAAAATCTAAAGAAAACCAGGGTCAAAGGTCAAGCTCATCATCTATTGGCCTGTCAGAGCTCCCAAGCGCTCAAGAGTGGCTGCCAAACTTCAGCGGGCAGCCACGTTCACTCTTGAACTCGGTTTTGGGTGTTTTTTGAAGCGCTGGAAAGCTAGATGAGTCCTCTTTCTAACCCAAACGGTTCATTCAAAGATATTCTATACGCTGAAATGTGTGACCATTTTACCCTCAAGGTATCGAGAAAAAATGTGTTTTAGTTTTGAAAAAGACCAAGAAGCATCGTTCAAGCTTTAGTCGAGTCCTATTTTGATTCCATTTCATCATCGGGGAGCCTCGAGGGCACAAATTAAGTATAATTAATAAGTTCAAATTGGGGTATCTACACCTAGCTAAAAGAGATTTCATCTCGCAAATAAAAAATCCATTTTGATCACGGAAATTTAATTGCGAAGTAACAAAAGTAAACTTTTTTGTTTTTTAGGGGATTCGGAAAGCTTACCAAAATATTGAGAACGCTCAGGTGCTGCTCAGGCTCTCTATGAACCACCTCGGCCTCTGGGCCACCAACAGGAGGGCGGTATTGCAAGAATCCACCGAAACTCGACCTATGCGAAGGAAGGATGTAGGTAGCAGCAACAAACTGACCAAGTTGTTCAACCGACTCCTCATCCGAAAGGAGGATGATCGCACCCACATACGGGGTGAGAGGAGGAACCTGCAATGAAAGGTGGAACGTCAGTAGAAGAGGACGAAGGTTGCAAAACCATCATGGTCGGAGGAGAAGGACACAACGAACAGTAATTGCAGCCGAGAACGATGGCGAACGGCGGTGGTCGGAGGAATGACGGCAGTCAGAAAAAGAGGAACGGAGAGGTTTCGGGTGAGAGAAATGAAGGAAAAGGAGAAAAGATTGAATGAATCGTGAGATGGATTAAACGGAACTTAAAGCGATTTCCTAATTATTGGCGTTCTCACGGCCTAGTCATTGATTCGTCGGCCGAGACATCGATTATTGATCTCCTGGCCCTCCATACTATTTGTCACGCCCTCAAATTTCAACATAAATAATAATCATTTTCAATAAATAAAATCATTACTGAAGTACCAATAATACCCAAATGACACTTTTTCCCCTGTTCTCAAAGTTAAATTCAAAAGTTACAATCCCAGCTCGAAGCCCCAAGTTATACAAAATACCAAAATAATATTACAGTTTACAATAATCATTCTTTCAAATTTTTCTTTCAAGACAATGCATAAAATCACCTCTTTTATACCTTCAAAACACATGATCAACAAGCATGAGATGCATGCCATGCCAACTTCCTTGTTTTTTACCTAAAAATGATAGGTTGAGCTACATTAGCCCAGTAGAGAAATCTATACTCAAGTTATATGTAAATGCGATGAAGCATGTAATAAGAGTGAATGAGTTTCAACAAACAGACATGAGATCAAAAGGGCTACCATGACGAACAGACGGACGAAGATTGCGGTATCTTGGACTTCTTACAGATCTCCCTAATTGTTCACACATCAACTAAAAACAGCATCAAACTCACATCAATCTAAATATCCATGACAATTTCTAAACCTTTTTATGACTGCTCAAATGAATGCCACGAATAACCTCATCATTCAATACCGTTTGTCATCAAGCCTCTTTTTCATAAAACTTTCCTTTTTTGATTACCAAAATAGTTTAGAGAAATCTCAAGACCATTACGGGTCAAGCTCCGTTGATTCGAACTTGAATACCGGAGTCCGTCGATTCATGACATCCTTCGTCGCACACCGAACCCACAATGACTCCATGATACACCACCACTAGGTTCTAAACGAGAATCTTATAGTACGAGTGTCAAAGGAACCTAATGTGCTCAACAGGACGAGGCACGAGGATATGAGTCACAACACTACCCATCAGATCACTAGACAAGCTCATGTCTCCCCATAACACTCACCACATTATCCCTTATAGCCCACGGTACTCCTATCCACGTTACGGTACATTCTCTACCCAACGACACTAATATTTTACTCTAATGAGTGCCAAGAGACAAGATCGAACATCGAGTTAGTAGGACATGAGCAATCATGTCCAAGAGTGACTTAAACATGTTTCGTTTATATAGGGAGTCATTACGATGGAACGAGAACAACTTTTGGAGTAGGCAGAGTGACACATGTCCACTCTTATGGTCATAACTTTCTGTGTACTAAGAGTTTTAAGGCGATTTGAGAGGCAAATGAAAGCTGTCTTCAAGACCTTCGAATTGATATAAAGTTTGCATGAATCGAATATCGGACGAGGAAGTTACAGCCGTTTGAAGTTGGGCTGATACCCAGAAAGCGAGCAGAATTTCCAGAGTCAATCCCTCCTCTCATAGGGATCGATTCCCAAAGGGAAAAATCCAGATTTTGAATGAGGGATCGATCCCCCTTGCTTAGAGATCGATCCCTAGGCGATTTTGGGCAATTTTTGCAGATTTTGACAGTTTTTCAAATGAACGAAGGAGGACTATCAAAACTCGATTAAAGCACGAAATCAACTCATAAACACATAAATTTAGTAGAAATCCCTACCTCGAAGTATAAACATGAAGATCCATCCCAAACAAGCGAGCCCTAGCTTCGAAAGCTTGAACGAGTCGAAATACGCCTCTCCACGCTTAACCCACCGAGATACGAACTCAAAATCGCTAGAGGAAGGTAGATTGGAGGATAATCTTCACGGGTTTCAAGTGATTGATGGAGTTTTTGGGTGTGAAGGAGAGAGAGAGAGAGAGAGAGAGAGAGAGAGAGAGAGAGAGACGAGAGGGAGAGAGAGTGGGAGATGGGCTTTTTTTTTACAACACACACCCCCCTTTATATACTAGCACCCAAACCAATTACATTCACAGTCCCTCAAATAACAATCCTATCATTTATGCCCCAAATCAAATAAACTCACAATTTTCTTATTTATCCAATAGTTTAGCATTTGTAAAACCTTTAAATCATTTTCTAAAAAATACAGGTCTCTACACTATCTCCCAAGCCACGTCAGATCTTGCCCAATGCACCTACCCAAGCAATTATGAAATTTTGGGTCCATGACCAGCAGAAACAATGATGGGACACTCCTGAACAAGTACAATATGGTTGGAACTAACCTTGGGGGCGTCCCCGAACACGAAGAATGATATAACAGTAGATTACTGGTTGCTTTAATAACTCTGAGCTCTTGCTTGTGAATCCAACGATCCCTGCCATGTGAAACTCAAGCTTCGAGCCCATTATTTTAGTGATTCCATGTGCACTATTTCAGCAGCCCCGTGCTCAAACCACTCCGCAAACTCTCAGCAGCGGCTCATGCCTGTAATCATTTAGCAGCTCTGTATTCACTCTTCCAATAGCCGCATACTCACCATTACTCAACAGCTCATTATCTCAGCATCCTTACACTCCACTATCAACAGCTCTATGCTTGTATTCAGTAGCGGCTCTACGCCTATAAGCTCACCACCGTCAAGCTACTCAACCACCTCAGTCATTCAACTGCTGTACACTTGTAGCCATCTCAGCAACAGCTCTACACTTGCTATCTCAACAGCTCCACACTCATACCCGTACATCCAGCGGCTCTTCGCCCGTACTCACTTAGCAGCTCTATGCTCGCTATCTTAGTAGTTCTGCGCGCATACTTCAAGTTACTCAACAGCTCTGTGCTTGTCATCCCCACAGCTCTATCAGCAGCTCTATGCCCGTGAACTCACTATCAGTAACTTCAAATCACTCAGCGGCTCCACGCCCACTATTCAGCGGCTCTACGCCCATCACTCAATGGCTCCATGCCCATAAGTTCAGAGGCTCTACGCCCATCACTTAGTGGGACCATGCCCATAAGTTCAGCAGCTCTACGCCTACTATCTCAGCGGCTCTACGCCGATTACTCAGTGGTTCCATGCCCATAAGTTTAGCAGCTCTACGCCCACTATCTCAGTGGCTCCATACCCACAAACTCTGCGGCTCTACGCCTATTATCTCAACAGGCTCTACGCCAACATCAACAAGATATCATCTATTCTCAAGCTCTATGAATGCTTAAAGTCCAACACTTTGAATGTTCGAAGCTCTTCGAATGCCTAACCACTAGTATTGGATGCTCAAGTTCTACACTTGAATGCTCAAGCCCTGCCTTTGAATGCCCAACCACCGTGTACTGGATGCTCAAAGCCTGTACTTTGAATGCTCGTACTTTACCCTCCGATTGCTCGAGCTCTACGCTCTGAATGCTCAAGTCCAGATCTTGAAAGACGCTCTATGCTTGAAACAACACACACACACGGGCCCGTGCACATAAGCATCAATTGCATCACTATTATCACATCAAGTCTGCATCAATTACATCACCATATCCATCATCATATCTAACCATTAAGCATCAATTGCATCACTATTATCACATTAAGTCTGCATTAATTACATCACCATATCCACGATCATATCTAACCATTATCATCACAAACTATGTTTTGCATCTCTCTTCTCACTCATGAAATAGGTCAAACCTGCAATCAATCGACTCCGCGCCTTAATTTTATTGATCAGTCCAATGCCTCTATCCTCTGGCTCTATGCCAATTAGGGAAGATGAAAAAGCTTCGTGCTCAGACTTCAGCTTCATACCAGCTCCGCGCTTCGATTCTATCAAGCTCCATGCTTCGACTTCTCAGGCTCTTGCCTCATGACTGCAACCGGCTCCATGCCTTGGTTCTCTTATTCTAAGCTCCATGCTCTAGTTACTGGCCTAGCGCCCCCCCCCCCCCCCCCCCCCCCCCCACCCCCATATCTCAAAAATGGCGTTCGATCGTCTCCAGAAGATGGTTTGGATTCCACCCCAATTACATCTATTACATTAAGTTCATTCGCAAAGATAGGCTACCCTACCGAGCTCCCCTCAGTCAAAGTAAGGATGATTAAGAAAAGTAAAAGACTCACCCGATATGTATTGATCTACCCAAAAATTCTGAAGATGCTCCTCGCAAAAATTTCTCTGATAGCCCCATGCTCCTTCAACTACTCTCCGCCAAAATCCTGGCATTGCCCAAATACGTTGCACTACGGCTTTTAAGGCCTAAAGGTACGTACGTTGTCTATTCTCAACCCTCTGAACTTTTATTTTCTTTATTGCCCCCGAACTACGATTGGTCTGAATTTCCCTTGTGGAATACGTAGGCAGCCTCCCAGCCCGACCATAACTAAAACCTTTTTCAAAAAACCCTTGGAATAGTGGTTCGACCAAATTGAAGTTGTTTTACGACTTTGACTTTGACTTTAAATGTCTCACGATCCGTCTAAGTTTAGTCAAAGAGGGGCATCTATAGACACCCCAATTTGGCCTAATGATTATTTCAAGTCCTACCTTGGGAACCATCTCGATGATGAATGGATACAGTGATTGCTGATGGACTTTTCATAAACCCGTGGACTTTTTGGTGAGTACTTTTAGCCACTTAGAGGACCCAATTCAGAGTCATATAGCCTTTCAGACAGAAACACAGTATCCTAGGAGAATCCATTTGTTGACCGTAAGATTGATCTCACGGCCTCAACTTCATTCTTTCACCTGTGAAATATGTTGTTTGAAAATCTCTCTAAGAGATTGATTCCTCAGTAGCCAGATTGATTCTTCAGCCGCAACATCTAGCACTCGGCCGCCAGATCCTTTGCTCGGCCGCCAGATCATCTATTTTTCAGATTCTGGAATATTCTGTCGATTGTTTGATTCGTTCTCAAAACCCTATTAGCCTTTTTCCGATGGGTTCAGGCTACGAAGCAGATTTCGTCTAGATATCCTATCACCCTATATTACCTTACTGATTCACGCCATTTGATTGGCCAGAGTGAGTCACCTGCCTATATAAAGAGGCACTTAGGGTTTCGAAAGATACATCACAATCATCCTCATAAGCCACGAATCTCTGCACAAACACTTTCTCATATTCCCTCTTCAAAAGCCCTAACCACCTGAAGGCAACCGCACTCCGACGATTAATCCCCCGAAGTACAAAACCTAACCCTAGGATTTTTTGAGAAGCAAAATTAGTCAATCACCCCAAATCCGAAGCAATCAAGCAACTGAGGGATCAAGGTGGTGAGGCCCAGGGGCCTATGGTTTGATCTTTTTCATGCATTTATACATTAATCGTAGCGTTTTGATGTTCTGCTAATCATTTAGTCTAGTGTGAGGAAGAACATCGGCTGAGGCATCGATCCCTCGGCCGATATATCAATCTAGTGGGATCCCTTGGCCGTGACATCCATTCATCGGCTGAGAGATCCATTTCCCTGGGACAGCCTATTTTGTTCTTATTACTTCTGATGCATGCTTTCATTACTATTCTGGCTCCCCATATCAATTGTTTAAAGGCTAAAATCAGTTTATGTGTTTAGAATCAAATAAGGCAAGCACTAATCGTGTGTTGAATGATTATGGGCCAATCTCACGACGGGGCAAAGAGGGGTGCCTAACACCTTCCCCTTATTGTACTTTGGGCTCCCGTACCTGGAATCTCTATTTGTTTTTCCTAGTTTTTATAAACTAGATGGCGACTCTGTTTTGATGATAGTCGTTATCGTGTGGCGATGTTCCTAGCCATGAAAATATCTACGATCCTGGTTTATGAAGTGGAAAGCAAACAAACTTGATCAATCTTTATGGTGATGCCCCATTTGGGAGGTGTCTACACTTTCCACTTTTGCCAAAATAAGATAAACCCATATCTAAAATCCTCCAAACATGCTCTTCACAAAACACCAAGAAAGAAAAACACATCAAGCAATCATATAAGGCTTTGAAATACCACTAGTATGAAAAGGTGAAACATAATCCTCATGTTAAGAACCACAAATACTCTGAGGCATAATACTTTTATCGCTAGGTCTTGGGTGGCCTCATGGGAAAGTCTATGTCATCTCTGTCGCCCGAGTTAATCGCTCAGCTCCTGGTCTCCTAGTCTGTCACCTCCACGTGCATCTTGGTTGCACACGAGGAGGAGTATTAGACTTTGTTAGACTTGTCCAACATCGCTCATTTAAGCCACCCAAACTTGATTAATAAAATCTTAAGGTTACTCCACCTATGGCCAATTGGTTTTAGGTTGATATCCTCCAAGAAATCTAACATGGTATCAAAACTAGGTCTTAAGTGGCATCACCTCTCGTGGGAAAGTCTTTGTCATCTTTGTCACCAAAGTCAATCGCTTAGCTCTTGGTCTCCTAATTTGTCACCTCCACTTGCATCCGAACTGCATGTGAATGGGAGTGTTAGATTTGTCTCACACCGCTTATCTAAGCCACCAAAGCTTGGTTAATAAAATCTAGAGGGTACTCCACCTATTGCAATTGATTTTAGGTTGGAACCTTCCAAATAATCTTATATGGTAGTTAGGTCTTGGGTGGCCTCACCTCTCATGAGAAAGTCTCTGTCATCTCTGTCGCCCGAGTCAATTGCTCAGCTTCTGGTCTATCACATCCACATGCATCCGGGCTGCACGTGAGGGGGAGTGTTAGATTTATCCCACATCGCTTATTTAAGCCAACCAAGCTTGGTTAATAAAATTGAGAGGCTACTCCATCTATAGCCAATTGATTTTATGGCCAATTGATTTTAGGTTGAAACCTTTCAAAAAATCTAACAATATGTAAAATTTTAAACTTGTACCGAAGAACTCAAATTAGGGATTTTTTCTTGATTATCATGCTTGAACTCTCAAAACATTAAGGCTCCGTTCCGGAACGCGAAATAAGTCCTTATTTTTTAAGAAGGCAATTTCAAGCTAAAAAATGATGGGCTTATTGAAATCTAAAAATATGCAATATGGATCTTGTTTGAAAGATCTCATCGAGATCTTTAATACGATGCAAAAAAAATTAAAAAAATATTTTTCATGTATTTTATTTTTGAGTTTGAAAATATGAAATAAGCTGCTTATTTTTTAAAAAGTTTTCTGGAACGGAGCCTAATTATTTTCATACATGGTAACTTGCATTTTAAAGAGACTAATAGAAAAGTAAAAAACCCTACCTCAAGAGGAGAAAACCCTCAAAATGCCAGGAAACCCTAGATGCTCCAAGTTGATTTGTTGTAACCCTCCAAGAACAATCTCCCTCCTAGCCTTGCCAAAGATAGGGACGGAGCTATCTGGTGGGGGGAGTGGCACGTGCCACCCTGATCCAAAAATATAAACCAAAAAAAAAAAAATCTGAGAAACACGTTAAATAAAAACATGTGAAAAGTTATGCCAAAGAGAACTTTGGATGAGTTGGTTAATGTGCGCTGCCATGTATCGGACCTCTGACGCGGGAGTTCGATTCCCGTCGGTAACAAAAACAATTACTCTTTAAGCTTTTGCAAGTTTTTTCATTATTTGTTATTAGGGTTTTCTTTTTATATTCGTAAATTCCTAGTCGAACCACATTGATACAAAGAAAAAATTATGTTTTAGAAAGTTACAAGTTTCGAATGACTAATTAATTGAAAAGTTTCAGGATTGCCGGGGCAAGAGGGAATCCCTCTTTAACTCAAAGTGAAAAAAAAGGTGTAATACGTAACTTACTCATACAAATATGAAAATTAACATAT
Source organism: Rhododendron mucronatum var. ripense (assembly GCA_019656295.1). Classification (NCBI taxonomy): domain Eukaryota; kingdom Viridiplantae; phylum Streptophyta; class Magnoliopsida; order Ericales; family Ericaceae; genus Rhododendron; species Rhododendron mucronatum. Next base: position 249,917 of record BPLT01000259.1, read on the forward strand.
TCATGAATTCATTTTATATGTCCATTCACACACACCAATATTCGTAAAGAAACATGCAGTAAAAACTGTACTAAACTTGGGAACAAAATTGCTCCATAAAATATTCAAATGGGTCACGTGCAATTTAGAGAACGATCGGTTTAGATTCAGAAAAATTATTATCATAATATTTCACACAAAAAAATTCACGACAAAACTTAAATTTTAGGGCAAATTTTTGAAATCGTCCCTGTAGTTTTACGGTTGTCTCACTTTCGTCCCTCTAGTTTCGATTGTCTCCATTTCGTCCCTGTAGTTTGTTTTACGTTCCAAATTAGTAAAATCATTAACACCGTTAACGAAACTAACGGAAAAATATGATTAAAAAAATAAGTATTCTAATTTTCAATCCGTTTGAACCGGTGCAAATATCTTATTTTTTTGATCATTTTATCTTAAATGGTCATAATGGATTTTTGGCTCTAAGGTCTTTCAATGAGCACTCTAAGAGAGCCCCTGAAACTAAATAAGGAGTATTCGGGTGCTTGTTGAAAGACCTTAGAGCCAAAAATTCATTATGACCATTTATGATAAATGATAAAAAAATAAGATCTTCGTACCGGTTTAATCGGATTGAAAATTGGAACACTTATTTTTTTTAATTATATTTTTCCGTTAGTTTCGTTGACGGTGTTAACAATTTTACCAATTTGGAACGTAAAACAAGCTACAGGAACGAAATGGAGACAATTGAAACTAGATGGACGAAAGTGAGACAACCGTAAAACTACAGGGACGACTATGAAAATTTGCCCTAAATTTTATGAGTTTCTACAATTAATTTTCTTCCGCATATTTTTTTTTGCACATTATGTAAAAATTTCATTGAATGGTACCACTCTACGGTTGAATCGTGGCTCCGCCCCTGCCCAAAGATCCCCACGTCTAGATTGTTGGAATGGTAGAAATGGTGTGGAGAGAGAGAGTGAGGGAGGAGGGAGAGAGAAAGTAGCAAAAGAAAAGAAACAAAAATGTTTTCGGGGTCTCCTGATTCCATTTGTTTAAAGGTCAAGAATATTACACTACACTCCCTCTACTTACTTACTGGCACTCTCTCTGAAGTCCTTTTATTTAATAACAATTTCAATTATAACTTCATGTGCTATAAAATATAAATAATAACTAATTTTAAAAGCTATCCGATGTGGATCTCCAAACACTCTCATCCTATGGGTCTCCAAACACTCTCATCCTATGGCCCACTAACTTGGGCCCACACAACCAAATATACACATACATATATACAAATAATAATAAAAAATAATTCATTGCTCACAAATTTGTCTAAGGTGAAAGTACATAAGCACCCCCTTAACTATCATTTTTTCTTACGAAGACCCCCTCACATTTGAAAGTGCCCATACAGACCCCCTCATCTAATCTCCGTTACCCAAGTGACGCCCTTCCGTCTCTAAACCGTTTGTGATGAACCCCCTCATCCATAAATTAGACAAAAATACCCTTATTGCATTACATACATACACCCCCTCTAACCCTTCTCTTTCTTCCCTCTACAAACAGCCTCTAATCAAAACCCAAAATCAGCAAACAGATTTGAAACTTTGGTTCATATATATATATACGAGGCGGTTCAATGGATAACTACTTAGACACCTAAAAAAACACCTCATAGTTCTTGATCAAATTTTGATGATCCGAGCCGCTCAATGTGATCAAAACGTGATTTTAAAGTTACTCGCAAGAAATCAACAACAAAAAAGACCAAAAAAGGCTTGATCTGAGCAATTTTATCTTAGATTTAATGAACGGTTCAATTAAAAACTGCTTAAAACAAGCACTTCCCGATCATTTTTTTTGCTAATTTCTCTTGGGCATCCTTAAAATCATATTCTGCACACATTGAATGGTTCAGATCATAAAAATTTGATCGGGAACTATGTAATTGAGATTTGGGATGTTTTTTTAGGTGTCTAAATAGTTGTCCATTGAACCGCCTATATATAGCTTGGAGCTTGAATTTTCCACGTTTTTCTCTCATATCTGACTCGATGGAGGGCAAAGGGTGTAGAGGTGAGTTCGTGGCCTAAGTGGTGGGGTATTTATAGGTAAATTTTGCATAAGGTGATAAGATGGTATTTATGAAAGTTTGATCTCTTGGGCATTGAATTGGACGAGATAGGATTGAATTTATGAGCAGGGAGGAAGTATTAGGGGCATAAGAATGTTCTGAATTCGGATTAGGCTTGGTGATGAAGGAATTTTTGGTTTTGGTCAAATGGGGATGAACTTTGTTTTTCTTGGAGAGAAAGGAAATGGAGGGAGTAATTGCAAGAGAGAGATGGAGCTGTGGAAGGGAGAGACTGCAGGAGAGTGAGGTGAGGGAGGTGGTGTGGTGTGTGCATGCATGCAAGTGTGTAGGGAAACAAAACAAAAATAAAATGCATGCATGTTTATATTGCATGCATAATGAATTAAAAAAAAAATTTTGTATCGTGAAAGTAATCATAATAATAATATTATTAATGCTAATATTAACGCTATTATAAAAAAAATATAAGGTCAAAAATCCGGGTCGTTACACTTAACTTTTTTTCCGTTTAATTTTAGACGAAGGGGTGACAGCAGATGTTGAATTGATGAGTTTTTAGAAAGCTCGGTGTTTATATGAAATTTAAGAAAGGTCAAGTGTTAAATTGGTGAGTTTTTAGAAAGCTCAGGTTTTTATATGAAATTTAAAAAAGGTCAAGTATTTATGTGTGATTTGTGTGAAAGGTTTGGTGCATACGTGAAACCCCTATTTTGGGCCTATGACTAAACCCCAATTGTTGCTGCAGTTACACTCTCTTTTCTTGTGGTTCTTGCTTCTATAGTTATAATATTAATAAACTAAGGCTAAGGCTTAGTTTGGACGATAGGAATCTTGAGGAGCAATGAAAATGTGACACCATATTTTATGATTCTGACGTTTGGAATGAACATGAATAGGAAGGAATGTGATGCCACATTTTCAGGATTCTCATGTTTGGGAGAGACATGAATATGATTGTGATTCCTGACTACACATCCGACCAGGAATCACATTACCTGATTGAGTGAGAATCTGATCTCTCTCTTATCCCATGGGAATGTTAGATACCTGGTTCAATCAATTAAAAAAAAGGAAATATTGACTTTGATAAATTTCCAAAATAATTTATTCCTTTATAAGATTACTGAATTAATCCAAACACTGAAATAAAATTAGTTTAGGTATTGTATTCCTAGTAATCATATTCCTATTCCGACTCAATAAAATTTTTAAGAATTTGATTCATATTAATCACATTCCTATTCTTACTAAAGATTTCGGTCATCTAAACTGAGCCTAAAAAAGACCTCAATCCAATGAGGCTGGAAGGCCTCGAACCCATCTGTAGCAAAGCTAAAGCGCAATGGTTGGTCCCGAACTCACATTATACGATTCAACAATGCTACATACACAACAATCCAAACATAACACCAAACACAACCTCTCACTACTGTGTGTAGGGCCCACATGTATATAAGAGGTTGTGTTTGGTGTTATATTTAAATTGTTGTGTGAGTAGAATTTTTGTATACGGTAATATTTTTTATGAAAATCAGCATTCTCTTTCCCTATGACGTTGAGTTGGGTGTTAGGTTATTAGCTGAAAATCCCAAATCACTTTCTTCTTCCTGTTTTAGGGTTTGGCAGTAAAAGTCCAAAATAACCCTCTTTTGCCAAAAAAGTTGGGTAAGGTTTGGTCACCATTTTTCCATCCAAGGTGTGAGTTTTGGTCCAAGACATGGATGAAATGTGAAAATTGGCCTCACTAAGTAACAATTGGTTAGTGTAAGAAGCAAATGTGTGCAATTGATAGTTAAAATTTGAAATAAACAAAATTTCACACATTTGATAGTTAAAATATAAAATAAACAAAATTTGAATAGTTGAAGGGGCAATTACATATTTTACCCGAGAAAAAACATCTGAAATCTTCCATTTTAATTTAAGCGCTTACGGCTTATCTGCTCTGACGTCCCCCTTAGCTTTACTCGTTCCCTTCCAGTTTCGATCTGAAAATTTTGATCGACCGTTAGCGCGCCTTCTATTTCTCTTCTCCCGTTTTTACAAATCCCGTACAAACTTGTAATATATCCTCCTAAAACATAAGTATACGTAACCTATACTATATATTTCCTATCATATCTATCTGCCTTTTGGAATCAGGAGGAATGACGATGACCATCGAAGGTACGAAATTCTTTCTTTTTGTCCCCGCAACTATGAATTGTGTTCGGTGTTTGTTTGTTTGTTTGTTTTTTTTTTTTTCCTCGAGATTATATGAATTGAAATTAGTTTTTCTCAACCCTAGCTTCATGGTGACGTGTAGAAAGTTGAAAATAAAAAATCATGTGTTTGGTTGGGAGTTTAGTTTAGTTTAGTTTTGGTAGTGGGTAGAGAGAGGAATAGAGTAATGATTGAAAATAGGGGTAATGATTGGAGAGAGATAGAGAGAAATGAGAAAGTAATAATTGAAAAAATAGGGTAATGATTGGAAAAAGAAGTAGGGTAATGATTGGTTTCCAAAACTAAAACTAAATAGAAATGGCAACCGAACAAAGCTATTAATATTCCGTAGTTCAACGAATGTGAAAGTATCTATAATTAGAATGTCAACTGGTTTAACTTCCCCGCTCAATATGATCAGTCTTTGTGGTGGGAGCAATGATGACCATATTTGGGTACCACACCGGGGCGAGGGCCTCTCTTTTGCGAAAGCTCAAGCTGGGGAGAGGAATAGAAGGGTTGGCTCTTTTTCCTTGAGATCTTTCAAGTACTCCCACAATTCCTCTCTAGAAGCTGGATTAGGATTAGCGTAAATGGTGGTAAAGAGACAATCTATTTCACTATGAATTGAGATCGGTGTTTGTTTTTTTTCTCGATTATGAATTGAAATTAGTTTTTCTCAACCCTAGCTTCAAGGTCACGTGTAGAAAGTTGAAAATAAAAATCAAGTATTTCGTAGTTAACAACTGTGACAATGTATTGGTTTTACTTCCCTGCTCAATATGATGAGTGCCATCTTTGTGGTGGTGGGGTTTGAAGTTCAGGACTCATGATTTGATTTCCCATGATATTAACAATTACCCAAGCGGTTGGCCTGGCGGTCAAGATTTGGAACTTAGGTTTTTCTCCTTCCTAAAGTCTCTGGTTCGACACGTCCCAGGTATTATCTTGTGGGGCTAGTGTATATGAGACTTTGTATCGGATTTCATTGGAATCCCTGCTAGTAGATAGTGGGACTGGTTCCAGGGATTAGTCGAGATGCGTGTAAGCTAGCTTGGACATCCTGAGTTATTAAAGAACATCTGGTTACCTGGCAAATTACCAATAGAAGATTACTTTTTACTTTATTAATATTCAGTCAGATAGAGTATAGTTATCTTTTTCCCCAGGAAATTAGGCTGTAACGGATCTGAATATGGGGTGCAGTTGGGCCAGATCTCAGAAACTTGTCCTCTTGTGGGCCGAAAGATGCTATACTAGCGTCATGACAAGTTAAATACGCCTGTACATGAAGATTTGTCAAGTTACAATGCGTTGTAGTTGCTTGGACTTAAGGGTACAGGAGTTTGCCAACTATTAGTATGTGATATGACCTTATGTATCTATATACTATATGGGAAATTTACGGTCAACCAATGACTAAAAGGGAGGTTTATAATATATGGTTCTAAACACACATATAGTACTACATATGAGACACTGCAAAAAATGCAAAGCTACTTAGAGGCGTTCTGTTGCTTTCATTCAGGTTTCAGAACTTTCATGGCGATAGAAATCTCTTTAGAAAATAGCATGACGCCATTTTAGGAATCACAAGGGCATGTTGCATTGATAGCATGAAAGGCTTATTCAGAATTTAGTTTTTAATTTTGTATAAAGAGATAGCATGTGCCTTCCCCCTGCTCCTTGACCTATGCCTGTTGTGAAAATTCTAGTTAGGAGTTCTATGGCAACCACATGATAGAAATAAAGGAGTCTGGCTTCAAGTTTGAACTTAATTTAATGTTAAAGTAAGGTTGTCATACACATCGAGATAACAACCTTTGAAGAGGATCGGGTACCTATATTCTATTAAACCTACTACCTTTGGTTATGCAATGTAGGAATGGAAGGTAGGAGGGAAGAAAGAAAGGAGGGAATGGGAGATAGATTCCTAGTTATGATTGGGCAGGAGGAAATAAAAGAGGAAACAAGTGGGCATAGTATCAAATTGTGACCAACTTTTGGAGGGAAGTTGGTTATTATAGGCATTTTCAAAGGGCAGAGCTTGTTTCCTTAAACTCATCCTCAAAAATGGACGGGTTCAGTATTGGGGGCAAGTAAAAAATAGCCTCTCTCTCCCCTGTTCTTCTGCCCAAGCTCAGAGGCTGTTCTTGTTAATGGCACCAGTTTTGAAATCTTTGGTTCCTCCAAAGCACCTGATATTGCATCTAAAGTACTGTTTCTGCATTGACAACATTTTCTGCCGTAGGAAGCACTCATCAGTGTGCCATCTGCATGACTACACTAGTGCATTGATATTGCCATCAGATTGGAACCCAAAACCACCATTACCATCATGATACATGGGTCTGTATGACACTTTCATCAATTAGCCAAATTCAGTGAAATATTTTCTTCATAGATGTGTATATACTCACAATTCCTGTTCTTTGGCATACACCGATTGGCAATTTGATCAGTGTTCTAAAAGTCGGCTCGTAGGCTTACTAGTCCTCACCTAGGCGCTAGTCAGTGGTCCAACGCCTAGAGTAGGCAGCTGACTAGTCGGAGTCTTGTCCCCCCAGGCGCTAGGTGCCCTTTTCCCGCTTGACTAGCGCCTAGCAATTTTTAGAACATTGGATGTGATGAATATGTCATCTTCTTTATTAACTTGATGGTATTCTGCCACTATATTTTAGAAGTTCGTGATGAATTGTTCAATTAAATGACTAATGGAAATATTCACATTTCAACTATGTTTGGCTCTGACTGTTCCTTCTTTTGTTGCTACTGCATGTTGTACTCTTGAATGGTGGTGCAATTCTTGGCCTCTACAGTGTATGTTGGAAATATTCTCTTAATTTTCCTTTATTTTTTCCCTTCCCCCCTTCCTCTGATTTGAATAAATCTGCTCCAACGTTCAAATTTGCAGACTTGCTGGGCTTGCTTTTATGTTCTCAGCGAGCATCCTGTTGCAGATCCTGGTAATGTTTTGAATCATACCCTTTTGGAAATCTTTGACTGTCTTGTTGTAAATTGTCACAGAATTTTAGTTCTTGTAAAATTAGTTTCATTCGTGCATACCTTCGTGTATCTTAGGGTTGGGGAAGCTCACCTTCAGCTGAAGCCAAGGAGAGAAATCATTTTAATGTGGTGTTTCTGATTGCATGATTTAGAAACGATTTGGTATGTGTTGAAACATGAAGGAAATAGAAAAAGAACTCTGAAATCATGATAATGTTTAGAAACATAATCTCGAACCTGTTTTGTATGCATCAAAGCTCTCCTATTTATTCGTCCAACATTTTCAATTCATACTTGTATTCATAAAGAACAAGTGTAGAATAAGAAATGGAAGGTTGATACATACTGTGTAAACTGAGCAATAGAATTAGAAACCCCAAAAACTAGGGTTATTTTCTCATTATGTTAGTTTATACAAGACTAAGAGAATAATTACATTGAGACTCTTACCTTCTAATCTAATTACACAAGGGCTCAATTACACACTAATTACACATACACCCATAACTTAACACTCCCCCTCAAGTTGGTGCGAAGATATCAATTAAGCCCAACTTGAACACAGCAGGGTGGAGACTCTTGCTACCAAGCCCTTTTGTGAATACGTCAGCCAATTGATCCTCCGATTTTACAAAAGGCATACATATCGACCCATCACTCAGCTTCTCCTTGATGAAGTGCCTGTCAATCTCTATGTGCTTCGTTTTGTCATGTTGGACAGGATTATGAGCAATGTTGATGGCAGCTTTATTGTCACAGTAAAGTTTCATAGGACTACTATTAGAAATTCCCAAATCACGTAGCAAGGTTTGGAGCCACAAGAGCTCACAAACACCATGAGCCATAGCTCTATACTCTGCTTCTGCGCTTGATCTGGCAACCACTGATTGCTTCTTACTTCGCCAAGTGACAAAATTCCCTCCAAGGAAAGTACAGTAGCCCGAAGTAGAGCGTCTATCATCCACAGATCCAGCCCAGTCAGCATCAGTGAAAACCTCCAACCGCAGGTGACCATGATTAGAGAACAAAATTCCTTTCCTTGGAACTGACTTGAGATACCTCAAGATACGATAAACTACATCCAGATGTGGAGTACGAGGATCATGCATAAACTGACTAACAACACCAACTGCATAAGTAACATCCGGTCGAGTGTGAGCTAATCATATTAACCGACCCACCAGTCGTTGATACCTCTCCTTATCAGTGTGCTCTCCCACATCTCCACTAAGATGATGGTTTGCCTCAATAGGAGAATTCGCAGGTCTACAACCCAATATACCTGTTTCTTCCAAAAGATCAAGTATATATTTTCGTTGGGAGATAAACACCTCTATCAGACCTTGCCACCTCCATCCCTAGAAAGTATCTTAGTGATCCTAAATCCTTAATTTCAAACTCTTGAGCCAGATTAGACTTAAGATTAAGAATCTCCACATTATTGCCTGTCATTATTATATCATCAACATAGACAATAAGGACAACAATCGTACCAGCAGCCCCCTTGATGAACATAGTATGATCTGCATGGCTCTGTTTGTATCCAAACCTCAACATAGCCTTTGAAAATCTGCCAAACCAAGCCCTAGGTGACTGCTTTAACCCGTAGAGAGCCTTCTTCAACCTACAGACCTTTCCTTCAGTTTCAGAGGAAGAAAAACCTGGAGGTATATCCATATATACCTCCTCCTCTAATTCACCATGAAAGAATGCATTCTTCACATCAAACTGTTGTAGGGGCCAATTCAAATTTGCAGCACATGATAGCAGGGCTCGTACAGAGTTCATCTTTGCTACTGGAGCAAACGTCTCCTCAAAATCAATACCATAGGTTTGAGTCAAACCCTTGGCAACAAGTCTCGCCTTGTACCTCTCAACAGTACCATCAGAATTTTGCCTAACAGTGAAAACCCACTTGCATCGCACTGATTTCTTCCCTTCTGGAAGTGATACTAACTCCCAAGTGCCATTCTTTTTCAAAGCTGTAATCTCCTCTACCATAGCTCCTTTCCACTTAGGTATTACTAGTGCATCCTGCCAATTCTGTGGAATAGATATAGAAGAAAGAGACGAAACAAAGGCATGGTACGAAGGAGATAAACGATCATAAGAAACAAACTGCGAGATAGGATGTAGGGTGCATGACCTGACACCTTTCCGAAGAGCAACAAGAAGATTATCAGAATCAATAAAAGGAGGTTCAATGGGAGAGGATTCATTACCAGATGAGTTAGCTGAGGAATTCAGAACTGGAGCAGGCAATTGTGATTGACAAGGTGGCATCACATAGGGGAGCTTTCCATTTTTCTGTCTAGTTCTAGTATAGACCTGCAAGTCAGGCCTTCGCCACCATTGTGATCTGTTCTCGATATCACCACCAATGTCATGTGTTGCTCTTTCTGCAGATACTGGTTCATCTTCAGAGTTTCCCTTCTCCCCCTCTCCATGATTAAAAAATAATTATTCCCCCTGACCATGACTATAAACTTCACTCATCTCTTCGTGCCTATGCCTCTGCTCCCCCTGAAGAGATGGATGGGAAAGAGAGTAAAAAGGGTCTGTTTCCCAAAAAGTGACATCCATAGAGACAAGAAATTTCCTAGAGGACGGATCATAACACTTATAGCCTTTCTGGGTAAGAGAGTACCCAATGAAAATACATTTATGGGCTTTAGGACCTAACTTGCCACCAGAGGGATGAGGAGCATGAACAAAACATACACAACCAAAGACTCTCGGAGGAAGAGTGATGACACGAAAACTACCAGGAAGACACTCAATGGGAGTTTTGAAGTGGAGAACACTGGATGGCATACGGTTAATAAGGTAAGTTGCAGTCAAAATCGCCTCGCCCCATAAATATTTGGGAACATTCGTGGTAAATAACAGAGAGCGACCAACTTCAGCAAGATGACGATTTTTGCGTTCAGCAACTCCATTTTATTGTGGAGTGTCAACACAAGTCGTCTGAAAAAGAATGCAATTTTCATCCAGAAAGGTCCGAAAAATCCTATCGATATGCTCAGTGCCATTGTCACTACGTAGACTTTTTATATTCGCATCAAATTGGGTGCGCACCATCGCATGAAAAGATTTAAAATAAGAAAAGACTTCACTCTTTGATTTAAGTAAATACACCCAAGTAACACGAGAATAACAGTCAATAAAAGTGACAAACCAGTGAAAACCTTTAAGAGAGGGAATAGGGGAAGGACTCCAAACATCAGAATGAATAACCATAAAAGGAGAGGCACTCCATTTATTAATAGGTGCATAAAAAGAACGCCTATGTTTTCCAAGCTCACAAGCTTCACAAAATAACTGACTCCTAGAACAATGCTTAATTAAAGTAGGGAAAAGTTTCTCTAAAATTCCAAAAGAAGGATGACCCAATCTACGGTGCCACTGGTGTAACATAGAAAGAGTTGAACTCGTATTTGCTTGCAGAGCACGACCACATGACATAGGTGAACGAGTTGCAGACTCCAAAAAATAGAGGCCATCCTGTGCCTTACCACTGCCAATCACTTTGCCCGTGTCCAGTTCCTGAAAAACACAATGAGTAGGAAAAAAGGTCACTGAACAATTTGCAGAACGAGTAAGACTACTGACGGACAAAAGGTTAGTGACAAAATTTGGAATATGTAAAATTGAAGAGAGGGAAATAGAGGGAGAATAGTGAACGGAACCTTTCCTTGAAATAGCAGAGAACGATCCATCTGCTATCCTGATCTTATCCTTACCAAAACAAGTAGAGTAAGAATCAAATACAGAGGAACAACCTGTCATATGATCTGAAGCACCGGAATCTATAATCCAAGGAATTACAGAAGAGGCAGTAAAGGCACTAGCTGGAGTACCTGTGTGAGCAAAATAGGTGGAAATGACACTTGTTGTGGAAGTAGGAGTTATAGTAGATGGACAATCAGCCCGAGCCATTAGACGCCTGAGAGCTTGCAACTCCCCCCGAGAAAAAGTGGCAAAGAGTGGAGAGGCCGCCTAGGCTCATATACTAGTTTTGGAGGAGACAATTAACCGATGTGGGACAAATCCCAACACTCCCCCGCACGTGCGACTCCCGATTCACACGTGGAGAGGTCAACAAAGGATCCGGAACACACGGATCACAATGAAACAAAGTGCAACTGTGGCACAAACAAAGGGGAAAAGCCTCTGAAAGCTTAGCTCTGATACCATGTAAACTGAGCAATAGAATTAGAAACCCCAAAACTAGGGTTATTTTCTCATTACGTTAGTTTATACGACTAAGAGAATAATTACACCGAGACCCTTATCTTCTAATCTAATTACACAAGGGCTCAATTACACACTAATTACACATACACCCATAACTTAACATACTGAAAGTCACTAATTAATCCCAAACAAATCAATGTTATCAATCATGTTAATGTGGTCTTTCTGATTGCATGATTTGGAAACGATTTGGCATGTGTTGAAACATGAAGAAAACAGAAGAAAGGAACTTTGAAATCCATAATAATGTTCAGAAACATAATCTCAATTCTCAAACCTGTTTTGTATGCATCAAAGATCTATTATTTATTCATCCAACATTTTCATTTCATACTTGTATTTTATTCATAAAGAACAAATATAGAATCAGAAAGGGAAGGTTGATAAGTATTGGAAGTCACTAATAAATCCCAAAGAGATCAATGTTATCAATCTCACGTCGTCACAGGTATGCTATTTTGAAGGTGCTTTAGATCACAATGAAATGAGGTTTAGAAGTTTGCTAGCGTAATAGTTTGTAGCTACAGTACATTTATTGTCGGATGCCTTTTATTATTTCCCATTGTCAATAGTTTCGAACACTGAAAACAACATTGTGCGACATTCATCCTTATTGCATAAGATTAGTGGCAGGATCCTTCTAAAATGGGTGTAGCGGGATCCTTCTGAAATGGGTGCGCTCCCAAGCCGGGAGCTCGAATCAGTGCTCCCAAAATGGGACTTGACGGGTGCTCGCTCCTAACTAAGATGAGAGCTTATTGAGCAATTAAGGCAGTTATTCTTCTACTTTTAAGGGAGGTATGCTCTTGTGGAAATAAGAATATAAAAATCATATTAGTCAAGAAGTTTTGCAAATTGAAAATATCTGACTTCCAATAATTACCTGTTAAGATTGGGAGAATTCTCAATAAGTATTACTTTTCCTTCAATGGTTAAGTATTTAAAGATATTTTATGTACGTTTTCACATGTAATCTATATACTCTCCTTAGGCGCTCCCAACCTTAGGAGCTTCTAGGTGCCTCAGCTCCCGCCCCAACTCCTGCTTCGTGCTACTAGGTGCAAAAGTGCAGGTAGACTGACAACAAGCTTCCACTTCTTGAGCTTCTCCTTAGTTCAAGCTTCTTGTGAAAAACCAAATCCTTCAATGCATTACAACGAGCACATTTCTATACAGATCTTTTATGTATTTTAGTAATGCAAAAATCGCAGGGTACTCCAATGGAATCATATTATTTAAGATGTATCTTATCTTTGCATATGATGCAATATTTTGGTTTGAAAAATCTAGACGTAGATGCTGCCTTCTTTTGCTATGTAGAGTTTCCAGTTGCCTCTGTACTAAGAAGCATAGGCTAGGACGCAGACACAGACATATACACTGGACACAACAGTTCTATAGTGCGGAGATGTACACACCATTATTGCTCATATCAATTTGGCATTTGGAATAAGCAAAACTAGTATTAGAATTTGCAATTTGTACTTTGTACTTTTTTCTTCTAAAACATTGAAGTCTACACGATGTTTATTGGGTAGAAATTTTTAAAAGTTTTTTCTTTATAATTTTTAATTATTATAAAATCAGTTTTTTACATTATGAAGTGATCCTTGCCGTGTCCCTAGTCGTGTCTAACTTGAGACACGCGCATCTCGGGCATGTCCTATGCATCTCTTGCTTTAAAATGTACACATTAGGTCGACATACACATCCTGGCGTGTCTGTAAGCATGTTGTTTTGATATCTAATTGACAAAAGGAAGTGTCAAATCAAGAGCTTGTGCTCAAAGTGTAAGTAGCCCCTCATGCTGGCTTTGGATCGAGTTACAGTTGCATTTCATTCTTCCCCAACATGCCCGATTGGATCTTCCCTATGTCACCAGACCTATCTTCCCCAAGTCTGCTGCACTCAAACTTGCAATGCTACACGAAGGTGGGTACCTGAATAGGATTCAGGTGTATATTTAAGCCTGAAAATAAAGGATTCGTGGGTATTTATCCAAATTTGGAAACGGATACTGGAATACACCTTCAATTTTCGAAACATTTGTTAATGTATCTATATATGTGAAAGAAACACTTGATTTTCGTTTGCCGAAGTAAAAATAGAGACTTGTTTCCCCAATGTTTTAAAATCCAGATCTGTAGCCTAATTTAATTAAGAGCTCAAATAAAATGAGAAAAATGATACATGATTTGGTGCCCGATTGGACAACACTGGCTGTGCCTGGAAATAGATTTGGAAAAGAAAACCAGTTTGTGCGAAACAATTGAAGGAGAATGAGCTCTAAGGGGCGGATCAATAGAAAAAAAAAAGAACTCTAACGGCTTTCCAGGTGGCTGAGGCATCGTATTTGTGAGCTGTACAGCTCAGCACCATCAGAAAAGTATACAGTACTGCTGAAAGGAAGGCACTAAGGAAGGAGAAAAATGCCAGGTCCGTTAACCATTATAGGTGATAGCAGAAACTTTAGTCGTGAGAGCGATACCAGAATCCCTAGCAATGAGAGGGCCAAAAATATCTGTAAGGGAGCCATGGGAATCAGGTCTTATGTTTGATAATTTCCCCCAGGTTCAGGCACAATTAGTAAGGGCAGGCGAAATCCAAAAAAAGTGATAACCAAAGTGATTGCGGCTTGGACCAGAGAGCCCATATATGTCTGAATGTCCATGTTCCAGGCTTCCATGGAGTCAAGTTTCTGGACTTGGTGTATATCAAAATCTTATCTCTCTTGCCTCATGGGTTGCAGATATCTCTTAGCTTGGTAGAAAGTTCATGGGAAAGTTTTTCCCAAGGATAACCCGGCTGCTATCATATCCCACAGTTGGGAAGAAAGAAATTAGTGGATCCTTATACAGATCCACACACCTCCTGCCTATTTGCTTTGCTTGATTGTCTTTGATGTACAAACTAAGGCATCTCAGTTTCCGTCAGTTAAAACTTAAAAAGCACTAGTCTTAATCTGTTTCTATGTCAACGGTGGTAATTCTTTTTGAGGGTTCTAGGTTCTTAGCCCACTAGAATGCCTTCTTGTGGGTTGTGTTTTCTTTGGTTTTGGAGGGATGCCGTCTTGATACATATGCTCCTTGTTCTTACTATATTTCTCATTTATCAGAAATAAATTTTTTGTGTCGGATTGTAAATGTGTTGTTTCTACTGAGTAGCTGAGTTTCTGGGCTGTTGAAAGTTTGTCCGACATTGGTTAATTGTCTCCTCCAAAACTAGTATATAAAATTGGGCAGCCTCTCCACTCATTGCCAATTGGTTGAGTTGGATGCTTTAACAGGGTTATTTCACCAAGTTTCAATACGTGAATGGAAACACTATGATTCTGTTATTCCATGGGTGTTTCATATCAGTCTCTAGTAAGCGGAGACGTTTCAATTGTTTTGATGGAAATTCTGAAAATAACAATAGTTTGTTCCTTGGCGTAAGCATGTCGTTAATAAGGAATTCGGATGCTAATTTTGTTTTCATTCGCACCCCCATCTTTTGTGTGAATAGTTGTACCTGTTATATTAGTGTGCTTATTTTAATTTATGTGTTTGATTACGGGTGCAGGCTTGTGCATTATACAACAACTGGTGGCCAATGTTATCAGGTGTGCTAGCTTGTTACTACTTTGTTTTGGGTAATTCAAACAAGGGTTGCCTTTCAAAGGTTGATATCTTGATGTTTACTTGTTGCAGCTCTCATGTATGTTTTGGTGCCTATGCCCTGTTTGTTCTTTGGAGGTGGCTCCACTCAATTCTTAATTAGCCGGGATGGTGGGGGGTGAGTACTTCGTTAGTCTAGCCCTTTGATATTAAGAGTTTCCTAGGACTAGTGTTATTACTGTTACTTCAATGCTTCTTTCGTATCCCTAATTGATTAAATTTTCTTAAATCCAAGAAAGTTTAGGTCTTCAAATTTTGTTCCTCCCATTCTTTTGTGTCGTCGCCATTTAAACATGATGTTGCACCGAAAGTTTAGACACAGAAAAAGAAATTGGAAGAGAATAAAGTGAAAGAAGAAACGGGGATACGGATTCTAAATCACTATCTCCATATTCAAATCATCTGTCTACTTGTAAACATTACTTAGGGGCCAATTTATAGGCAACCAACTTAAAGGACAACTTCAATAAGGTAAAAGGTAAGAATAAGAAATAAATGCTGAACAATAATATTCCTCTCAGATGGTTTATGTTCTGTCGGTTTCTGAAATGATTGTTGTATTGTGTTCCTCTTTTGGTGAACTAAGGAGAATTGTTTAATGTTGTCAATGGACTGAAACAATGGTACCATATGCACCTATTATATGGTTGATTTATAATATTTTGGTGTGTTTCGTAACTTTTGTTCTAAAACTCGTAATCTTTTAGCAATAGGATTCGAAACATTTTCACTATGATTCATATCATTTTGATGCATCTCGTAACTTTTATACTAAAAAATCTTAACTTTTCTGTAATAGTATTTGTAATGTTTAGGATTCGCAACATTTTCACTCGGATTATTACATTTTGGTGCGTCTCCTAACTTTTGGTTTAAAATCGTATTTTTCATAACATTTCCTGAATGAATCATAACATGTTGGGGGTGTGCATATAATACCCATCCAAATAACAGTGTATTGTAGCCTTTCCCTATTTTCTATTGTTTTTGACTTTTGTTTGTTTGTTGGAAGTAAAATTGATTTTTTTTTGAAAGTTTGGGAACCTGATAGACATTGAGTGTAAAGTTTTGGGGGTATTTTGATTTTTTCCCCGCAACAAATTGGGATGGATGGAGTACCTTATATCCTCTTGGAAATTCCACCCTATCAATTGCGTCATTGTAAGGTTTTCGATAGGGTAGGTCTTCCACAGGTCTGCAACACGGGGCCATCTTGGACAAACTCCATGACCTGGTCTCTGTTCAAGAGAACTGGACCTTGCTGCTTTAGGATTGGAATTGGACCTCTTGGTTGGCCTTCTTCCACCATGTTCACCTCCTTGCCCCCTGTGGAGGAGTAGTCAATGATGATGCCTGGCCTATGTAAGAACAAACCCTTGAGGGCCTAGCATCTTCAATGGTTCGGCAGGTGAACCTACACCCTATGAAGCACTGACACTCCAAAAGGGCATCGTATCCACGTATTGAGAACAAGCCCTTGGGGGCCTAGCATCTTCAATGGTTCGGCAGTTGAACCTACACCCTATGAAGCACCGACATCCAAAAGGTCACCGTATCCACGTATTGGACACGGGACACGCTGGGGCACGTATTGGACATGCCACGTGGCGTGTCCAATAATTTTTTTTAATTTTTTGATAGGGGACATGCCAGGGACACGACTGGGGGTCAAAATGTAATATTTTTAATTTTGGGGGGGGGGGGGGGGGGGGGGGGTTTAATATGAAATTATTCAAAACATTTGGGTTAAAATGTAATTATGCCTTTGAAAAAAATTATACAATTTGTGAAAATTTTCATATACAATGTCTATAAATATATATATATATATATATTTATTTATTTATACATGTGGCGTGTCCCCTGCCGTGTCCATATCCTCATTTTTTTAGAATTGCCGTGTTCTGTGTTCTGTGTCCGTATCTGTATCCTTGTTTGTGCTAAATAGCCTACACCTACTGCTGAAATAGCAGGTGCTAGCTTCTCACCAAGCATAACCATCATCTCCTTGATGGTTTTGATCAGATCATCCTGAGAGTCTTGAATCTCCTGAAGTGGAGTGGCCTGGGACTCTTGAAGGCCCACTAACAAACTGGCATTGGCCTCCAAAATCACATCTCTCATTCCAAGAGCCACATCCTGGAAATCCTCCTGATAAGCAGGGGCTTGATTGAGAGCAACGGCCTCAGGCAATCCTTCTCCAAATGCTGCTTTCTTTCTTTCTTCTTTGTTACCAGCTCCAGCCATCTTGTTAACTTAGACATCTGTTGTCCCACCGGCGTGCCAAAAATGTTGATGCACTTTTCTCCAAGATGTAGGAGAAAGAGAGCCCTAACGAAAGTTGACGTGTGACTGAAATCGCCTAGTGTAACCAAACGAAAAGTGCAGGGCATGCCAGGAGCATAGAACTCCAATAATAAACTGGAATAAAACAATGTGCAAAGAGAAGAAAAACAAAGTAACAAACTAGATTCAAATTGCCTCAATGAAGAGGACTTAAAATTCAACAGAAACCTAAACTAAATTAACAAGTGCTAAGGGAAGAAGAATTTTGCATTATAATGACTAAAGTGATTGAAAGAAAAAACGTTTAGCTAGATAAGGGTGTGATATTGAACTATGAAACGGGTATGGCTGCTATGAGCTTTGTTGGTGCATGGACCCCTTCAAAAATCGTCCAAGTCTTGTATTTATAGGCCCCAACTATTCTGCTGGAATGGCTGAAAGGAAGCTGGTCCATAATGCACGATTTCTGCCCATGATCCCCTGAAGTGCTCACAAACTGCCATGTGTCCCCTTGACTAAGTCCAAGATCCTTCTTATTCCTTGAAAGCAAATGAAAGACCGCCACGTGTCCCACTCTTTCCTCAACTGTTTGAAACCGTTAAGAACATGGGTTGAAAGCCCACTATTATGTACATGGCCAAAATAATAAAGGTAAAATTAAATTAACTCCTAAAACATAGGAACTAATTTAAGATTATCCTCATCATCTCCATAAAATGTGCTCCAACCTCCCACCTCAGGAGGTCAGTGTTCTAAAAGGTGGCCGGCTAGGCCGATTAATCCCCGCCTCGGCGCTAGACGGTGGTCCGACACCTAAATTAGACAACCGACCAGTCGGGGGCCTAGTCCCTGGCAAGACGCTAGGCGGCCGACTAGTGAGCGCCTAGGCGTCCCTTTTCCGCCTGACTAGCGCCTAGCGATTTTTAAAACATTGCAGGAGGTACACTTCTTCTAGCCGAAATAATTAAATATCTTTAACATTAATTAATTAAAGCACGTAATTAATTTGGGAAATCGCAAATATGGCCCAAACAAAAATAAAGATGGTTTGTTTGCTGCAACTACCGTTTTCCTTCTTGTTTAATTAGCGTTGTACCCGTTCGATGCACAGGACAATAGGAAAAGGGTTCATGTTGATGTTTGTTTTTGTTCCTTGTGCATCGAACGGGCACAACGCTAGTAAAAACAGAAGTACATGCGTATGTAGTTTGGAGATTAAAACTAACCTTTCAACAAAATTGGTATGCTCTACGTGAACAGATTCTCAGAACAATTAGAGTCAACTTGGTGCCAAAAAATCCATGAACAAATTCTCGTTGAACTTGGTACTCAAAAATCTATGAACAAATTCTTGGAATCAAGGTTCTGAATACCGTACCGGCAAGGGTACCAGTTTTTCTACTAGTACGGTATGTACCTGTACCGGTCAAATACCGGTTATTGATTCGGATTTAGCGCAATTACCAATGTATATGATTATAAATTCATTATTTTTCTCGTGACATCCAATTAGACACCAAAAATTAAACTATCATTATATAATTCTCATCTAGTTATTCCAAAAAAAAAATTAAAATCACTGCCATAACTATAACAGAATACTTGCCTATCCAAAAAAAAAAAAAAAAAAACTTTATAACAGAATAATACCCATGGTGGCAATCTATACTTCAACAATTTCAATTTCAAAAGAAAGAGCAAGGGGTAATTGAGGAACTTACGTTACTTTAGGGTTCCACACATTTATGAATCTTCTTTCCCATTTCTACTATTGCGGCTGCTGTAAGGGGTAATTAAGAAACCCTATTTCTGATATACAAACACGCACCCCAGGCCCCAAACCCTTCCCCCCGTTTCCCTCTTTTTCCATTCAAAACCTATACATACACGCCTTGTATCTATCCTCCTCCCCACGTTCTCTGCAATTTCTAGGGCTTGGGTTTCTTTTGTCGATGTTCTCTGCAAAAGGTGTCATCCTCTCTCCCCCTCTCTCTCTCTTGTTGCGACCTGACCGACTGGCCCAGTATAGCAGAATACCGGCTGAAATTTCCAGTAACACCATCTCGTCCGGTATTTTCCGAAATCGCCAGTATTCTCGGGTAAGCACTGGTATTGAGACTGGAACGAAATCAATGGTTCAAGTTACCGGATTCTGTCTAAAACGACACGTACCGCCGGTGCGGAACGGTATTGATAACCTTGCATGGAATAAACGGAGCCGAACTTGATACTTAAAATTACACGAACAACTTCTCGTAGCAAATGGAGCCGAAGAATATGAGAATGGCAGTGGTACATCAGATTATATGAAATGTGAATTGCAGTAACTATCACCAATTCTTTCACTTATTGCTTTCAAATGGGCAACGGGGGGAGACTTCTGAGTGTAATTGCTGAAAACGGCTTCTTTGTCGGAGGAGACTCCCCGTGCAGGCTGGCAGTTCCGTCCCCATTTAGCGTTCATCTCAATAATCGGATTCGTTCACATTGTAGATAATCTGAATGAACATAAACCCATTCTAGCTTGAATGCTGCACCTTTCTTGAATCAAAACCTGTGGATCATGTAGATTAATGGAAAATGGAAATGTTAGGAACAAAAAATAAATTGAAAAAGTTGCTTTATGTATATGGATCGACTTTTTCTAATACCCATTCTTCGCTTCTTTGCTTCAAAGTTAACTATCCTTCTTTATGGATTAGAATCCCATGTGCACGGACTAATCTTCACCATTAGTGTCATATTTTTGGTGACATACTTTTTGAAGCAAAGACTTTAATCAAATCCGACGGTCTTTTGGAGCAGAAAATTCGCATACAAATTAAATATGCCTGGCACCGTGAACAAATTCTTATAAGTTAAAATAGCCAAAGGAAAAATAAGATTTTGAAAGAACTTAAAAAACTAAATCAAATATACAGGCTTTAGAAGTATCACCAAATATGCCTAGCACCGTGGTAAAACCTTTGTAAATGCGTAGGTATGTAGTTTGGAGATGGAAACCAACCTTTGAGCAAATGTGCTTCATGAACAAATTCTCGTAATAATTAGAGCCGTACTTGGTACTCAATAATCCGCAAATAAATTCTCGTAAAGAATGAAGCCGAACTTGCTGCTTAAATTTTCATGAACAAATTCTCGTAACAAACAATGGAGTGAGATGATGGAAATCATCAGTGGGGACGAAAGTTCGTAATGTTTTCATCAGTCGGGATGAATGTTAGAATTGCGAGCGATGATAATTTTGAAGAATGTGGGATTTGCTATTAGAGTTTGGTGGTGGGGATAATATAAGTGTTGTGGGGAAAAAAAAAACTTGGAGCTAACTGTTTTTGGGGCAACGTGGGGGCAGACATGGGATTGGCATTCAAGCACATGAGTAGTGGGTGGAGCATGTGTAGAACTGTGGGTGGGACATGTGTTGGCTTGGAGAAATGGATCCGTGGGTTTAAGGTTTTTGATTTTTAAAGAAAATGAAAAATCTAGGAATTAAGGATTAGGGTTTTGGAGGCTTTGGGGGTTGGAACACATTTCTATAATATATTGATAGATTCTTTTAATCTTTATTTTTATTTTGTTTTTTGCAGGTGGATAGATGCTGCTAAGTTCTTAACAGGGGCATCATCAGTAGGCAGCATAGCCATTCCAATTATCCTCAGGCACGCAGATTTGATTGGGACAGGAGCCATGTTGATTGAGTTCTTCTCCTTCTTCATATTTGTTTGCACTGTCATGTGTTTTCATCGTGCTAGCCTTGATGATGAGTGGTGAAGAAGATCCAGCCCCTCATATATATTATACTCTGTGAGTTGGATTTTGTTGATAACTTCTATTCGTGTTAAACCCATCATCCGATGTGCCCATGGTAAGGTTAAGAGTGCTTTACTGTTAGTAACTAGGAAGAGAACAATTGAGGAGTAATTTCTGCCAAGTATAGCTGGAATTACTGTTGTACATTTTTGAATGACCAATTGACTCGTTGTATTGAGTCTTTGGCCAACGTCTTATGACTTGGGTGAAAACTTTATTGTATGAGGAACAAAATCTTTCTGAGTGATGCAGATGTGCATACAAACTCTTGTCATATATAATTACACACGACCACAGTTGCGCTGAGTGATGCATCCAAGGGTAACATCGTATAAAGGTTTACACAGAAAATGGCTCGCATGACTCTGATAATGTTAGGTATAATCACGATGCCATGAGGGTTCACATTCTTGTAATTTTGTACTTGCAATGTTGGAGGTCTGGATGTATTTGCGGGTTTTAGCTTTCTTTATGTTCGATTTGTAAGTTTTTTTTTTTTTTTAAAGCATTATTGCTCACTCTAACGCAGTAATTTAACCTCGTTGATTTACTCAGAGGAAAGATGTTCGTACTTCTTTAGGTGGTCTGCGGTTGTTTTTCCCTGGCGTTGCAGGTACTGGATAGCATATTAGGTGTTTCTCTTAAAAGTTAAAACAATGTTGGTTAAATTGTTTCGTAAATTGTTTTACGGAGATAAATGGTGGTTTCTCAACACTTGCTCATTATTTTATTACCTACCTTAGAAAAGAAGAATGGAGCTTCTGTAACTTAAAAAATCCTCTAATCTACTCTTAGAGCATCTTGAGGAGCCTCACCAACACCCAATATTCGTCAAAATGGCGACAAAAAGGTGGAAACATCACACCCAGCAGCCTCAATAGAGACCACGCCATTTTAACATTTGCTATAGAACCAGGCAGCGAGGTTTTCTGGCTTGCTTCTCTCTCTCTCTCTCTCTCTCTCTCATCTGGATCTCAATCTACGCTAGTGCCGCCTCGACCGTTAGAGTTTCCTGACGAAGGCTGTCGGTTTACAGGTGACCGAGAAACTTTGGAGAGCTAGGGACTTGGTCTCCAATCGGGAGAACAAGTCGTCGACGAAACGGACGACCTTCGTGCTGTTGTCAAAAGAAGCTGTACAGGGCGGCAGTACAGCTGCAAATGAAGGACTCTTCCAATTTCTCAAACAGAATAGTGGGACTTGAGAAGGCTTGTCTTTCTTGGTGACAAGTAGAATCTTTCAATAAGAGGAACTCATTGCACAGTTATTTTTCAGGAGAAGGAACAAAGAAATAATGAGAGAACTCAGTACTATGCTTGAAATCCAGAAAGATTGACGCTTAATTTGATCGGAGAGAAGTCACCGACAAAATGAACAGATTTGTGGTTTTTGATTTGAATCGGTGGGTTTGATTTGTGGTTTTCGATCTGAATCGGTGGGTTTCAACAGTATTGGTTAGGTTGTTAAGGAGGCTATTGGGAAGGGAACACATTTAGTGGCTAGCTAACACAATTTTCCTAACCAAAATGGCTAGAAATTAGGTTAGACTGTTGGAAATGCTCTTAGCTATCCACAGTGGTATAATCAAAAGTCAATTATTTTTAAAGTTAACAATGTTGGTGTAAAAGATGGCTTACAATGATATAATTAAACTTAGCAACATTCTTAGAAATAATCAAATTTTGAGCTTTAGATAATCAAAACTAGCAATCTTTTTTAATAATCAAAATTTGTGGATCCCACACCACATAAGTTAACTAGTTCCAAAATTTGTATACACGCGTGTTTCAGTTGGAATTTTTTTTTCTTCTTTGCCTACTCTATATTTTCTTCACTTCTCCCACAAACTATTTCTCTTATTTCCCTCAAAAAGTGAAAGCTTATTTCTCTCGATCATCTACAATTCAACCCATCATCGCCGGATTAAGGTATTTCACTCTTCTTTCTCATTTCTATTCCTCCCCCCCCCCCCCCCCCCCCCCCCCCCCCACAAAAAAAAAAAAATCATAATAGGAGGAAAGAAAGGCATTGATTTTTCTCCAAAATTAAGAGAGAGAATCGAAATATTTTGCCCAAAAAAAACGTAAATAGAGAGAAGTGAACGGCGGAAAACATAGGGAGAGAGAGAGAGAGAGAGAGAGAGAGAGAGAGAGAGAGAGAGAGAGTGAAATTGTAGTGGACCATTATTTTGATTATGGACTAGAAGTGACCACTGTGAAGCTCAATATTGTTAAGCTTAACAATCTCTTAAGTGAATAATCAAAAACTGATATGTCAATTTTTGGTTATTCTTTGTTGATTATACCACTGTGGATGGCCTTATTAGTTCAATAAGGCTATCCTTACTGCATTAGGCTTATACATCGCTCCATTGACCGCACCACTCAAACGGCGTCATTCTGGTGTGTTTTTTTTTTTTTTTTGCCTTTCTCATTTCTTGTGTAAATGGGCATAATTATTGATGATTTTGTGAGGCTCATTTCGGGTTCCAAAAAATATTCAAACTACCAGTTATTTTTAAAATATTATTTTATAGATTCTTATTAAAAATTACCTCAATCCGATATTCGTAAAGGCTTTTTAGCATTCGTCGGGGCTCTACGAATTTTGAAAGAGCTCTTAACGATTATTTGATGATTTTGTAGGACCCATTTTGGGTCCTAAAGAATAATTCAAAACACAAGTTACTGTTAAAGTGCTTTTTTTTTTTATAGGTCCTTGTTAAAAATTAGCTCAATATGATATCAGTAAGGGCTTTTTCAGTATTTGTCTACTTATGAATATCGGATTGAACTAATTTTTTACTAAAATCCATAAAAAAATATTTTAAGAATAATTTACTTGGAACCCGAAATGGCCCCCACAAAATCATCAATAAATTGTTTACGGCTCTTTCAGAATTTGTAGGACCCCAATGAATGCTCAGATCGAGCTAAATTTTTACAAGAACCCATAAATTTTTTTTTTAAGAATAGCTTGTTTTTTGAATTTCTTTTTGGGACCAGAAATGGGCCTTACAAAATTATCAATAAATCGTTGAGGGCTCTTTTAGAATTCGTAGGACCCTAACGAATGTTGAAAAAGCCTTTACAGATATCGGATTGAGCTATTTTTTTTTACAAGAACCCATAAAAAAATATTTAAGAATAACTACGGGAAAATGATGGCCCAGAATATGTTTTGATAATTAATACATGCCAAGGACAAGTTAAGAACATTTGTTAATGCTGAAAATAACCTTGGCGGATATTAATTATCAAAACACCTCATTGGTCGTCATTTTCCCAATAACTTATGGTTTGAATAATTTTTATGAGACCTGAAATGGGCCCACAAAATTATCGATAATTATGCCCATTTACACGAGAACTGAGAAAGGGAAAAAAAAACACACCATAACGGCACCGTTTGAGTGGTGTGGTCATTGGAGCGGAAAATACAGACACGAAGTGGGTACAAACACAAAGTAGGTTAGAATCTTAAAAGAGAGAGCAATAGAGAAAACAAGGAGAGATGTTATAGAACACACTGATCTGATTACTTAAGGTCTGCTTTACAACGGGTGGTGGTAACCCCTATTTACAGGCGTACAAGGGGAAGCCATACATCATCAGTGACGTAACTGAATACAATTGGCAGGTACCAATTTTTCCTTAGTGCAATTACTTCCCTTGTGACTTTACTAGTAACTATTGACTAACTGACTAACTTTACTACCTTTACTATTATTCACGAAGACTTTCACAACCATTTCCTGACAACTACAGTATTATCATATAATTTCACCCTCTCCAGAAAAGAGGATAACTACTACACTTTATATTACATCACAAAAGAGACAGCTGGCATGAAAAGTTATTCAGCTTTATCCGAACCACTGCTTCCAGAATAGTCTTCAGTCAAATAATACTGCTCCAAAAGATAACGGATATTTTGGCGCCACTCTTTCGGATAAGTATCATTGAATTTCCAGTTTGCAGACTCATAATGGAGTAGAGATGAGGGAACCTCTGCAGGTGTCAAGCCATTGAGTGAACACATCGTTTGAGTCATGACCAAATAATTTCCATTGTGGATCTCAATGCTCGGAGACTCTTGATATGCTGAAAGGAACATAGTGTGATACTCCTTTCGCCAAGTGAGAGAACCATCTGGATTAGGAAGACATCTGTTGTTGTGAGTTGACCAAAAAGCAAATTGGAGGTCTTCGTTTGGACCAATGGGGATTTACCTGATCTGCTGTTGCCAGTATGGTATGTTGCCAAAAAGTAAGAGAAATTTCAAAAAAGAAATCTTCTGGGGGTTGGACTAGATTGAATGCTGCACGGGCGAGATACACAAGGATTGCTGATTTATTGAAACTGATACTTATAGTATACACATCAACTAAATACCATAAGAGAAGAAAGACTTCTTTTTTGAAATAAAAGACATTATGGTAAGACACTTCAAACTGGGTGAGAAAGGGATAAACAGGATGGAAGGGTAAACCTTTTATAGGACCTTCATCAAGACCATATTTGAAAATACAGAGATTTGAAGGTTTTGACACATTTGGACACACCTCGAAAGAAGAGTTAACTCAACAAGATGACACTGGAGGTGGATAGGAAGATTAACTGGGTGGAAACAGGAAATCATTGGAAAACCAATTTGCCCATCCGAGTAACTGTGCCTTTGGAAGGTGCTTCTGTTTGAACTTGAGTATACTGGGAAAACTCATTATATCAGTCTCAATTAGAAAATGATGACCGATTAGATGAAATTCAAACTTCTCAATGCTCCTTTCGATTGCCAGAATTTCTTTGTAAGTAAATTGGTAATGAAGTTCTGCTGGAGAGAAAGCACCACTCTTGTATCCACAAATTTTGCGCTTTTGTTCTGAATTTTCTTCCAAAAGAACTGCTCCCCAATAAAGATCAGAGGCATCTGTCTGAAGGACTCTTTTTTCCTTTGAGGGTATGGTTAATGGAGGAAGGGTTTTGGATATAGCTTTGGGATTAGTGACAGCTTTGGTACAATGGGCTGACCAAGGAGGAGGTGTTTTCTTTAGTAGAGCTGAGAGAGGAGTACGGTATTGGGCAAGGTTGGGAATGAAATCAGCCATATAGTTAACAGTTCCAAGGAACTGTTGAACTTGTTTGATTGTGAAATTTTCATTTGGAAAATGGTCAAGTTAGGAGGCTATATGAGGCTGGAGGGTATATTGACCTTTAGAGATATGCATCCCTAAAAAATCAATTTCTGTTTGAGCAAGAAGCATCTTTTTCTCTGAAAGCATTATACCATGGGTTTGGACAAGGGAATGAAAAGATTGTAGTAGGAGAACATGAGACTCGATATCTAGGGAGAAGAGTAGAATATCATCAATATATACAAGGGCTGAGGATAGAAGAGGAGCAAATACCCGAATCATGGCCTTTTGAAATAAGGATGGAGCTGTTTTTAATCCAAAAGGCATGACTGACCACTGGAAGTGGTGATCTGGAATGCAAAAGCCAGTTTTGGGATGATCATCTGGATGGATGCCCAGTTGCTAAGAACCTGCTTCCAAGTCAAACTTTGAGAAAATTTGAGCTTTAGGCAAGTTTGCAAAAAGAACACTTCTTCGAAGAAGAGGGAATTTATTGTCTTGCAGAAAATGATTAAGAGGCTGGTAATTGATACCCAGGCGGAGCTTTCCTCTTATCTGCTCTGTCTTTTTGTTCACATAGAATGCTTCACAGGCCCACTGAGAGGTTGTGGGCTCGATTAAACCCTCTGACTGAAGTTGTTGGAGCTCTTGAAGAGCAAGCTGGTAGTGTTCTGGGTTCATTCCAAGATGGGTAGCTTTTATGGGGTTGATGTCTTCATTTTTCTTAAAGGGAAGAGAAATGAAGAATTCAGGGTTTTTCCAAAGTGGGTTGGAGCATTTAGTGAGGAACTGGGAATGAGATTCTGCACAAGAGGTTTGGATTATGGTTTCTTTGATGGTGGAAAAGTTTTTTTATGGAAAAGAGATTGGGTTGAGTGGTCCAAGGTAATAGGTAGTTTTTATATTTCAAGCTTTTTTTGAGCCGAAGATTTTGCTGAGATTTTGGAGAATATCAAAACCTAATAATAAATATTTTCCTGGGAGATCAGAACCATAAACTTGGTGTTTTATGGTGTATCCAGGGAAGAGTTGGATGGTGATAGGCTTACTGATCAAAGTGATAACAAAAGTTTCTCCATTGGCTGCTATAAAGGGTCTGAACAGGACTGCCAGTAGGACCTAGGGAGAATTGTTGAGTTGAGGATGGAGGCTGCTGTACTAGTATCAAAGAAAGCAATAACTGGTATGGGCTTCTCATATTTGCCAAGCAGAATGGTGACTTTGGCTAAAGGTTGAGCCAAAATGATGTTTGAAAATCCAAATGTTTGGATTTCATAGGGGAATGAGTCAGAATCATCAGAAGAATCACCGGATTCTGAGGAAGAGTCATCAAAGGTGAACGCTAGGACCGCTTCATCTGTTGCTTCATCATCAATAGAGAATAATGATTTAACATCAGCATCTTCAAGGTCATCAGCAATGAGAGCTAAAGAGCTCACCATCTTGTCTCGAGCTGCTTTATTGGGACACTGTTTTCCATAGTGCCCTTTCTTTCTGCATATGTAGCAACGATCAAACTTTCGCTGCCCTCTGAACTGTTTTTTCTTGAAAAATTTCCATTTTTTCCGGCGTGAGAACTTGTCAGATTTAGGAAACTTTGAAAACTTGCCAGGGGATCGGAACTTCCATTTCTGAAAGTGTTTGGTCTTCCGATGTGAAGGACGGCAAGTGCACTTTTTGTCTTTGTCTTTGCATTTAATAGATAGGTCTGGACAGACACATGCTTTGCCAAGAAATTTTCCCTGTTCTTCAAGAGTTCTGAGGAATTTCTGGTGATTGCACAGTTTTTCCAGGGCAATCAAAGAATGCTGATAAATACCGCCAAGGGATGTTGCATTCAGCGTCAATCCTTTTGTCTGAAGGAGCCTTGTTGTCTCATTTCCCAATGGTTCAGGAAGGGAATTGAGAAAAGGTTGCTTAAGGTTGGCATCATCCATGCCGTTGAGGAGATAAAACTGTTAAGACATACGGTTATAATGGATCTCCAAGTCTTTTCTTTTGAATTAACAACACTTCATACTGAGATATTCTTCTCGAACGAATTCTTTAGTGTTGTCATGGTCTCCAAAGAACTCAGTATGCAGGACTGAGATAAACTGATCAAGCGTTGGGAGTTGCTTAACCTGCAGCTGTCGGTACTCACTAAGAGCTAAGTACCATTGACGAAGATGGCCAAGGAATTTTGCTGTACACTTAGTAAGAACGATACTTAGTGTAGCATTGGGAGAAAGCATAGCGGCTGTGCACCAAGCATGGATCTCATAGAGTTTATCCAACCATTTTGATGGGGGAATGGTATCAAAGGAGAAACCTTGGGTATGAATATTAGAATGTGAAAAGGAATCAAAGGTTGGAATTTCTGGAGGTGTATCAAACTCAGGACCTTCTTCAATTATAGGATCTTCAACATGTTCCTCTGGGTTTTCTGGGTTCATCATGAAAACATGAGGAATTGGCATAGAGTTTGTGGATTCAATATCCGAATCAAACTCAATGGTTGGTTCAGGAGATGGAGTTTCAGGTATAGTGGCTAAGGTATTTAGGAGAGTGGAAATTGGATTTTTAGAAGGGCTAGAAATTGGCTGGACCATTAACTGTGGGGATTTGGAATTTGGGTCGAATGGTTGAGAAGGAGTGGAGGTCACTGGGACAGTGGTAGAAGTAGAAGGTGAAGACAAAACGGGTGAAGGTTGAACAAGTTTTATCTGGGGTTTTGGAAAAGGAAGTTTTGGTGGAGATGGTCTTTTTGGTGGAGGAAGAAAAGCTGATGAGCTGCCAAAAAATATTGGACTCACCAAATATTGAGGTAGGGTTTACAGGTAAAGGTTGAGACATTTGAGGATACTCAAACAAACTTTGTTGAGAGGAAGATACGAACATGTCAAACGGGATTTTTTGTTGAGAATTCTGCTGAGCTTGGAAAGAATGAAGTTGGTTTTTCAAATGCTTCATTTCAGCATCTTTGTGGTAAAAAGCTGCTGAAAATGCTTGGTTGGCATAAGCCATCTGGAGAAGTTCTTGGTGAACACTCTGAATTTTCTGCTGCAAATTTCTGATAAGAAGTTCCAAGGTTGATAACTTCTTATGAACAGCATTCTCCAAATTTGGCTGAGAGTTAGCAATTCTTTGAAGAATTTTATTCTGAGCAAGAGAATTGGCTGATTGCCAATTTATTGCTGCTTCTGCTGCTGATACTACTTTGGTACTACCATCAGGGAGAATGGTAGTAGGGTCTGGAATTTTATGACGGTGGGTTGTCCTCTCTTGGGAACTATGGAAGTCCAAAGGAGGAAAATCTGCTTCAGTCCAAGAGAAAGAGGAGGTAAACATGAAACACCCACTGGGTTGACTCGAAGAGCCATCATCAGATGGAGGTTGAGGAGACGGTGGAGATTTACAAGGAGTAAGAGGTGGAGAAGTGCATAGTGGACAAGGGTCATCTTCAAAGTCTTTGTCATCTTCTAAATGACGACTTTCTTCGAGACAGTCATCACATTCACAGGCATCAAAGTAACAATGACCTGTTTCTGGATTTTTAAAATAGTAGACTGGAAGGCCACTGGGTTGGAAATATTGAATTGGAGGGCCAGGTCGAGAACCATCAACAAACATGTTAATGCTCGAGGGAAAAATGACAGGATGGGTGGAAGATGAGGGAGATGTGTCTTTTGGAAAAGAGATTTCCACGGTACCATCAGGTTTTGGGATGAAAGTTGGATTGGACGATTGGACAGGAATAGGCTTGTTTTGATTTTTCTCGTAAGCTGTGACCCAAGATTCTGGGAGAAGCTTGAGAAGTTCAGGACGAGAAATCTGACGGGGGACATGGACACATGAAGCTTGGTGAGGTGCATTGACAGTTAGGAAGAGGGCTTCATCTGTGGAGGAAGGTAAGGACATGTCAAAAGCATGTTTTTGGAGACGGTAAGCCATTTGGTAGTGAAGGGTTGCTGCATATGTGGTAGGAATTTGGGAGGCACCACCAATTTGAACTTGCACTTTTAAGGCTGATAGGAGATGAGGATCTGCTAGTGGCATGTTGAAATTGGGGTAAAAAGTAAAGATCACAGTTCCAGCATTTAGAGTGGTTTGAACTGTGGCTATGCATGCGTTCTGGTACTGCATAAACCTGGTATCTACCAGAACAAGTCTGGAAGTAACAGGTAGACCTTTTCGTCCATGGAAAGTAACAACCAGTCGGATTGCACCAAAGTGGAGATGCGTAAATCCTTCTTGTTGCCAAAGACGAGGCAAATCAATTGGGATTTCCAAGGGCAAGAGCTGTTCAGCTTCTGTAGCTGCTATGAAACACTGGTCAAATTTAGTAGTTTGGACATACTCTTTTACAGAAGTTGGGCGTTTTGTGGAGAAAAGTTGGGTGACAGATTTTTTCACAGAGGTTTGGGGTCTAACAAAAGCATTATAAAAGTTTAGGAAAGGGAGATCAGTAAGGGGGACCTTACTGTCATCAGGTAGGTATTCAAACTCATATAAGTATTCAAGATTAGAAGAAGAAGAGGATGAAGAGTTTCTATTGGTGGACGACATTGATGGAACTAAAGAGGACGTAGCAGAGGAGTAAGTGGTAAATAGACGATTCATTCTTTAAGAAAAAATCTGGGTTCTCTTTTTTTCCTTAGTACAGCAAACCTTTTCTTTTACAATGTAAAATCTTCAATCAATTCTGATTAATAAAATTTTGTATATTAGGGAAGATAAACCGAGATACACTGCCAACACATGGGCCAAAATCTCAAGGTACTTTTATCCCACTGATACAAAATTCTTTTAACCAAAATAGTTAGTGAAGTTTCTGATGTGGAGGATCCTGAGAAGGCAACCACAGAGCATACGCTTCAATTTTTTTCCATTTTAGAAAAGATTTGAAGTAGTGTCGGAAAAGAAGTTCCCAGAAGGGGTTTAAGCTAGAATGGAAGACATTGGCTTTGATACCAAAAATACAGACACGAAGTGGGTACAAACACAAAATAGGTTAGGATCTTAAAAGAGAGAGCAATAGAGAAAACAAGGAAAGATGTTATAGAACACACTGATATGATTACTTAAGGTCTGCTTTACAACGGGTGGTGGTAACCCCTATTTATAGGCGTACAAGGGGAAGCCATACATCATCAGTGACGTAACTAAATACAATTGGCAGGTACCAATTTTTCCTTAGTGCAATTACTTCCCTTGTGACTTTACTAGTAACTACTGACTAACTGACTAACTTTACTACCTTTACTATTATACACGAAGACTTTCACAACCCTTTCCTGACAACTACAGTATTATATGCCTAATGCGGTAAGGAAAGAATAAGGGGCTTTCTATTTGAAATCACAAATTTTCTAAGCCTAGCCTGTTCTAAACTTAACCCACAAATCTTATAACAATTTTCTAAATGTAACCCCAAAAACTCTCCTAAACTTCCAAAATTGCCCCTACATACCCAAGAACAAAATTTCCCCCCAAAATTGTACCCTTTCTCCTGCACTCCATAACCACTGTCACCACCACCAGACGACACCACCACCACCACGATTCTGCCCTTTTCCCTCTCTCCCTGTTTCCCTCTTCTTTGTTGTCCGTTCACCACCACCGCCGCCGTTCGTTCACCACCACCACCGCCGTCCATTCACCACCACCGCCATCTTTTCACCACCACTGCCGCCGCACCAGACAACTAGCAGCACACCACACCAGAAAGCGGCACACCCTTCCTCCATCACACCCGTCGAACTCCAATCGAGCATTTAGTCCCAAAAATCGCTACCAAAATCGAAAATTTACTTCTGAAAATCTTTACAAAATTCAGATTAATGCATCTTAAAAAAGCGCGATGTCTTTTTTTTTTTTTTTAATGCAAATTCTGACTGTTAAAAACATAAAAAACCCAAATTACAAATGCGTCATGCTCCATATAACGCATCTTGCAAATGCGTCATGTTATTTTTTCCCGTTCAAAAAGCAAAATCCGAATGCATCATGCTCTGTTTAATGCATTTCGTGAATGCGCAATTAACATCACGTATTTCGCTAATGATCGATGGGACTGGTTCGTCGGCGTCGTCGGCATCGTTGTCATCGTCCACTGTCTCTCCCAGCTTCTAGATGTCACCATACCCTAGGGAGCTGGAGCTGGAGACTCTGGCACTTCGAGAAACCGCTCGCTGCTATCGTGAGCGGGGAGGGGAGGGGAGAGAGAGTGCTGGTATTTGCTAACGCAAGCCGCGTGATCCGATCTGCCGCCGTAGTACTATATATGGTATACCACAGTATATAGTATAATCTTCCCGTTTTTAAAGTGTAATTTCTGGTCTGCCACAGTCGGACTATAGTCCAACAATTCCCAACTTGTCTTTTTGTTTTCTTTCTTCTGTTTCTGAATATTGGAGGAAGCTCACATCAAGTTTTTTGTGGACAATTTACCGGTCGGTCTTGAAATTGGCTGCCGACTGGTATGGTGGGACTCTTCTAGGGTGTTTGCAGGAGGAAGAAGAGTGGGGAGGAAGATGATGGATGATCTTTTGTCATCCCAAAACGGCGTCGTTTCATTAGGGGTTATTTTTGTCAATTTTTTAAGAGTATTTTTGTTCGAAAGTAATTAATTTATAACAGGGTACATTTAGAGAATATGTAATTGCAAATAGCTTGACCCTAGAATTATTGTTTTGCAATAATACTCCGGATGCGCACAGAAATCCTGGACATTGAGGGGACGGCGGTAGTGATACATCAGTTCGTATGATTGGTATGGAAAAGATGTAAAATGTAAGAAAGGAAAAAAAGAGAGAAAAAGGTACGTACTTTTAGCTTTAAATTATTTAACAGGAAACTAGTAAAGAGGTTTAGATTTTTATTTTTTATTTTTGGCTGAGTAAAGAGGTCTAGAAAGTTACTTCTTCATACTCTGTTCGTCCGGATTTAATAGTCTCAAATTCAATCCTAATTGGATAAAAAATGAGTTATATCTTTAAAGTAGTAATGAATTTTATATCTAATATGGATCTTGTTTGATAGATTTCAATTAGTTCTATAAAACAATGTTCTCACAATTACATAAAACATTATGAATTACAAGATATAATCGATTGAAAAGTGGTACGATCTTCCAAAAATGACTATTAAATCCGGACAGAGGAAGTACTTCCCTTTGAAAAAATGCAACTAAGGCTGGTGGCATGAGAGATATCGTCCTACATTTGGGAGAAGATAATGAGTTGATGCAAATTAATGAATATCACCTAGTGTATTTGTCATTACGTTATGGTTTACTATGAGCACATGGTAAATTTCGATGGACCTGATTTGAGAGCTTGAGACTTTGTAATGGTTGACGGGCGAATGAACACCTTACTCAAATGCAATACTATAGGTACCATTTATTTAGCGTCCCACAGAGTACTCAACAATTTTGAGATCAGGAAAACTTATTTCAGGAGTTTTTTGAAGATGCATACATTGTCTTGCTGTCTTCAGTGGAATGGGCATAATAGCATCGTCAATCTCGCAGTCCATTGCCTAAGTAAGATCGGGCCAAGCTCTCCGGCTTACCCTAAATCATATCTATTCTTTTGGGTTCATGATCTGCTCTTATCTTAGTAGGCCTACTCTGTGGCGAGTAGCTCTTTCTTTTATGATATGAGAATGGCCTTCTAATGCGCATGAAAACAGGCCAAAGAATAGGTCTCAATTCACAATTGCTTTTTTTTGGTACCAGTCGGACTTCCTTCTCATCATATTGGAAAGCCGCACTCGTGTCTGATGTATAGGAAGTAGTTGGCCTCACATGCATCCTTCCTGACCACCCAAGCCTTTCTTCTATGTGAACACGGTCTATCCGCCTCATCACATCACCTGAGACTATATCTAGGTTCTAGCAATGCCCTTAGGCAGGGGAAGAAATTGATTTTATAAGCTTAATCAAGGAAAACTTTATGCACTACTATACTGTAACACTCCGATTTTTGGACATGTTATTAAAAAAATTTTCAAAAAAATTTATTTAAATCAAAGGAAATTTTTCTTTAAGTAACAACGGAAGCTTAGTTTGATTACAACACTTTGAAATTAACTTAGAGAAATTAAATAGAGCGACTACTGGTATAATTGATATCATCCTCGAGTTGATATGGTCCTTCAGCTCCGTCTTCTAAGCCTGGCATGAAAACGCCATGAATCGACACTCAGCAGATAAATACCCTACTAATCCCTTACTTTACAACTAAGCAGTTGAATAATATAACAGTTGATATCAAAAGAGAGCACAAAAATGTAACACATCATTCTTTTCTTACTATCCATTAACTTAAGTGAATTCTCAAGATCTTTTCCACAAGATCCTTTCCTCCCATACCACTAACTCCGCCCGTTTCATGGGACAACCCACCTCTTACTTGTCCTGCACCAAGGCCTTAGGCGAATATGTTTCACTCAGACCATAACAAGGGGTTAAGTTACCCATGACATAATTGTCTGTTAGGGTCATACACAACAAAACACACACTGTGTAGAGACCCGTATTCTTGAAAATTGTTTTAAAGGTTTTATTAATATTAGAATATTGAAAAAATATAAAATTTGTTGGATTTATTTGATTTGGGGCTTAAAAGATAAGGATTGAAAGTGGAGGGAATGCAAGTGTGATTAGTGTGTGTGTGTGTGTGGGGGGGGGGGGGGGGGGGGGGGGAGGGATTAAAAATCCCCAACTCCACTCTCTCTCTAACTCCCGATCTCTCTCCCTCTCTTTCGGCTCCCTCTCTCTCTCCATTCCTCCACTTGCAAACTTACTTCCAAACTCAAAACCCACCAAGATCTTCCATCAAATTGACTTCCTCAAGTGTTCTAGGCCTCGGGTTGTGTTCGTTCAAGCTCGGAGGAGGTATATTTCTCTTAGTTTTGAAGTCCATGGAGCTAGGGCTTGCTTGAGTCACGTGGGTCTCGATCTTGACTTTGAGGTAGGGATTTCTTACTCTCTCTATGTGTTTATGAGTTGATTATGTGCCTTGATCGTGTCGTAGTTAGTCGTTTTTTGTTCGCGTTTCGTTGTTGAAAAACTGAAAATTTGTAGAAAAACTCCATGGTATTGATACCCTCAAAAAGGGTATCGATACCCCACTCTCCTCTGGATCAGATTCTGGCCAGGTATCAATACCTCAATCAGGGGTATCAATACCCCTTTTTGTTCCAGACAGATTTGATTCATTTGTTTCTTCTCGTTCCCGTTTGAAGTTCGAACACCTTAAACACCTTTTGAATAGCTTTAAATTACTTCCAAAATTGATTGTTCGTATCGCGAAAGATTCATTGACCAATCGATCCCTTTGGGTTTTCGTCGTAGCTTAGAAAAGTGTAGAATTAAATGATTGGGATACTCATGCATTATTTATGCTTTTAGTTGATTGAAATAGATATTGTGGCATGTCTCAATGATCGATATAAACTTGTTAGGCACTATAACATGACATGATGACTGGTGGATTGAAAAATGTACTATGGAGCCATTATAGAATATCGTAGGCTATAAAGTATATCGTGGGGTGTATAGTTGATCGGTGGGGGTTTTCCTAGCGGTCCGGACGAGAATAGGGTAACTCGTATCCTCATGCTTCGTCTTGTTGATCTTCCTAGGTTCTTTTAGTACTCATTTTATAAGATTCTCGTTTAGGATCTAACGGGTGGTGTGTTGTGGAGTCATTGTGGGTTCGGTATTTGAAGTAGGGTGTTGCGATAGACTTTGATGGATAACGTGAACTTAAGGTATTTAATAATGTACAAAAGGACATTTTTATGAGTTTATATTATATTGAATGATGATGAATGAAAGATTGTGACCTTGGGAAGTGTTGTCATTTTTATTCGGATTGTTAATGCTTATGTGTTTGTGTGAGTTATGAATCTTGAATTGAGGGTCCTGCAATGCAAGGTGTGGTAATGTAGAGACTCTAGAGGGCCCGCAACGCAATGTGTTGTAATGCGGAAACCCGGGTGGAGAGAATTCACTGTAACGCAAGGTGTGGTAATACAGTTGAATGTCTTGCATGATGAAGGAGTTATGGCTGATTATTGAAGTTCATGTTATTGTTTGGGCCATGTATTGCTTGAGATTGTAATTGTTAAAAAGGGGAAACAACAATTGATTTCATCAAAGTTTTTGAAAAGAAAGGAACTTGGTTTTGGAAAAAACGATTTTTATGAAAAATCCTTCGGTATTCCTGAGCGAATCAACGGTTCCGGTATTTGGGCACAAATTAATGAATTCCGGTATTCAAGTGAATCAACGAAGCATGACCCGTAGAGGTCGAGAGTATTTCTCAAAATCATTTTGGAAATAAAAAAGGAATGTTTTCTTTTATGAAAAGAGGCTTGATGGTAAATGGTAATGGATGGGAAACTTAATAGTGGCAATCATTCGAGGAGATTTAAAATGCTTTGAGAAACTGTCGCGGGTTATTTAGATGGATGTGTGTCTAATGCTGCCCTTCGTTTGATGTATGAATGGTTAAGGATACCTTTATGACGTATAGAATCCCGGAGTCATGGTCCGTCGGTTCATTATGGTGCCCCTATGTATCTCTTACTTGTTTATTGAAAAATCATCTATTCTCATTGCATGTTTTATCACATTTACATATTGCTTGGGTATAGAATTTTCTACTGGGCTAGTGTAGCTCAACTTATCATTTTCAGGTACATCTCAAGGATTTGACACGGACTGCATGGTATGCAAACTTGATTTCAAGTTTTTTGAAAGCCGTCATTGGGAAGTGGTTTAATCATCTTTTGCTCGATCTCTTGAAGAAATGAAATTGTAAATTTATTTGAACTCTTTTAACTTATATTATGTAACCATTAAATTTACTCTCTTTAACTAGCTATGGAGTTTGGGCCGTAGTGCCAATGTTGTAAATCTTTAAACTTGGTTTGTAAATGATCATTTGGAACTCTCTCTTTTGGGTATTATCTATACTATGCGAGGATCATTTAATGAAATGGATTATTTATTTATGTTGAAAATTGAGGGCGTGACACACTGGGAGGTTAGCACCCTGGGCCCTACCTGGTTACCCATTTCAGAATCATAATACTTTCAAGATCATAATGGCCCTATCTGATCACAATTTGATCACTGGGCCCTACATGGTAACCCATTTCAGAATTTTCAGAATTTCACAACACACTCTCAATCTTTCCACACATTATTAGATTTTCATTAACTTAACAACCTCTATTAGTTCTCTCATCGTAAACCACCCTATGAACCTCAGTTCGATCTAACAAATATGACAATAATAACACCATAACAACTTAATCATTAACAAGATACGTTTCAATGTAAAAGTGAGCATAACAATTGATATTGTGCAAGTAAATGATTGGGCCGATGCCCTTAAGATTTGTTGAGCAAGTAAATTACTTATAGTTCTTATTAATTTCAAAGGTTCCGTTAGCAATTTCGTAGGCTTTGCTGTGATAAAGTATTGGGATAACTTCTTAGGATCTAAAGTTTAATTATGACATTATTAATTATTTATCCTTTTACTTACAAGTAAAATCGTCAGTTTCTTTAATAAACTATCTTCTTCTTCTTTCTCCTTTTTAGTAACATTTATAATTTTTTTTAATAAACCCATATGTATAACATTTAATAGTAAAAATCTTTTAAACCGCAAGTATTACTTTATTGTATTTTACTAACACATGTTCACAATAATAGGATAAAATCCATTTCAACTAAAGGCACACTGATCATAGTAGGCATTTCATATTTCTAAGAATAAAAGTTAGTTGTGTAGTATGGAAACAACCAAATGGGTTCAAATATACAAGGTAATAGTACTCCCTCCGTCCCCTTTTTAAAGTTCAATATTCCATTTTGGGTTGTTCTTTAATAAGTGTCGATTTTGTAAGTTCAATATTCCATTTTGGATTATTCCTTAATAAGTGTCGATTTTGTAAAGTTGATAGGTAAAAGTTGGTACATTTTCCATTTTACCCCTAAAAGTAGATTCCATTTTGAAAAGTTAGTGAGTAAAAGTGTAATGATAATCTCTCCATAGATGGTAAGTAGGGAAAGTGGAGTTAAAAATTGATATGAAAGATGTAATGATGATATTTTCTTAATAAGTTAGAGTTACGAAGCATGACACTTAAAAAGGGACAGATGGAGTAACATACAAGGGTTGAATTTAGTACTAAAATAAACACAGGGTGCAAACTGTAATTTCAGCCTTACATTTTAGGAACTCAACGTTCAAGTTACTGTAGCTTCGGAAAAACAGAGGTAAAAAATTCGGTTCATGGGTTTTGATGCATGAGTTCATTTCCAGCGCTATAATCTATCAAAACTAACATCTAGGGACTAAATATACTTAGGGGATGGTAGGATAACGATTAATCTATCTTGGATCTGGTCGAACGAGCTTAAAATGAGTTTTCGGATTCTCGGCGAAACGGGGAAGACGAACGGATACGGGGGGCTCTGGGATGGTTGTGGACTGAGGAGTGAGATGTTTGGAGATCCATGATGAGTGGAGTGATTGGAGACCCGAATTTGTGGAGCGGTTGTGTGTATAGACCTACCCACTTTTCTCTCTCTCTAACCTAAACCTCCATTGATAAACCTCCATTGATGAACTTGAATGTGGTGTGTGTGTGTGTAACGCCCCAAATTTTAGGTTCGCTAAAGGAATAATTTATTACAGAAATTTAATAGAGTCACTGCTCATTATTACAACATAACCCCTGTAGGAGTATTTAAGACACAAAAGGGGAAACAAATAGGGAACTAAGGTTCCTAACTATTGCTCCTCTTGTTCTTCCATTCTAGCGAGTTCTTCGGCTCCATACGCCTCCAGAGTGAAGAGTTCGCCCTGTTCATCTATCAAATTTGACATATTATATTGGCGTCACCACCCATATAATATGCCAGGGGTCACTACAGGGTAACACCATGAGCTACGAAGGCTCAATAGTAAAATCCTACTTACTAACCCATAACTTATGAATATAGGAACATTATAACATCGATTTCCACATGATATGTATGTAAGCAGCTACAAGGACAATAACATTTAGCACATCCACAATCGCCTTATAACTATCATTGGTGTTGACTCGTCGTTAACCGTGTCTCGTGATTACTACCTTTCTTTTCCAAAGACTCCCTTTTAACTCACCCAACCTCGGTTCCGCCGCGCCGGGTTCCCGAGTATCCTCACAATGGTTCCGCCGCGCCGGGTTCCCATTGGCACACATTTACTTTGGTTTCTCTCCACGGATAACCATATTACTCACTCGACCTTGGTTCCGCCGCGCCGGTCTCCCAAGTATCCTCACTATGGTTCCGCCGCGCCGGGTTCCCATATGCACACACACAACTCACATAATACCCTCGAGATGGTCATTATGTAGTTTCTAAGATATCTTCTTTTTCGGAAAACATATTCCTCTTGTTAAACCACACCCTAGGTGCCATGTTTCTATTTTCTCGATTTTTGTGTCTCGTTATCATGCAAGACTCCGCGGTGTAAAACTTTCACTTACAAACATGCATCTCATAAGATTATTTCACAAGATCATCCAACTCTAAGCTACATAGCATGCTTGAAAACATTTGAAAATAGATCATTGCATTACCAACATTTAATAAAAGATAACCTTATTTATGATCAAAGTGACATCATAAAATTCATACGATACATAAAATTTAAGTACAAGGTTAAACTTCACATATTAGAAAAAGTAAGTAGAGTTTCAAAGTAGTAAGAATTTAACTACCGTTCTTCTTGGCGGTGGTCGGCTACGGTAAGTTGGTCGGTTTTGAAATCGGCGGAGTAACGGCCTTCGGTTGCTTCGAAAGGAAAAGAGATTTCGTAGAAACAACTTCACTACCTAAGGTGGACTACTTTAAAGATCTAAGGGTGGTATTTGAAAGTGGTTTGGTGGTTTTCTTCAAGAACACTCAAGAACAAAGAAGGTTCTTGAACTTTGGACTAAGAACACTTGAATTTTTAGAGAGAAGGAAGAGCTATTGCTTTGAGGTGTGAGTTCAAGGCTTAGTGAGGCCTTCTATTTATAGGCAAGACCTCCCCCTCTCACTCCCTTGGCCGGCCCCCTCTCTCTCCTCCATTCCCCAATTTTTTTATTCCAAAAAGTTGAGTTCACACGGAAGAATAAGGCTAAAATCCTAGGTTTGCATGGCTATGGTGTACCAAGGATTTGATCTTGAACAATTTTGTGGTGGAGATGAGATTAGTACAAGATTCCAAGGGTTAAACAAATGCTAAAATGTACAAAAGAAGGACATGAAGTGAAGTCTAGGCTTGGAAGAGTAAGAATCCAAGAATCTTGAAGTACATTGGTAGTTCAATGGCCAAGTACACATCAAATCTTCCTCCTCCTCTCTCTCCCAACCGGCCCCCCTCTCCTCTCTCCCTCTCTCGGCCCATCTCCCCTCTCTCTCCCTCTCACTTTCTTGCTAAGGTACAAAAAATGAAAGAAAACAAATAAAAAAGTAGTACTTTTTGTACCTAGGATCAAAAAATAGTCTTTTAGGGTTAGATTTTCTATTAAACTAACAAATTTAACACATGGTACTTTAGATAATACTTTAACCATCTACGTACTTAAATAATATATACATGGTACCCTTGTACAATTGGAGGTTCAAAACCCCATTAGAAAAACAGTTTAAGGGTACATAGGAATCTTGGTACCATGTACCTTATCTTTAAAATAATGTAGTGCTTTCACATGTGGGTTAAAAGAAAGATTTAATTAATAAAACCCCATGGTACTTTGAAAGACTAAGCTTTTATCCATTGGGTAAAAATTCCCCTAACATCTATTAACCAATGGATAATAGTTATTAGGCAACTTATACATTAAAATAATCCCAAAAGT
This sequence comes from Rhododendron mucronatum var. ripense, assembly GCA_019656295.1. Classification (NCBI taxonomy): domain Eukaryota; kingdom Viridiplantae; phylum Streptophyta; class Magnoliopsida; order Ericales; family Ericaceae; genus Rhododendron; species Rhododendron mucronatum. The sequence continues at coordinate 291,264 of BPLT01000259.1, forward strand.
ACTTTTAAAGTAATTAAAAGTATTTTTCTTAATATTCTTAGTATTTTGACCAAGTATACATTTAATATAAACAATTGGGGTTCTATTATCCAATGGATAATAGTTTCCCTTGCAATCTTTGTCCAATGGACAAAGAATAAAACCAAAATAATTAAAAGAAAAAGAATTATTCAATTCTTTGACTAGGGTTAAAAAGGTTCACGAGGGCAAAACGGTCCAACTGCGGTGACTAGATGACTTCCTAAGTTAGTTTTCTCCAACCGGATGATTAGAAGCTAACTAGGCTTGCTAAACAGGACTAAAGTGTAAGAAATGAAACTTGAAGGGCTAAAGCGCAATAAATCAAATTTGAAGGGCAGAAACGTAATTATGACAAACTACCGGAAAATTGAAGCAACACAAGCAATTTAAATAAATAACTCGAATAATAAATAAGCTTTTATTTATTGAAATTCAGAGTTATTACAGTGTGAATGCATTTTTCAGATTAGAGAGGGGGTGTTATATAGGAGGGTTGATTTAGGACTAAAATCTCTTGGTTAATGTAATGAAAGGTCAAGGGTTTGGACCAAGAGATAGAGGAAGACCTCCCAAGTGTGTGTTGGGTTTTTATTGGCTAGGAGAAAAGGGGACAACCACATATGGCTGGACATGGGAGATGGGTTGATGGAAGTGTGATGGAGGAAGATGGTTCTTTGGAGGATAATTGGGTGTTTGATGGAGGAAGTTGGTTGTTTAAGGGATAATAGGGTGTGTTGTTTGGGAAGATGATAGGTTTTTACTTATATATCATAAAAAAAAGATGATAGGTTTAGTTAGATTAGGGTGCTAGTTGGGATAATTGGATAGGGTTCGGTTGGGAGGGAAAGGAATTGAGTATATATGATTTTTCTTTATTTCTGCCTATGATTCATGTGGATTTAAAGTTAAATAAAATCATTAAATCCATAATAAAGCATTTAGCTGAATTAATCAAATTAATTATTAGATTTTGAAATTAACATTATGAATTTTTAATTGAAAAATCTAGGACCAAGACAAACTGATCTTGGTCCAAATGAACTGAACGCTAATCAAATTGCCCAAAGGTTTATTTTGCCATCTTCATTTCTTTAAAAGTCCAATGCATATGTTTGATAAGATATTTCAAGATAAAATGACTATATAACAAGATACAACCATCACCTTGATACTTTTCTCAGCATGGCGACAAATCCCAACATGCCAGAAATTACTTTAGTTTTATTACCGCATCAAAGAGTCATTGACCGTCTTGATCGATTAGTTGGCAATACTATTTTTGAATTAAAAGGAAAGGCTTTGATGGAGGAGATAAACACAAATAAAGTATTCGGTGACAAAGTTGCTCACATATGTACGATAGAATTTAAAAAACGTGGCCTCAACATGCATATGCATGCACTTTTGTTTCTATAAGGTCCGGATGAAATTCGAACATGCGCTTGAGTCAAGTAGACAACTTACATATATAGTGTGCTAGCCGAAGTTTGAAATCCAACATACTCCTATGATCTTGCTCTATTTGAAACTGTGAAGGACTCAAGGGTTGCACGGTACACATATGCACGGACCATGTAGTACACGTTGTCCTTATGAAATGACAAAAGACGAAGCTCTTTACTTTTCATCTTTTCCCTATCCATTGTGTTAATTAAAACCAATTGAGCTGTTCCAAATCCCACATAGGCTCGTTGTCCACAACCATATCCCAGCTTTCATTTCCCACAGTTTGAGAAGGATTGTTCCGATGTTCTCCAGAGGACGAACTCTCCGGTGAGCTTGTTCTGATCTCCATCATTGGACGGTTCTGATTAGAAGTTGTCGCCTCATCATGAGCTTGGTTCTGTACCTGTAGGCCACCTGCCAGTGCTGCTGCTGCTGATGGACGTCTATCGAAAGCACGCAAGCATTTTGAATTTTTGTACACTCGGCACAAACTGAACTCTTGTCTTAGCTGCAAAAAACCATCATATATAAGCTGAAAAATCAAACAAGGTAGAGAATTCAGTAAACATAAAGGAAGGCGGAGTTATGTAATCACTAAAAATACTCAGAAAAGCACGTAGAAAAAATATAGTCCGCAAAAGGTAAAGAGTATCACTCAAAATAAAATTATATTTTCATTTTTTTATAAGCAAAGAAAATATTAAATTTTCTTTACAGAAAACTATTCAGTGCACGTGGGGCACCGTGACATGGTGCCCTAGATGATGGTGCCCCAAAATCCTCCAACGCGATACATTTATATGGGTTTCACGACTAAATGTATGAAACCATGTAAATATTTGGCGTTGGAGAGCTTTGGGTCATCGGGCACTAAACCTAGGTCATGCACTTTCTTTTTTTTCGGTATTAGAGGACAATATTATGGAATCGGGCCCTAAACCTAGGCTCTGCAGCGCTAATTGTTTTGCTTCTTAGGGTGTTCACTATATTTTTGTTCATTTTTTTTTGAACTTTTGTTAAAAAGAAAGTCTAGTGTCGCATTTTGACACTGCATTGTGTTGGGACCACCACACTTGTTGAGTAAAAAATGCAATGTTAGTAGCATTGCTCTTTGTTAAATTCAAGTTTTATTTTTTTATTAATCACCCGTTTTGTCGGAAAGAGTCTAAAAAGTAAATTATGACCAAAAGCAAAAAAAAATCACTAAAGACAAAAAACCCACATAGTTGATATATTTTTCGTCTACAGTGTCATGTTATATAAGTTTTTCTTTTCAATTTCGGTTCATATTTTCATACTTTTCCGAATCGTTGAGACGAATGATTAATCCAAAAATTATGATGAAAAACAAAATAAAAATTACAAAAAGTAAGTTGGAGTAAAAAAAATACGTATTGAACACAAAATACAGCATGAGCTCGTCCTAGCTCTGTCCAATACATTACCAAACTCAAACCAAACCAAACCGAGTCTTGTGTCCCAATCAATTGAAGTCGGCTTAGAGCCGGCCCTGACTTTTCAAGGGCTTAAAACGTAAATAAAAACTGAGGGTTTTTTTTTCGACTATAAGGGGTAAAAAAGTTTGAGGGGTCCCTGAAATTCAAAATTTTTTGGAGGTTAAATCAGCTGCAACACAGCCTTTAGCTCAAGACTGGCTAAATGAATCCAAGTTTTTTGTAATCGAAAATATTATTCGTGTCTATTTTAAGATTCTCACCTGAGAATGCACTAGGGCATGCAGAAAAACAGACATATTTTGGGAACCTAAAAGGCTAAAATCGTTGCCCCTTACTAAGAATACCAATGTTACAATCCTAATTAACTAATTAGCTCGTTTTGTATGTGAAATTATATACGTTCAAAAGGAAAGCAGGCTATAATTATGGCATGCAAATCAGACCTTGGGAATGGGACTAGTGGTTGATGAGGAAGCTTCCCCTTCAATGGCCTTATACTCATTCATCTTCCACTCAGTTTTCATTCCATTGGGAGCTCTTCCGTTGTAGAAAACCATGGTCCTCTTCATACCAATGACTCTGTTGTTGGGGGAAGAGTAAACGTAACCAGGTGAGCCAGTGGCTTTCCAATACCCTGATGTTGTCAGCCTGTTTGGCCTTCCACCTCGGGCTTCTCTCTCTTGTCTAGGAATAAAGAAAAAACACTGCTCGGCGTCTCCACGGCATCGCTCTCCCGTGAATTCTGCTTCCAAAATAAACAGTTTAGTATAATTGAAGGAATTGGCTTCTCTCCGGAAACTTGATTAGACGTTAAATTGATGGAAATAATCCTAATTAGTCCTAACCCATGATTGAACAGAGATAGGCATATACTAGTACAATTAATGTCCGGAATTTAGAAAGTATCCGAAAAAGATGAGAAATGAGAGAGGAAGATGAGGGCACAAACGTGCTAGATCCCATGGGTTGAAATCATAAATGTAGAGGACTGGTATCACCCCGTCAAGATCTTCTCTGATCCCTTCAAGCTTGTTGTGCAGATAAAATGAAACCAATTCTTCTTCAGTAGGGAAGAACCGAAAACCCGGCGGCAGTTCCTCCATTAATCTCTCTCTCTCTCTTAGAAAACGTGTTTGTTTGTGTTTCTGCCTGTGTGCATTCTAACTTTGCTGCCAAGCTTGTTACTTATTAGTTCACGTAGGTTTCTGTATTGTATTTAAAGTGTGTAAGAGTGTGTGTACGAGAGAGAAAGAAAGTACTTCCACGCTGCTGATCGGAGAGGCCACTTTCCACTGAGGTTTCCGGGAAAGTACTTCCACGCGGCAATGTGGAAGGAAATGAGAAAAGATGTGTCCACTTTAATTCCCTACCTTGACTTCTTGGAAATTTAGTCAATCTATATTGCCTCAAGTCCGGGGTTTCTTTAAGCTTGATTTTCTTTACTTTTTAAAGGATCGTCGCTTTTTAATTAATATGGGCCCATGAGTGTGGATAAATAAGTAGTAAATGCAATAGTAACTCAATTTTACTTCTTAGTGGTAGTAATGAAACATAAGACTCAGTTCAGTTGTCAGGAATGTTGTACCGGAAAGTTATTCTCATAAAAAATTAAATAAAGTGAAATAAAGGGAAAAAGAATCTATTTTTCTGTGAGTGTTCATTTGATAATTTTTTTTTGCAGAAAACTAAAATTTAGTGGTTCATTGCCGGGAAAAGACACTTATGAGAAACTTCTTTATTTTTATTCCCGTGGCTAATTTTAAGTAAAAGTAACTTTGAGAGCTAGATAATAGGCTATCATATTTCAAAAATTAACACATACGGAAAATGTATTTTATCTAATGCAAAACCTTAACATGAAATGAAAAAATCGACTTCAATTCCCTATTCAATTTGCTATATTCTGATTGGTCATGCAAATTCCCATTTAAATTGACATTTTCTGATAATCAACTGTACAAATGGAGTTTAAAAAATAAGTAGATAGTAACTAAATAAATAAATATTAAACAACCGTGCTTAATTAGTTGCCGATGCAAAAATTCATTGAAAATTAGTTAGTACAAAACAAAACTGAAGACTAATGACAAGATAAATAAATACTTCCAAAAAAAATAACTATCAATCTTTTTCCACAACAATTATCTCAGAAAGCACCATAGTAGTCGAAATTGTTGTTGCTCACGTAAATCTCAAGTGTCTTTCTCAGAACCTAATTCGTATTTTTTTGGTATTGGCGTCGTTTAATTTTTTTCTTACCCACCAATTTGTAACGACCCTGATTTTTGGTAAATAAAAATTTCGTTAAATATTTGAATTTTATTTGAATTACTTGGATTTGCTTTTAAAATTCCTTTTTAATTTCTAATAATCCGTCATAGTTAAATTCTAGACTTATAAATTAATTTTTCTTCATATAAAATTAACTAGTCATTCCCTAAGGATAAAATGACTTATTTATACTCTTGCATATTTATTTGTGTCTAGAATTAATTCATAAATTCTTCTTCTTGGCTAGGAATCTTACATTTCCTAGGATACTTTTATTCCAACCAATTAGTTAGCCAAATCAATTGGTTTCTAAGCCTATTTAAACTTCAGTAACCCTTTTTGAACCTTATGAACCCTCCTAATCCCTAGGTGAACCTTTTCACCTTATGAACCTTTTTACACCCTAGTTAAACCTTTTCAACCCTAAACTAGAAAATCATTGCCCTTTCATGACTAGTCATTTCAAGACTTTATTTCTCATCATTACTTCTTTCAAGTATATCTTTTCTCATTATTACCTCTCTATCCATTGAATAATAGTTCGTAGGGTAATTTTTATCCTTTGAATAATAGAAGTAAAGACTTGCCATAATACAATGAGTACCTAAATTTGACTAGACAAATCAAAACCAAATCCCATCATTTTGCTTTCATAAGTAGTATTCCTAGACTTGTAATGTATGCAAGCCTAGAAAAAATAGACTTGAACCTAATTACCCCATAAGAATAACTTTCCTAGATTTTTGTAGGTGTTCATGCATGCAAGCCTAAGAATAATAGCCTTGAATCTAATTACCCTCCAAAGTTACTTTCCTAGATTTTTCCCTCGGTATATATTTGTATCATATAATTGGTATGTGCTGTATGTAGTAATGTGATAGATGTAGGTAAAGTAAAAGTAAGTAGGTATGGACTTTATCAGTGGTAAAGCCTTTTGTGTAATAAATGCAGCATGTAGTAGGCTTTGACATGTAACAAGTATAATTGGTGCATGAGCCAATTATATGTTTATACTGTTTGTGTAGGTAATCAGTGATGTCCGCGTCCCCTCCTTACGCCTATAAAAGGAGGGCTTGCCCCATTGTAAAGAACCAAGTTAGAAAACCAGTCAGTGTTTGCAATAATATTCCAGTCTCTTGTTCTTATAATTCCTTGTTGTGTTCTCTCTTCAATCCTAACTTACTTTGTGTTTATACCACTTCGTGTCTGCTTAATTTGGTATCAGAGCCATATCTTCCATTCTAGCTTAAACCCCTTTTGGGAACTTCTTTTCCAATATTGCTTCATATCTTTTCTAAAAGAAAAATTGAAGTATATGCTCTGTGGTTGCTTTCTAAGGATCCTCCACATCAGAAACTTCATTAACTATTTTGGTTAAAAGAATTTTGTATCAGTGGGTTAAAAGTACCTTGAGACTTTGGCCCTTGTGTTGATAGTGCGTCTTGGTTTATCTTCCTTAGTATACAAAATTTTATTAATCATAATTGGTTGAAGATCTTACGTTGAAAAAGAAAAGACTTGCTGTACTAAGGAAAAGAAGAACCCAGATCTTTTCTTAAAGAATGAATCATCTGTTTTCTACTTATTCTTCCGCCACTTCATCTCTTGTCCCTTCACGTTCCTTCACCTATAGAAATTTCTCCTCTTCTTCTCCTAATCTTGAGTACTTGTATGAGTTTGAATATCTTCCTGATGACAGTAAGGTTCCCCTTACTGATCTTCCTTTCCTAAACCCCTATAATGCTTTTGTTAGACCACAAACCTCTGGAAAAAAATCCGTCACCCAACAGTAAGGTTCCACTTCTGTAAAAGAGTATGTCCAGGCCTCCAAATTTGATCAATGTTTCATTACAGCAATAGAGGCTGAACAACTTTTACCATTAGAAATCCCAGTTGATTTGCCTCGCATCTGGCAACAACAAGGATTTACTCACCTTCACTTTGGAGCCATTAGACTGGCTGTCACTTTCCATGGTAGAAAAGGTTTACCTGTTACTTCCAGACTTGCTCTGGTAGACACCAGGTTTATGCAGTTCCAGCACGCATGTATTGTTACAGTCCAAACCACCTTAAATGCTGTAATTGTGATCTTTACCTTTTACCCCAATTTCAACATGCCTCTAACAGATCCTTATCTGCTATCAGCCTTGAAAGTGCAAGTTCAAATTGGTGGTGCCTCCCAAATTTCAACCACATATGTAGCAACCCTTCACGACCAAATGGCCTATCGCCTTCAAAACCATGCTTTTGACATGTCCTTACCTTCCTCCACAAATGAAGCCCTTTTCTTAACTGTCAATGCACCTCACCAAGCTTCATGTGTCCAAGTCCTACGACAGATTTCCCGTCCTGAGCTTCTCAAGCTTCTCCCAGAGTCTTGGGTTACAGCTTATGAGAAAAATCAAATCAAGCCTATTCCTGTCCAATCGTCCAACCCACTTTTTATCACCAAACCTGATGGTACCGTGGAAATCACTTTTCCAAAAGAGGCCTCTACCTCATCTTCCACTCATCTTGTCATTTTTCCCTCGAGAATTGACATGTTTGTCGATGGTTCCAGACCTGAACTTCCAATTCAATATTTCCAACGCAGTGGCCTTCCAGTCTACTATTTCAAAAATCCTGAAACACGTCATTGTTACTTTGATGCCTGTGACTGTGATGAATGTCTAGAAGACAATCTTTTAGAAGATGATGAGTATTCTGACGACCCATGTCCACTATGCACTTCTCCTCCTCTCACTCCTTGTAAATCTCCACCTTCTCCTCAACCTCCATCTGATGATGGCTCTTCGAGCCAACCAAGTGAATGTTTTATGTTCACCTCATCCTCTTCCTGGACAGAAGCAGATTTTCCTCCTTTGGATTTCCACAATTCTCAAGAGAGGATGACTCACCGTCATAAAATTCTCCAGACCCTACTACCATTCTCCCTGATGGTAGTACCAAGGCAGTATCAGCAGCAGAAGCAGCGATAAATTGGCAGTCAGCAAATTCTCTCGCTCAAAACAAAATTCTTCAGAGAATTGTTAATTCTTAGCAAAATTTGGAGAATGTTGTCCATAAGAAGTTATCAACTCTGGAACTTCTTATCAGAGATTTGCAGCAGAAAATTCAAAATGTTCACCAAGAACTTCTCCAGATGGCTTATGCCAACCAAGCATTTTCAGCAGCCTTTTACCAAAAAGATGCTGAAATGAAGCATCTCAAGAACCAGCTTCATTCTCTTCAAGCTCAGCAGTATTCTCAGCAAAAAAGCATATTTGACATGTTCACATCCTCCTCTCAACAAAGTTTATTTGGGTATCCTCAAATGTCCCAGCCTTTACTAATAAATCCTACCTCAGGATTTGGTGAGTCCAATATCTTTGGAAGCTCATCAGCTTTTCTTCCTCCACCAAAAAGACCATCTCCACCAAAACTTCTTTTTCCAAAGCCCTAGATAAAACCTGTCCAACCTCCACCAGTTTCATCTTCACCATCTACCTCTACCACTGCCCCAACTACCTCTACTCCTTCTCAATCATCTGATCCAAATTCAAAATCACCACAGTTAATGGTCCAGCCAACTTCTAGCCCTTCTAAATATGCAATCTCCACTCTTCTACATACTTTAGCTACTATACCTGAAACCCCATCTCCTGAACCAACCATTGAGTTTGATTCGGATACTGAATCCACAAACTCTATGCCAATTCCTCATGTTTTCATGATTAACCCAGAAAACCCAGAGGAACATGTCGAAGATCCTATAATTGAAGAAGATCTTGAGTTTGATACACCTTCAGAAATTCTAACCTTTGATTCATTCTCACATTCCAACATCCATATCCAAGGTTTCTATTTTGATACCATTCTCCCATCAAAATGGTTGGATAAACTTTATGAGATTCATGCTTGGTGCACAGCTGCTATGCTTTCCCCTAACGCTACACTTAGTGATGTCATTACTAAGTGTACAATAAAATTTCTTGGCCGTCTCCGTCAATGGTACTTAGCTCTTGGTGAGTACCGACAACTGCAACTTAAACAACTTCCAACTCTTGATCAATTTATCTCAGTCCTGCATACTGAGTTTCTTGGAGACCATAACAACACGAAAGAGTTTGTTCGAGAAGAATATCTTAGCATGAAGTGTTGTTCTTTTAAAAGAAAAGACTTGGAGATCCATTATGACCGTATATCTCAACGGTTTTATCTTCTCAATGGCATGGATGATGTCAACTTCAAGTAAGCCTTTCTCAATTCCATTCCTGAACCATTGGGAAATGAGACAACAAGGTTGCTTCAGACAAAAGGATTGACGCTGAATGCCACATCCCTTGGCGGTATTTACCAGCACTCTTTGATTGCCCTGAAAAAATTGTGCAATCACCAGAAATTCCTTAGAACTCTTGAAGAACAGGGAAAACTTCTTAGCAAAGCATGTGATCGGCCAGACTTATCTATAAAGTGCAAAGACAAGAAGTGCACTTGCCGTCCATCATATCGGAAGACCAAACACTTTCAGAAATGGAAGTTCCAATCTCCTGGCAAGTTTTCAAAATTTTCAAAATCTAGTAAGTTCTCACGCCGGAAAAAATGGAAATTTTTCAAGAAGAAGCATTTCAGAGGGCAGCGACAGTCTGATCGCTGCTACATATGCGGAAAGAAGGGGCACTACGCTAAACAGTGTCCAAATAAAGCAGCACGAGACAAAATGGTGAGCTCTCTTGCTCTCATTGACGATGATCTTGACAATGCTAATGTCGAATCCCTAATTTCCATTGATGATGAAGCAACAGATGAAGCAATCCTTGCATTCACCTTTGATGATTCCTCATTAGAATCATGTGATTCTTCTGATGATTCTGACTCAGTCTCCTATGAAATCCAAACCTTTGGATTTTCAAACATCGTGTTGGCTCAGCCCTTAGCTAAGGTCAGAATCTTGCTTGGGAAATATGAGAAACCCGTACCAGTTATCGCTTTCTTTGATACTGGTGCAGCTGCCTCCATCCTCAACCCAACAATTCTCCATAGGTCCTACTGGCAGTCATGTTTCAGACCCTTTACAGCAGCTAATGGAGAAACTTTTGTTATCACTCTGATGAGTAAGCCTATTATTATCCAACTCTTCCCTGGATACACCATAAAACATCAAGTTTATGGTTCTGATCTTCCAGGAAAAGATTTATTATTAGGCTTTGATATTCTCCAAAATCTCAGCAAAGTCTCCTTGCTCAAAAAAGGCTTAAAATACAAAAATAACCTGTTACCCTGAACCACTCAACCCAATCTCTTTTCCATAGAAAATTTCTCCTCCATCAAAGAAGCCATCATCCAAACTTCTTGTGTAGAATCTCATTCCCAGTTCCTCACCAAATGCTCCAACCCACTTTGAAAAAACCCAGAATTCTTCATTTCTCTTCCCTTTAAGAAAAATGAAGACATCAACCCCACCAAAGCTACCCATCATGGAATGAACCTAGAACACTACCAGCTTGCTCTTCAAGAGCTCCAGCAACTCTAGTCAGAAGGTTTAATTGAGCCCACAACCTCTCAGTGGGCATGTGAAGCATTTTATGTCGACAAAAGGATAGAGCAGATAAGAGGAAGCTTTGACTGGTTTTTAATTACCAGCCTCTTAATCATTTTTTGCAGGATAACAAATTTCCTCTTCCTCGGTGAAGTGTTCTTTTTGCAAACTTGCTTAAAGCTCAAATTTTCTCAAAGTTTGACTTGAAAGCAGGTTTTTGGCAGCTGGGCATCCATCCAGATGATCGTCCTAAAACTGGTTTTTGCATTCCAGATCACCATTTCCAGTGGTCAGTCATGCCTTTTGGATTAAAAACAGCTCCATCATTGTTTCAAAAGGCCATGATTCGGATATTTGCTCCCATTCTATCCTCAGCCCTTGTCTACATTGATGACATTCTACTCTTCTCCCTAGATATCGAGTCTCATACTGCCTTACTACAGTCTTTTCACTCCTTGGTTCAAACCCATGGCATAATGCTTTCAGAGAAAAAGATGCTTCTTGCCCAACCAGAAATTGATTTTTTAGGGATGCATATCTCTAAAGGTCAATATACCCTCCAGCCTCATATAGCCTCTCAACTTGTTTATTGTCCAGAAGAAAATCTCACAGTCAAGCAAGTTCAACAGTTCCTTGGAATTGTTAACTATATGGCTGACTTTATTCCCAACCTTGCTCAATACCGTACTCCTCTTTCAGCTCTACTAAAGAAAAACCCTCCTCCTTGGTCAGTCTATAGTACCAAATCTGTCACAGACCTCAAAGCCATATCCAAAATCCTTCCTCCATTAACCATACCTTCAGATGGGAAAAGAGTTCTTCAAACAGTTGCCTCTGATCTATATTGGGGAGCAGTTCTTTTGGAAGAAAATTCAGAACAAAAGCGCAGAATTTGTGGATACAAAGTGGTTCTTTCTCTCCAGCAGAACTTCATTACCACTCTACTTATAAAGAAATTCTAGCAATCAAAAGGAGCATTGAGAAGTTTGAATTTCATCTAATCGGTCATCATTTTCTAATTGAGACTGATATGATGAGCTTCCCCAGCATACTCAAGTTCAAGAAAAAGCACCTTCCAAAGGCACAATTACTCAGATGGGCAAATTGGTTTTCTAATTGGAGTTTTGATGCTGTTCACATAAAAGGAAAAACAAATGTCCTCCCTGATTTTTTGTCAAGGCTCAAAAAAGAAATCAACTAGTTTTCCAAAATAAAACTATTCATTTGTCCCTGGTTGTTTTCCAATTATTTCTTGTTTCCACCTAGTTAATCTTCCAATCCACCTTCGGTGTCATCTTTTGGAGTTAACTCTTCTTTCCAGGTGTGTCCAAATGTGTCAAAACCTTCAACATCTCTATATTTTCAAATATGGTCTTGATGAAGGTCCCATAAAAGGTCTATCTTTCCATCCTGTCTATCCCTTTCTCACCCAGTTTGAAGTATCTTACCATAATGTCTTTTATTTCAAAAAAGAAGCCTTTCTCCTCTTATGGTATTTAGTTGATGTGTATACTATAAGTGTCAGTTTCAATAAATCAGCAGTATTGGTGTATCTAGCACATGCAGCGTTCAATCAAGTCTAACCCCCAGAAGACTTCTTTCTGAAATTTCTCTTGCTCTTTGGAAGCATACCTTATTGGCAGCAGAAGATCAGACAAATCCCCACCAGTGCCGACGAAGACCTCCAATTTGCTTTTTGGTCAACTCGCAATAACAGATGTCTTCCTAATCTAGATGGTTCTATCACTTGGCGAAAGGAGTATCACACTATATTCCTCTCAGCATATCAAGAGTCTCCGAGCATCGATATCCACAGTGGAAATTACCTAGTCATGACTAAAACACTGTGTTCACTCAATGGATTGACACCTGCAGAAGTTCCCTCATCTCTCCTCCATTATGAAACTGCAAACTGGAAATTCAATGATACTTATCCAGAAGAGTGGCGCCAAAATATTCGCTATCTTTTGTCCTAGTATACTTGACTGACAGAACTGAAGAAAGTAGTTTAGATGATGCAGAGTGACAACCTGTAACAACCCCGATTTTTAACGAATAAAAATTTCGTTGTTATTTTTCGTTAAATATTTGAATTTTATCTTGATACTCTTGTGGTTTGTCAAAATTACGTTTTTGCCCTTCAATTTTCGTTTCTTGCACTTAGGCCCTATCTAGCAAGTCTAGTTAGCTTCTAACCATCCGGTTGGAGGAACTAAACTAGGAAATCATTTGGTTACTTTTTCCTAACCGCAAATGGACCGTTTTGCCCCTCTTTGACCTCTTGAACCTTTTTAACCCTAGGATTCTCTAAGTACCTTTTAATTATCTTCTAATGGGGTTTTGAACTTCCTATTGTACAAAGGTACCATGTTTATATTACTTTAGTACATGGAAGATTTATTTAAATACCTAAAGTACCCATGTGCTAATTGACTAGTTTAAAAAGAGAATCCTAGCCCTTAAGTCTACTTTTGATCCTTAGTACAAAAAGTACTTAGTTTTTATTTGTGCATATGTACCTTAGAGAAGCAAGAGAGGAGAGAGGGAGAGAGTTGGCCGAATGGGAGAGAGAGAGGAGAGAGAATTCGGCTAGGAGAGAGGGAGAGAGAGAGAGAGGAAGGAAGAAGGAAAGAAGAAAGATTGGGTTGTACTTCCTTGATTTTCCAAAGTACTTCAAATCCTTGGAAATATTCTTCCTAGCCAAAGAATATATTCTTCCATGGTACTTCTTGTACATCTACCAATTGTTTAATACAATATCTTGTACCAATATTCTTCTTGCCCACCAAGTCTCCCAAGAAACAATCCTAGCCATTGGATTTGCCTTGATCTTTCTAGTTGGCATGACAAGTGTCAAAGAGAGGGAGAGAAAGAGAGGGGGGCCAGCCATGGAGAAGAGGAGAGAGAGCAAATGTTTTGCCTATAAATAGAGGCCCATTCCAAGCATTCCAACTCACACCTCAAGCATTTGCTCTTCCTTCTCTCTAGAAATCTCGGATTTCAGTTCCAGGCAGCCTACTGCCCTTCGAAAATCCCCAGTTTTCTCCTTCTTAGAGTAGTTTTAGAACCAACTTCCTTCTGGAAAGTTGTAGAACACTTCGAGAGCTTCAAGTTAGGCTCAAGAACCACCCCAATCGGTCAAGAAATGACCAAGATATTGGCATCCGAAGTTCAGTAAAATCTCGGATTCCTAAATTCCAGACAGCTTACTGTCTCTTCCTTTATCACCGTTTTTCTCCAACCTAAGATCGTTTCTAGGATCAACTTTTTTCACGGAAGTTGTAGAGAATTTCTTGAGCTTCGATTTGGACTCAAGAACGATCTTATTTGGCCAACGATTGACTGAGTTACTGCCCTCCAAAGATCAGTCCAGATTTGGAGTTTCACCGCCAGTAGAACTTTTCAACTTGCTTATTCGGCCCCGACTAGTTTCGGATCAAGGTAGGATACCCTTATCCCTATCCCTATGTATAAGTATGTTATCTTGAATTACTTTTCATTGTGTTTTGATCTTTTAAAATGAGTATGAGCATGCATATATGAATTGCTTGCATTACTTGTGACACGATAAAGCATAAGTGATTTATCACTCCAAGGGCGTCCGAATATGTGGCGTTATGCTTTAAGCGTTGATTTGAGTAGAGTGAATGATCTTGTTAGTGCTTACTTTTGTCCTGCCTCGGAGTCTATGCATGAAAACGTGACACGAGAACCGAGAAAGTAGAAACATGGCACCTAGGGTGTGGTTTATAAAAGGATAAGTTTTTCCGAGGAAGGAAATATTTTTGAAACTACGTAATGACTAGTTTGGTGGCATTACGTGAGATGTGTTTTAAAAACCGTAATGTGGCCGGACTTGGTAGCCCATTGCGTGGGTTGTGAAAACCACAATGTGGCCGGACTTGGTAGCCCTTTGTGAAGATTGCTAATAGGGCCGGACATGGTAGCCTTATTGGTAATATGGCTTGGTTATCCATGGAGAGGAGCCAATGCTAGTTTTGCGTGCCAATGGGAATCCGGCGCGGCGGAACCATTGTGAGGATACTCGGGAACCCGGCGCGGCGGAACCGAGGTTGGGTGTGTACGGCTTGGTTATCCGCGGTACGGAGCCAATGTCAAAAGATTTTGAAAGGGCTTGGTTATCCGCGGTACGGAGCCAATGCAAATGATTTTGAGAAAATGGTTTTGTAAATGGAAAACGTTGACACGGTCTACGACGAGTCGCGTAGGAGAAATCGGGAAATCTTGGACACCAACGTTAGATAGTGCATGTGGATGTGTTATCATCATTTAATTGATTTCTATGATCTTTTATTTGTAAGTTAAGGGTTAGTGGGTAGGGTTACTCTATTGAGCTTTCGTAGCTCACGGTGTTGCCTTTTGGTGACCCTGGCATATTATATTGGTGGCGACGCCGGTATAATGTGTCAGACTTCATAGATGAGCAGGGCGAGATCTTCAGCTTGGAGGCGTACGGAGTCGAGGAGCTGGCTAGGATGGAAGAGCAGGCGGAGCTGTAGATAGGAACCCTAGTTTCCCGCTCTTTTGTGATATTGAACTCTTGTGAGAGTTTTTGATGTAATAACGAGCTAGACTCGCTTCGTTTTTATAATAAAATGTTTTATTTAACGTTCTCAAAATTCGGGGCGTTACACAACCATGTGCTCATGCCAGCTGTCTCTTTTGTGTGGTGTATATTTATTGTAATATAAAGTGTGGTAGTGTTGTCCTCTTTTCCAGAGAGGGTGAAATTATTGATGTGTACTGTTGATTGTATCATATAATTGGTATGTGCTGTATGTAGTAATGTGACATATGTAGGTAAAGTAAAAGTAAGTAGGTATGGACTTTATCAGTAGTAAAGCCTTCTGTGTAATAAATGCAGCATGTAGTAGGCTTTGGCATGTAACGATATAATTGGTGCATGAACCAATTATATGTTTATACTGTTTGTGTAAGTAATCAGTGATGTCAGCGTCCCCTCCTTACGCCTATAAAAGGAGAGCTTCCCCCATTGTAAAGGACATAATAGCTTACTATAATCATGCCTATATATACATAGATATACTTTCTAGGAAAAGTCTTACCCATTGGACAATATATTGCACTTGAAAGCCTTACCTTTAATCATTACTCTTTTTCCTAGACTTAGTAAGGCTATTTAGACCTAAGTATACTTAGTCTTATATATATATATATACACACACACACACACATGTATATACCATAGTACTGGAGAGAGAGAGAGAGAGAGAGAGAGAGAGAGAGAGAGAGAGAAAGAGAGAGAGTGCGCGCGCGCGTGTGTGTATTGGTACACCCTAGCAACAACAATGCTTACATCCCTTTAGCCCTCAAGCCTAATTACTACTTTACAACCCATTTTTAGACTACTTTAAACATGAAATCTAGCACTTAATCATCCTAGAAATTGACTTACAACCTAGCCTAGGATTGACTAAACATGGGAAGACTACTTCTTTTAGCCTAATCATTCATATCTTAGACTTGTAAGACTTGCAATCTAGAGTATAATCACTTAGGATTGTCTTTAAGCCTTAGAAAATCTCCATGATTACTTAGCCTTACACCTAGAATGGATTGACAAGGCTTTGGCATGCTTGGAAGACAAGATTTGACAACACAATGGAGCAAATCCATGAGAGAAAGAGAGAGAGAGGGAGGCTGGCCATGGAGAGGGAGAGAGAGCCAAGATTTTTGCTATTAATGGCACCCTCTCTTGCCATTCAACTCACACCTTCACACCTTTCATCTTCTCTCTCTAGAATTCTTGTATTTATGCTTTGTTCTTCCTTTGTTCTTAGTGTTCTTCAGTTCTTCAAGAAACTATCCAAGGCCCCCACCAAACCACCACTCGACCACCCTCTCGATCCAAACAGTTTAGTAGTTTAGTCAAGAATTAGTTTCGAGAGAAAAAGAAAGTCTTAATCTTTTCTCTTTCGAAACTACCATAAGCTTACCGTAGGAAGTCACTCCGTTCGATAGCCGACGTACTTTTTCCATTACCGTACCTACCACCAAGAAGAACGGTGGATTATCCTTACTCACTATCTTTAAGTATAAATAGAAATGTGTATATGTTTGTATGTTTGAAATGAATGAAAGAAAGTAAAAGCTAGTAACTTACTTTACGAAAATCTCGAAAGGAAATATGACCATGTCGAATATCTCGATTTGAATTACCAGAAAAATATATATTGTTTTGAACTATCCAAAAAGAAAGAAAGAACGGACTTTGAAACGTAAGAAATAACGGTTTGATTGAAAGTATTCGTATTTTGATATTTGGATGGTTATGAGCATGTATACATGTTTACTAGAATTTCTTGTTTTGATGTGTGATAAAGCCCCACTCCAAAGGTGTCCATCCATGTGACATTATGCTTTAAATGTGTGGTAATTGTTTGAATGTGATTCCGTGAACATGAGCATGATAAAGTAATATAGAGTTGGATGATCTTGCTAGTTTAGTTTCAAGATTACAATGAATAATTTGTGATTACTTACGTGAAAAGTCATGCCGCGGAGTCATTGCATGAAAATGAGACACAAAAATTGAGAAAGTTAGAAACATGACACCTAGGGTGTGGTTAATGAAAAGACGTGTTTTGAAACCACAATGTGGCAGGGCGTGGTAGCCCATTGTGTGGTGTGTGTTGCCAATGGGACCGGACTTGGTAGTCTCATTGGATGCGTGACTTGGTTATCCGTGGAGAGGAGCTAAGAAAGAAAAATATTTTGAAACCACAATGTGGCCGGACGTGGTAACCCATTGTGTGTCTGAATTTTTGAAACCGCAATGTGGTTGGACTTGGTAGCCCATTGTGTGTGTTGCCAATGGAGCCGGATGTGGTAGCCTCATTGGTAACGGCGTGTTTAAAAAGTGTTTTTTCGAAATGTTAATTTGGTAAATGAAAATGAGATACGGTCTACAATGAGTCGCATAGGAAAAATACAGATATCACAAACACTAACGTTAGTTGAATAGCGAATGTGGATGTGTTATTGTTAAGTGCTTTATTAAATATGCATGTGCTATTTGAATTCTTGAGCGGTATATTATTTCTATGACCTATATATTGTTTGTAATTTATGGGTTAGCGGGTATGAGATTATTCTGCTGAGCTCTCGAAACTCATGGTGTTACCTTTGGTGACCCTGACATATTATACTGTATACCTTGGAGGCTTTCGGAGCCGAAGAGCTGGCTAGGATGGAGGAGTAGGTGGAGCCAGCGGTGTTGTAGTTACGAACCTTAGTTTCCCCTCCCTTTATGTAATGAAAGTAAACTTATGGGGGTTATGATGTAATAATGAGCCAGACTATATTTAGATTTTCAATAAAAATTGTTTATTTAACATTTCCAAAATTCGGGGCGTTACAATTTTGGCCCAATAATGGAGAAAACTTTTTCGTGACGCAAAATCCTATGCTTTCGGCGGGATCGCTTTTGTCTGAAAGTAAATCTTGGAGGAAAACTTAAAAACATGTTTCCTACTACTTTCCTACCAACTGAACACTACAAAAGTGATGGGAAAGTTGATCTTTCCATCTTTTCATGTACTTTTCTGGCAACTGAACGAGGCCTAAGGGAAAATGATTGCCCAATATGTGTTTTGATAATTAATACCCGTCATGGACATGTTAAGAATATTTGTTAATACTGAAAATATCCTTAATAGGTATTAATTATCAAAACACATCCTTGACCATCATTTTCCCGAAACATAATTTGTGTCAAACTAATCCATCCATGCCAGTCCCAACTCAACCACACAAGATCTTTATTTAATTTTCGCAAAGTCAAAAAAACGATACCAACTTTGCACATACCGAATGTTAATTCTCGAGACCTGGTGGGAAACAATTGTTAGGACCTATTCCTTCTATCCCATTTTCTTGGCTAGCTCATGATTACCTTTTTTATTGTCTCAAAATGTATGTCGATCTACTAGAGCATTGCCGATGATCCAACCCATACCAATGTCAAAAACACTTGACATTTAACAATAAGTCGAGCCCACAACTGGTTTCCAGGCCATCCCCTTTCATCTATCTTGAAATTTTCTCTTCATCACCCTCCAAAAAGTCGTTGTATCAATATCTATGTTTGACATCCGAAGTGCGCAATTACGAACATGCATAACCACCAAACAACATTCAAAAATCCGAAGGGAAGACAACATATTGCTGATGATTTATGAAGCACCGACACCTCTAAAGGTCAAGTTATTGCTGTGTTTGGACACGGGAGCACGTGTGGAACATGTGTCCGACATGCCACGTGATGTGTCCAATAATTTATTTAAGGTTTATTTGTTGTATATTTGGGCTTATAAGCTTTTTGGGTATTTTGGCTACATTCCACTTGTGCTTATTGTCTTTTATGGGCTTTTAGACCTTTTAAGTGTTAGGATTGTCCTTTGGAGTTTCTCCTTGGTTGGCATCTTGACAATCAAGGGTTTGGGTCTCGGATAGACACTTGTTGTCTTTTTTCTTGCTCCCTTTAGTCTTGGTTTTCACTTCAAAGATTAATATAATAAATCTCATTTTCGCCGTTCAAAAAAATTGATTTAATTTTTGGAAGGGGACACACAGGAAAACACGGATGGGAAAAGGAATGGATAATGCCTGAGGTGAAGCAATTATAATGCCTGTACTATTGCGTGAAGAAAATGAATGGATATGTGCCTAATTTTTGGAACATGGGGAACCCGAAGATCGAAACCCTCTAACTCGTAGATGCTTAACACTACACTTGAATAAAAAATTAAGTTGATCGGACATTGATATCTCCATGATCAAGATAGAATCAGTACATTTTCAAAATTATTATACTGAGAATTCATTCTTATACAATGCTTTTGATGTCTGCCTAAAGGACTAATGACATTCTTCAATTAATTTAATTCTTTTCTAAATGATTTATTACTTGGTAAACTCTGCATACTGAATTGTTTAGATCACGTAACGAAAGATTAAGTTGACTACACCACACCAAGGTGCCCTACACCCTGTAGGGCATTGGCACACTATGGAAAGCCAACCATATTTGTCTTTATATATATATATATATATATATATATATATATATATATATATTTGATTAAACTACAATTGGAATTTTTTTCCACCATAAACATGGCTATTTGTAATTTTTATTTTCTTTGGGTTCTAATCTTGGTTTGTAAACATAGAAGAATCGACCAAGTAATAGAGTCCATATAGATTAAATGTGAAATTGAAATTGCGCATGGAGTTACCAAAAAAAAAAACAAAGATTTCCAAATGTATGGGCACCATTTCCTAGATTAAATGTGAAATTGAAATTGCGAATGGAGTTACCAAACAAAGAAAAAAAAAAGATTTTCAAATGAATGGGCACCATTTCCTTGACACAGATTAATTGAAATCGTGATTGGAGTTACCAAAAATAAAAGATTTCCAAATGAATGGGCACCACCATGGGTTTCCTTGATACAAATTTTATTAACATCAAGGAAGGGATTAAACGTTCTCTTACGTGGACACTTCCACAGTCTGCCACCTCCATAGGTAGCAGGAGTGGCTGCTCTCCATACTGCAGAAAATCTTTCTTCTTTCGTCGGTGTAAATCCAAGAGAGAAAGTGCGGTGGTTTAGGGTATCCACAATTCTATAATCAAAAATTGATAGTCAAAAGTTGCCAAATCAGCTTTTAATTACTCCATGCGTCCCTTTTTTAGAGTCCGGTATTCAATTTTGGGCTGTCCCTTAATAAATGTCCATTTTGTAAAGTTAGTGGGTAAAAGTTGGTGCATTGTCTATTTTGTTCCTAAAAGTAGATTCCATTTTGAAAAGTTAGTGAGTAAAAGTGTAATGATGATGGGTAAATAGGGAAAGTGGAGGAAAAATTGATGTGAAATGTATAATGATGATGTCTTTTTAATAAGTTGGAATTACGAAGCAGGACTCTTAAAAAGGGACGGATGGAGTATTCATTTAAGAGATTGCTAAGATTATTAATGTAGATGTCTACAATGGCTTAATCAAAATTGGATAACCAAAATTTGTCACATCATCTTTTCAAAGTACAAAAAATTAAAAACTGTGTAGAAAATGGTTTTCCTAAAAATAGTTTTGAAACTAATAAAAACTATTTACTAGAAATAGAAAATAGTTTTTAAAACTTTTTTTTTTGAAAAAACTATTTTTAAAAACTGTTTTCTAAATAAAAAATTTAGTAAAATTTTTATTTTCAAATATATTGTTCAAAAAGAAAGTGAGAGGGGAAAATGGGAGATAGATAAAACATTTTTGTGTAATGATTGGTGTATTTGATTGATAATATGTAGGGTTTATTAAATTTGGTTATTGTCAAAAGATTGCTAGTTTTGGTTATCCAAAGTCCAAAATTTGATTATTTCTAAGGAGATTGTTAAATTTGATTATAGTATTGTAAGCCATATTTTGCACAAGCATTGTTAACTTTAAAAAGATTTTACTTTTGATTATAGCATTGTGGATACTCTTAGATCAGAGAGAGAGAGAGAGAGAGAGAGAGAGAGAGAGAGTTCAAATTTTGAAACAAAAGGGTAAAAGTGCTATAGATGAAAAAGAAAGAGAAACACCAATGGACATGGATTCCTAATGGCAATTGTACCGACCCGGACTTTTGAACCAATTTTTTAAAATAAATTTATATTGTTAAATTCGTAATTTAATAATTAATTAGATTGAATGAATAGATTACATTATTATGTGTATAATTGATATAATTTACACTCTTGTATAAGATATATATTTATTTTCTAGATATACAGGGAATTAGCTAGGGTTCATATTCATCTCTTATCTTTCCTATCTAAACCCTAATTAGAACTCTATTCGAACTAACTCTCAGCTTCCCTTCCACACTCTACCACCTCCATCTTTATCCTTCAAACTACACCCCACATTTAAGGGATTTTGTTCCCCTATTTCTCTCTCTCTCATCCTATACATACACGCGTCCACATACATTCTTACCCTATACATAAACGCATCCACATACATTAGAATTAAAGAAAACCCCCACCAAATGTGGCACTTGTCCCCTATCCCTCTTAAAATTATCAGTATCCCTCTCCTTCACTCTCCTTCTCCATTCCACAACTTCCACACTTATCCTCTCACCTTCTCACTACCTTATTCTCTCTCATTATACATATCCACATAAATCAAAAAATTGAACACCAGTACGTATATTATTTCACTTCCAATGCTACTGTTGAGTCTAGAAGAGAGAGAGAGAGAGAGAGAGAGAGAGAGAGAGAGGAATGGGTTTCTACATAACACCACTCCATATATCAAATTTGAGTTTCCACTCAACCAATACATCACCAAGCATTCACAAACCACTTTCCATTCAATTCGACACGGCCCCAGAGTTCCTTGATCCCGCCATCTTTTTCATTTTGTCGAAATCATTCGGAACCCATTTCTTTCTTCTTTTTGGCTGGATTAAAGGTAGACAAATCCTTCCCCTACTTCTCCCTAAGTATATTTAGTCCGTAACTGACGATTTTAAAGAGTTGGAATGGAAGAAAACGGCCACGGATCAAAACCCAGTGATACAAAAATTTTCAATGTTTTTCCAAATAAACGCTATTCATAACCGCTGAAATTTTAAGAAAATGGTACTGATATTATAGCTTGCCTCTTGTGCTTAAGTTGATTCCAGATTCGACCCTAAAACTATGTTTTTGTCTCATTGACCACTACTTTTACACTTTAAAGTTTATAATGTTAAATGCCTGTTAGGTATTACTAATTTGTCTTGACGTGATTATTAAATGTTTGTAAAATTTCATTAACAGTTGTCATACTTGTTAATACCAAAGAGATCATATTCTCTTTATAGATTACTGTTATTATTTTCGTAGGTTACTAATAATAACACTAAGACAAAATAAAAGGAAAGGGTAAGTAGCTAGACTTTATTTTAGAAAGTAAACAAAATATTTTATAAATTGAGTAATCACTTATTTAACTTGACATTTATACTAACCAATCTTACAAATATGTTGAGTAAATAGCCATGATGCTCCCTTATACAAAAATAATATTTCAGAGCGTAGTATATTAGTAGTATAATGAAACTTAATTATCCTTATTTTCTAGTTTACTGAGTAAGATAAAACATTTGAAGTTTTAGGAATTAATAAAATTGGAATTTACATATTTAGTCAATAGAAGATAACAATTCAAGAGGCATCGGCCCAATCCAAATCCCTTATATGTTTAATTATTTGCACCTATCAATTGTTATAATGTTGTGTCAATGAATTGTATCATGTTATGATTTGAGTCGTTATTGATTATATCATGTTGTACGTGCTAGAATGGACTTAGGTTCATTGGGTGGTTAAGAGTAGTGACTCATGTAGATGTGGTTAAGTAAAGGATAAAACGGTAAAGTTGATTGAGGATGTTGGGTGCAAGTAAAGAACCCTGGTATGGTAAAGTATCTTTAGTTGAGTTGGGGAATGGTAAGGGACCCTGAGTACTGTAAAGTACTCCAAGTGTGTGGAGGACGGTAAAGGACTCGGGTACATGATTTGGGATACAGTAAAGGATCCTAAATGCGGTACAGTGCCTAGTGTGTGTGTGAAGGACGGTAAAGGACTTCGGGTACAGTATTTTGGGAAACGATAAAGGATCCCTGAATACGGTATAGTACCAGTGTGTAGATTGAGTGTATGGTAAAGTACTCAGTGTGTAGATTTGGGAGACGGTAAAGGATCCTGGCAATGAGATAGTGCGATCCCTAATGCTGAGTTGTCATGGTGAGCTGTTCCTTTATTATGGTTGTAGGCGAATCCAGACTAAATACATAATTTAGTAGTATTCGCTTAGAACCCAAGTGTAGGACAAATAAAGGGAGAGTTATTTCATGGAACGGTCAAAGTTGGTGGATGTGGGAGGAAAGGATCTCGCGGAGAGAATCCTTAGATTTCATGCAAGTTGATGGATAGTAAAGAAAAATATGATGTGTTATTATTATGTACCTTTTGTGTATTATCAATTGTTATATTGTTGAACTGCTAATTGTAGAGTAAGGGTTGGTAGGGTTTGAATTATTGTACTGGGTGAATCATCACTCACGGATATGTTTGTATCCTGGTAAATCGATTGCTTTGGCGATCAATTTGCCAGAGGGTGCAGGGTTCAATGGTGGTGTTGTTTGACACAGGAGGAATACCAAGGGCCGAGACCGAGTATGCTTGGGATCTGTATCAAGACTAGAGTCGCTCTGAAGATGTTTAAATAAATGTTAGATTTTTTTGTATTTTTCTTAAATGTAAATTTTGTATAACGACAAATAGGGGCCTAGTAGTTTGTAAAATTCAGTGTATTTAAAGGTTAATGCTTCCGAAATTTCTTGGAAAATCGGGGCGTTGCAGTGTGTAATATATTCAAAAGAGTAAGGATACTTTCTTAAGAGTGGAAGAACACGCATCAGCCATTAAATCAATTTAATCTCAACCATCGCAACAATTTATCTTTTGGTGGAGCCTACATTTGTACTATAGATTTAGCATTTCATTCGCCATAATTGGGTGCATTTATTATTTTTCCATTTCTTTTACTCCACAATCAACATTGAAACAATCTTTTAACTTTCATTTAAGATGTCAAATCAATGATATTTTAGAAAATTGAAATATATTTAGTTTGTAACAATTATGTTTGTTGAAGATTTGGATTTCCCAAAATACATTGTGGGATGGAGGAAGTATTTGATTTGTTGAAGATGATGCAAGATTAAGTTACAGATCCCCATGAGATAGTATTTTTTGCTTTTCAATGCATACACTAAGTTGAGTTGATGGATTACATCCATAGAAAGAAGAAACAACACACATATGTAGTTCGGTAACTGCCTACTCCTCAGAAGTCATACCAATTCACTAGAATCAATGAAATAAATTCTCAAAGTATCTCTCTATAAGTTACACCAATTTTTTCTCTCAAGAATATACTGTTCTAATTCTAAAAACCTATTTTAGGGCTTAAATACTTGCATGCACAGTCCGTGTCTGACCATCTAGATGGAAGTCATGATCGTTCGGACTAAGTATTCAGAGCCTCAACTCCACGCGTAATCAATCAAAACCGTCCAAACAACCCTCAATCCAGTCCGAACAGGATGTTTAGCAATCTCAAAAATATATTCTTCACATAGCCAATCAATCTCCCACTTGAAGACTAACTTTTGCACCTTACTTGCAACTCCAATCAAACCCAAAGTGAACTTAGTGAACTTCACTCCTCTTGATGTGGCTCTGACCCTCCAACACTTCAAGCATAACGGCCAACTGAAGTTGTGCATAAATTCGGCTTATCAATGATGACCGACTTTTAATAGTTCCTCTTTCTCCAAAATTTGCTTCTCTTGCTTCAAAACCAACTCACCTAGAAATGCTTTCCCAACTCACCTAGAAACGCTTTCAACCATATCATCTCCTTAGTGACCTCTGTCACCGCATGGTTCTTAGCTTTTGTCGTGGACAAAGTTACCAACTTTTTGCAGATGTTAAACCCAGCTCACTACTGTTGAATCCAAAGTGTAGATATAATTAGTTGTACTTAACCTCGTATCATGATCACCTACGAAGTTAGCATCCATATATCCTCAGACCACTAAATCATCTCTCCCAAACCTCAGCGGTACACTATAGTCCCTCGCAAATATCTCAGTATCCATTTTACGGCTTCCCAATGCTATTTCTCTAGATTTCTTGCAAACCTTCTTACAATTCGCATGGGCAATATTTTGCTTTGGCAGACCATTGCATAAATCAAGCTACCAATGGCCAAGGCATAAGAACCTTGGCCATATTCTCCTCCTTGGCATCTGAATTAGGAGATTGTACATCGAAAAGTTTGAAATGACTTCCCAGTGGTGCGCCAACTACCTTGGCATTAGGCATATTGATATTTCAAGAACCAGATTGTAGACACCCTATTCTGGACTGTCCAGATTAGTTCTCTTACGATCTTTGTTGCCCCAATGATGATAAAAGGTTGAAAACGTTCCGAGGTCGATAGGAAGGTTTTGAGGACCTCGGAAGGTTTTGAGCTTTGAGCTTTGGACATTCCCCTTTCAAACTCTTTCAAAATCCTTTTCAAATCCCTTCAAAGCCAGAGCCAGAAAAGCCCCAGCAAAACTCTACTTACTTACGCCAGCTTTGTAACGCCCCGAATTTTGGGTACGTTAAATATACATTTTATTGATAAAATTAACTGGAGACTGGCTCATTATTACAACAAAAACTCTCACAAGAGTTCAATATTACAAAAGAGAGGGAAACTAGGGTTTCCTAACTACAGCTCCGCCTGCTCTTCCATCCTAGCCAGCTCCTCGGCTCCGTACGCCTCCAAGCTGAAGATCTCGCCCTGCTCATCTATGAAGTCTGACACATTATACCGGCGTCGCCACCAATATAATATGCCAGGGTTACCAAAAGGCAACACCGTGAGCTACGAAAGCTCAATAGAGTAAACCCTACCCACTAACCCATAACTTACAAACGAACGATCATAGAAATCACATAAATGACGATAACACATCCACATTCACTATCTAATGTTGGTGTCCAAGATTTCCCGATTTCTCCTACGCGACTCGTCGTAGACCGTGTCAACGTTTTCCACTTACAAAACCATCTTTCAAAATCCTTTGCATTGGCTCCGTACCGCGGATAACCAAGCCTTTCAAAATCATTTGCTTTGGCTCCGTACCGCGGATAACCAAGCCTTTCAAAATCATTTGACATTGGCTCCGTACCGCGGATAACCAAGCCACACACCCAACCTCGGTTCCGCCGGCCGGGTTCCCGAGTATCCTCACAATAGTTCCGCCGCGCCGGGTTCCCATTGGCACACAATTGCATTGGCTCCTCTCCACGGATAACCAAGCTATACCTCACCATGGTTCCGCCGGTCCGGTATCCCATGGGAACGCACACAACCTCACAATGGTTCCGTTATTCCGGATTCCCATTGGAAAACACACACACATAATGCCACCAAAAACGGTCATTATGTAGTTTCAAAAATATTTCCGTCATCGGAAAACACATTTTTCCCATTTAACCACACCCTAGGTGTCATGTTTCTACTTTCTCGTTTCTCGTGTCTCGTTATCATACATAGACTCCGAAGCAGGACTTTTTGCATAAACATTCAAACTCAAATCAACGCTTAAAGCATAACGCCACATGTTCGGACGCCCTTGGAGTGATAAATCACTTATACTTTATCGTGTCACAAGTAATACAAGCAATTCACATATGCATGCTCATAATCATAAGTTCAACATACTCCCCATCCTTTTCATTATTTCAAAAGAAACATCTTTTGAATATTTTCATGCATTTCTAACAGTGATAGCAATAGATAACCTTATCATAAACTAAAATAACAAAAGTTATACTAGGGAGAACGGGTAGAGATTTATCTACCTTGATCCGAAACTAGTCGGGGCCGAATAAGCTAGTTTGGAAATTTCTAGCGAATCTGGACCGAACTTCGGACGGCAATAACTCGGTCAATCTTTGGCCGAATACAATCTTTCTTGGGTCGAAAACGAAGCTCTAGAAATTCTCTACAACTTTCGTGAAGAAAGTTGATCCTAGAAACTAATCTAAGTAGGAGAAAAATGGTGATGAAGGAGAAGACAGTAAGCTGTCTGGAATTTGGAAATCCGAATTTTACTGAACTTCGGATGCCAATAACTTGATCATTTCTGAACCGATTGGGGTGATTCTTGGGTCTAACTTCAAGGTTTCGAAGTTCTCTACAACTTTCCCGAAGGAAGTTGGTCCTAAAAACTACTCTAAACAGGAGAAAACTGGGGATTTCCGAAGGGCAGTAGGCTGCCTGGGACTGGAATCCGAGATTTCTAGAGAGAAGGAAGAGCAAAGCTTTGAAGGTGTGAGTTGAAATGCTTGGAATGGGCCTCTATTTATAGGCAAAGCTTGAGCTCCTCTCCTCTCCCTCAATGGCCGGCCCCCCTCTCTCTCTCCTTTCCTCAATTTGACACTTGGCATGAGATCATGAAATATCAAGGGCAAATCCAATGGCTAGGATTGTTTCTTGGGAGACTTGGTGGGCAAGAAGAATATTGGTACAAGATTCTTGTTTAAACAAATCTTGAAGTGTACAAAAAGGACATTGGAAGTTAAGTTTTGCTTAAAAAGATCAACCACCCAAGAATATTGTGGTACAATGGAAGTTCAATGGCCAAGTACATCATCAATCTCCCTCCTCCTCTCCCTCACAACCGGCCCCCCCTGTCCTTTCTCCCTTGGCCGCCTGCTCTCCCCTCTTTCTCCCGCTCATTCTCTTGCCAAGGTACAAAAAAATGAAAGAAAACAATTAAAAAAGTAATACTTTTTGTACCAAGTATCAAAAGTAGTCTTTTAGGCTAGGATTTTCCAATATACTAATGAATTTAGCACATGGTACTTAGGGCATTATTTAAACCTTCAATGTACTAGAATATTATATACTTAGGGTACCCTAGTACTTAGGAAGATCAAAACCCTAATAGAAAAATAAATAAGGGTACTACAAGAATCTTGGTACCATGTACCTTTCTAATTAAAATAAGGTGTGCTTTCACATGTGGGTTAAAAGAAAGCATTAAACTAATTAAACCCCATGGTACTTTGGAAGACCAACTCTTTTATCCAATGGTTAAAAATTACCCTAACATCTATTATCCAATGGATAATAGTTATTAGGTCAATTATATACTAAAGAAATCCCCAAAAGTACTTTCAAGTAATTAAAAAGTATTTTCCTTAATATTCCTAGTACTTTGGCCAAGTATATCTTTAAAATAAACAATTGGGGTTCTATTATCCAATGGATAATAGTTTCCCTAACAATCTTTGTCCAATGGACAAAGAATAAAACCAAAATAATTAAAAGAAAAAGAATATCCAATTCTTTGACTAGGGTTTAAAAGGTTCAAAAGGTTCAATGAGGGGCAAAACGGTCCAATTGAAGTAACTAGATAGCTTCCTACTTTAGTTTCTCCAACCGGATGGTTAGAAACTAACTAATCTTGCTAAGTAGGACTAAAGTGCAAGAAATCAAATTTGAAGGGTAAAAACGTAATTATGACAAACTACCGGAAGTTAAGTGTAGGGGGTATTCCAGAACAGGTAAAATTAGTCACCGAGCACGTGATGTATCGGGGGCACGTGATAGGCGTGATAAGCTTATCACCGGGCGGTGTGATGAACGGCTGTGTGAACCAGTAACATGAGAAGTCATTAATCTAGGCAGTCTGCTCGGCTATAAAGGATAAGAGACATGTGAGGTCATCTGTCCAGATATAACGATAAGGACCAGTTGCATGAGAAGTCATTGGTCCATGTGGACTGTTCGGCAACGTGATAGCCGAACAGGGGAACAAGTTGCCCTAAAGCATGAGGTAACAGGAATGTTCCAGAATGGTAATATTCTGTAAAGGGATGAGATCCCGAATATGTAGGATCTTGGATAGATACCCAACGTGAGTGGGAGGTTTGGCCAGTTATGGAAGAGAGTCCTAAAATGACTCTCTTGGTGAACCGATAACGAAAGAAGTGCCCAAAATATCCTGGATTCCTGTACGTGATGAGAATCCTAGGATAATAGGGATGCTTGGTAAGCAAGCATCTATGAGTCTATAAATACGAGGTAAACTTGGAGGAGAAAGGTACGCAATATTTGGCTATCTCTTATTGCTTTCCTACTGATAATTAGGGTTTGTTACTAGTTCGTGATACTAATTGAGGCATCGGAGGGCCTTTGCCACGAGAGGCAAAGGTGCTCTCACCCCCTGTCTGTTTTGCAGATTAGGGTTCCAGCAAAGAATTAGGGCTCCGGTGTAGAGGTACGTGAAGCCGTTACAATTGGTGTTGTTTAGAGCATCAATTGTTTTCATCCCCCTACAATTGGCGCCGTCTGTGGGAAATCGAACCAAGTTTCCTTAAACAGCAGTCACGATGGAAGAAGATCCAGCAACACCGTTCAATCCAAAAAATCAGTTAAGTGGTGGAGGGGATAAATCTCCACCGGGTGCTCCGAGAAAGCCCACTGGAAGACAGGATAAGACAGCTACGAGCTCCACGAGAAGGAGCAAGTCTCACCGAAGAGAGGCGTCGGTAGAGCAGTCAAGGAGTATACATAACAGTGAGGATGTCCTCGACCGAAAGAGGAAGGAGATCGAGGAGTACGCTCGTTTGATTAAAAAACGAGAATACGAAATACAAGAGTTGCAGCGGGTACGGGAACACCCAGAAAATTCTGGACTCTCAAGGAGGAGTTCTGAGAGAGATAGACGGACTTTAGTAGTCCATAGGCAGGCTCGTTCACGAGGAGGAAGGAGCAGAAGTCCTACTCTGGGGCGATATAAGACTTCTCCACGAAAAAGGAAAGACAGAAGCAGAAGCCGCACACCGGAAAGACGCAGGGCTTTTTCGCGGAAAAGGAGAAGTAGGGAACGGAGTTCCTCACCAGAGGAAGAAACAAGAAAGCATCACCGTGACAGGTATGAGAGACCTGATGCTGACTGGGCCAAAGCTACGGCTCGCAAAACAAAGGAAAACGAGGAAGGGACAGTGTCTGCACGAGAGGCGGCACGTAAAGCCCTGAGTAACATCGCAGCCTCCCCCTTTGCAAGGAGACTGCAAGA
Source organism: Rhododendron mucronatum var. ripense (assembly GCA_019656295.1). Lineage (NCBI taxonomy): Eukaryota > Viridiplantae > Streptophyta > Magnoliopsida > Ericales > Ericaceae > Rhododendron > Rhododendron mucronatum. The sequence continues at coordinate 321,708 of BPLT01000259.1, forward strand.
GGCAAGGCTACCGAACAGAGTGAAGCACGGAGCGTTCGTACTTTACGAGACAAACACGGACCCTGTGGCTCACATACAGCATTACCAGCAGGCCATGTTCATGCACGATGGCGATGATGCCATTCTGTGCAAAATGTTCCCATCAAGTCTAGGCAAAGTGGCTTTGAGTTGGTTTCATAAATTTGCACCACGGTCCATAAGAGGATGGAGGTAGTTGGCCGAAGAATTCACTGCTCGGTTCTTGACAAGCAGAAAGGCCCCAAAGACCTTTTGAGAGTCTGTCCACTATGAAACAAACTGAGGACGAGCTGATCAGAGATTATGCTAAGAAGTATTGGGAAACCTTCAATGAAATTGAAAATTGTAGTGAGGAGTACGCCATCGCAACCTTCAAGACTGGTTTGCCTGTTCGAGGGGAACTGCTTCGCTCGTTGAATAAACATCCGGTAGCCACGTTGGCTAAATTGATGGAACGAATAGAACAGTACGCCAGAATGGAGGATGATATACTCCGTGAGGATGGTAGAATTGTTGCCGAACAGCCTAAGACGACTGCTAAGAAGGTGGATAAACCTGAGCCCAAAACGTACAGAGAGCGAAAGGACTACGGACAGGCTAAGAAGGATCCGTACAAGGAAAAGCAAGCCCCCGATCCCAAATCTTTCTTTTCTATCACTACTGTTTGGAAGGAGCCAATCTACAGGATTCTTTATCGAATAAAGAATCAGCCATACTTCAAGTGGCCCCCGAGTCTTGGTGGAGATAAAGACGCTAAACGTGCTACGAATCAGCACTGCAGCTACCATAAAGATTGGGGCCATATGACCGAGGATTGTGAAATGTATAAAAGGCATCTCGACGATCTAGTTTCTCGTGGCTATCTCAAGGAATTTATCCAGGAGGACCCGAAGGAAAAAGGGAAAGCCATGGAGATGGTTTACGAGCAGAATCCTAAAGGGATAATCCACATGATACAGGGGTTAGCCGCACCTTATACGAGAAATGAGGTGAGGCTACTGCAAAGGCAGGTTAAGCACGACCAGCATGTGATGCGGTTGGGAAATAAGAGAGGCCGAGAGAGTGGTGTATGCAATGAAAGCATAGCATTCACGAATGAAGATTTGGGGGAAGTCCAAGTTCCCCATAACGATGCTTTGGTCGTAACCCTGCGGGTTGGGGAATATGACATTGAAAGGATTTTGGTGGATTTAGGAAGTTGTACAGAGGTGATGTACTACGATGCATTCAAGAAACTGGGGCTGGTCCAAACAGACTTGGAGCAATCCACGACACCTCTGATTGGGTTTGGTGCAGGAGCTGTCTGGCCCCTTGGAAAAGTAAGCCTCCCTGTTCGGGCAGGAACAGTTGTCTTAAAGACAGATTTCCTTGTCGTAGATGTTCCTTCTTCCTATAACGCGATTATAGGCAGGACCTGGTTACACAAGATGAGAGCTGTCTCCTCAACTTACCACCAGATGATGAAATTCCCAGGATCCAATGGAATCAAAGTAATTAAGGGCAACCAGAAAGTGGCCCAATGTGGGCAAATGCGATTTGCCCGATCTTTCTCTCCTCCGGGGAAGGGATTCCGTTCCCCACCCTTTTGAGAAAGGAAAGATGCTGCCGGTTCGCGGGAGCGCTTTTTGTAGCTGGACGACAAGCGCTCGCGAAAATACAGAGTCGCCACTCGGGTTTGAAGGTCCGACACCCAAGGAACCGTATTTCGAAGCACTTGCCGCGCTGTCTAATTTGAAAAAGTTAAGGAACCAGTCCGTCATAACCATATCTGGGTTCGAGAGCCAGGTTACGAGAGGGGAAGGGTTTTATGGCACCCCTCTCGCCCAATCCGGAGATCGGTCTCTACTTAGGCATTTGCGAAAATGTTGTTTGTTTGCGATTCTGTTTGATTAATCAATTTTTAGCCAATTAGGGCGGGGGAACAGTTTAATGGGGATTAAAGCTGTAACACGTTTGCAGGATGTGATAGATAGCATAGATGAGAACAGACTGCTGTGGGAGTTTAAACAAACTCGGAAGCCCATGTTTTGGAGTGACGTGCGCAGGAAGAAACCAGCATGCACTGAACAAGTCACTGCATGTTGTTTACTCATGCGCACACAACTCTAAAACACGCGCTTACCGGTGAGTTCAAACCCACAACTCTTATTCTCAAACCCTCTGGGCTCTGGAAGGACCAGTGCACACCCAGGACAAACCACGCAGTTATAAGCAGCATAATATACAGTTTAAAGGCTGTAAAGCCCCACAAATTAATAAAACACCCCATAAACAGTGTGGGGACAAAATAATGGCTTAAAGCCAAGCTACCCGTGCAAGGCCAGTCACTGGTCGGAGTAGACTATCGCGCGATGGAGTCGCACTGTCACACGAGAGTGCGCCCTGGCGCGCGATGGTGCGCCCTGGCGCACTGTCGCGCGATGGACTGAGTCTGTCGCGCGATGGTGCGCCCTGGCGCAGGATGGTTGCGCCCTGGCGCAGACAGACCAGTGCTTGGTTTACACATTTCTTGGTTCTGGGACAGGTCCAGAATGATCCCAGGGGTACTCCAAAATAACAGAAATACAAATCAACTATAAAGCTAACAGTTTATATTAAGGAAAACAATAAACTGGTTTTTAACATGCTTGCAGAGTGATCTATATACAAAATAAAGCACAAAACAGTAGGACACCAATCCCCACGTGGTCCGTCGCGTGCAGCACCGAAGTGTCGCGCGAGAGAGTGGGACCATCGCGCGCTGGTTCCTACCATGACGGTTTTTGAAACCTCGCCAGCTTTAGGACCAGGACTGGTATTGATTACCAGCCTTGGCCCTGCCAGCCCCCCCTCAGGGATCAGAACAGAAATAGAACAAAGGTAAGCTATACCTTTGGCTTCGGGTTTGAAACAAATTCGAGCTTTGAGATTGAGGTTGTTTGAGGTGTTTGAATTATGGAGTGAAAATGGGAGAGAAAGAACAAGCTATGTTCTTTGATGCATGGAGTGTAATCTTTTACCAAAGCTTGACTTGAAAAATGCTAACCCTTTGAAAGAGAAACAAATGAGGGTATATATAGGGAAAGGGGTTGAATCTGGTTGGAAACAGAGGAGTTCAGGCAGTCCACGAGGCCTAGCTGAGGCTGCATTGGTGGCCAACTGTCCTCCATCAGAAAGGTCGGTTGTAGGTTGGACCGTCGCGCGATGGAGTGAGTCTGTCGCGCGATGGTGCGCCCTGGCGCGCGATGGTGCGCCCGGGCGCGGGATGGTTGCGCCCTGGCGCGGACCAGCAAGGTTTTTGGTTTTTGAAGTGGCTTAGGCTAGGTTAGGTTCAAGGGTTTTGCAAACACTCAAAGCTCAAACACGCTATCATTCCCGGGGTGTTCTTGATCCATTTCATCATCGGGGAATCAAAAACCGTAAGTAAACTAATCTGGAAGCCCAGATTGGGGTATCTACAGTAGCCCCTCTTTGACGGCACTTGAAGCACCATCGACTTGGTACAAGTAACGTCAAAGAATTCTAGACACCCCTCAAGGCAATCCAGAGCAAAGCATACAAGCAAAGTAGACAAGTAAACTTAAAGAACCTGATCGGTGGAATGGACTGGTAGGTCCATTGCCGGGGTTGGAAGTAGAAGTGGACGAGCGAATCGTCGCTTGTTGATCAAATTGGACAGGACAGGCTGTCGCTGCATATTTGGATGGGGCAGGCCGTCGTTGCTAGGGATCAAGCTATCCTCGGCACAAAGTATTCCAACAAACACGGGTAGGTCGTGTCAGGTAGGTTGAATTCCATCTGTTGGGAATCAGAGCCAATCTCCTTATCAAAGACCATCCGAGACAGAGCAATAAGCCTGCTGGAAGATGCGGGTGAAGCTAGACTGAAGTAGAGGTAGTTGTTTGGGGCAGGCCGAGGCGGACTCTCCTGGGGAACAACTAGTTGCAAATGGACGGACCATTGAATTATATTCGGATCGTCGTTGATCGGGGCGAACATGGACGATATGGCTGGTTGTTATCACTGGATGGACAGAGATAGGCGATGTGGTTGTCGTCGCTGAATGGGCAGAGACAGGCGACGTGGTAGGTTGTCATCGCTGAATGGACAGAGACAGGCGATGTGGTTGTCGTCTCTGAATGGACAGAGACAGGCGACGTGGTAGGTTGTTATCGCTGAATGGACAGAGACAGGTGATGGCTGATTGTCATTGATGATATGGCTGACCATCGTTGAATTGAGAAGGACGATATGGCTGACCGTCATTGATGATATGGCTGACCATTGCTGAATTGAGAAGGACGATATGGCTGACCGTCGTTGATCTATAGACAGGAAGATTGGTGTGCTGAATGATCGAGTCGTTGAAGTTGGACAGGATTGGCTGTCGTTGATTTGAGACGGGCAGATCAGTGTGCAGAATGATCGAACCGTTGAAAAATGGACAGGATCGGCTGTCGTTGATTTGTTATGCAGAAGATTTTATCGCATCCTGCTATGAGAACAATGCCGCAAGAGATTTTCGATCGCATCCGTTGGCAAACAAATCATGGACTCAGGGAGATTTCTTCGCATCCGCTGACCAACAATAACAAAACCGCAAGAGATTGCATCGCATCCTTCGGCCAATAAATTGAGAATCGTGGACTCAGGGAGATTTCTTCGCATCCGCTGACCAACAATAACAAAACCGCAAGAGATTGCATCGCATCCTTCGGCCAATAAATTGAGAGTTAGGGAGATTTCCATTGCCTCCGCTAACAAACTGAACAAAACCGCAGGGGATAGCATCGCATCCTTCGGCCAACAAATCGAGAGTTAGGGAGATTTCCATCGCCTCCGCTAACAAACGGAACAACATTGCAGGAGATTGCATTGCATCCTTTGGCAAACAAAGACTTGATGGTAACCATTCTGACCACCTTCCTGTTGACATACACAATATGCAAAGATGTATACAAACAAAATGCACAAATTGAAAATGCAAATGCAAGCTAAGGGCGGCTCCTAGGAGGACAACGATACTTAAGGACTATCACTGAGCCCAGTACTTTACTGTCTTTTGCTTCTGAGATGCGCATCCAGATAGAGAGACGCTTGAGCGGGCCGGCGTGCCCAGTTGACATGTAGCGGTGTGGCATTGGGCCTGCATGCCTTTTCTTCGATGCTTGGGTAAATAAGCCCCAGAGATATGCTTTGCTTGGCCTTGGGCTGACGTGCCCCTGCTGTCTCAAGAGAGTCCATAGCTTGTGGATTACAGAAGCAAGGGTAGCAATATAAAAATTGCATCTTTCCAGTTTATTGACAAATAAATCATGCGCTAATATCTAATTTGCATTGACAAGTGAATTGAGTTAATACACAGACACACATACATGTACAGGCTTGCCTAGCTCAAACGAAAAGGGGGAAAGAGCCCTAGGGAACAATGCGAACCCTTAGACACATGGAATACAATGAAATTTTGGGCATTAACGTGCCAAAACTCACAATATCCCTTTAGACAGATGAAACTGACACTTGTAAGGTCAAACATATGTATGGTGACCTGGATGAACAAATAGAACTGAGAAAAGCATCTCGACATGACAATGGATTGAAATCTAGAAAAACGCCACAAAGACGGACATAAGACGTAGATGATGACACATATAGGCCCGGACTGAAACCGACACCCCCGTGTAGTCATATTAGGTTTACACGGTATGACCAAACTTGGCAAAAGCCCCTTGAACAGGACTCGAAGGCAGTAGCTAACTGCTATCGATTGCTGTATGAATTGAAAAAGTGCGCGCAGGGTTGAGACCAACGCACATAACTACGAATCAAGTGCGCGTGAACCTCAAACTAGCGTATATGACTGCAAAGCTACTGCAACTGCTCACATCAGACTTCGCTGAACTTAGAATAAACTGTGAGCCATTAGGCCTCGCCAGCATTTCGTTCTGTTTTTTATGCTTAAATTGTTTTAAGGCTTTATGCTCAGCTTTGAAATTGAAGAAGTAGTTTGCAGTAAAATTGAAAGACAAAAGGTTTCCCCTTTCAGACGCCTCCCATGCAGCTTGATCTTCGATCCTCTTTGACCTTTGATGTGTACCAAACGTCAACCATGGATCCAATTGATAGATTGTGACCGAGTCTCAAGGAGAGACTGCCTACGTATCCTAAGCTGGGGAATCAGGTCAAAACGTAGTTCAGGCCAAGGTTCACTCGAGTATTGTACCTCACCTTTTACGCTCTAACTTTTGCCTAGAACCGCCCATTCGGGTTTTCGGTCTAGCGAGCTTTCAAATTTTGCCTTTATTTTTGCCTAAACCTCCTTCATAGGTTTTGGTCTAGTAGGCTGCTCTAACTTTTGCTTGGAACTGCCCACCCTTGGGGTTTTCAGCCCAATGAGCTTCTCTCAGGGAAAAGGCTTTTTGAATTGACCCATGCTGACCAAGGTATTTGAATTTATTGCCGTTGAGGTCAATGAAATGGCTGCACCCCCAGATGAAATGGATGCAAGGTCCAAAGTGCTTCAGTTAACATGCCTTGCTCCAGGCCACTTTTGAACTTTCCAATTTGTGCTTGGCGGAACGCTGTTCCTGCAAATTTGAGGATGGTATGAGGTGCTGGGCCTTCTGAGCTTTGCTTTACATGGTTTGGCACCTGGTAGCAGGGGGATTTGATGTTCCTTTATCTCAGGGTCAACGTTAGGCATGTCATTTGAGAGACCCTGCCAAAACATTGATGAACTCTTCGAGCCTGTCTGACTGGACACAATGCTCCTCTGGGAACAGCTTTGAACCAAATTTGAACCATTGGGAGGTTGTCCTTGTCTTTCAAGTTTATTTGAAAACTACTATTTCAATTAATAGGCTGAGCATGCCTTTTGTCTTCCCTTTCGGCGAGGGAACACATTTCCTTGGGATGATCCCATCGAAATCTATCCCTCCGTCGTCAGGGTCGACACAATTTATTCAAAAGTCAGCAAAGTACTTAAAAGCAAGATAGTGCATATCATAAAGAAAGCCCCTCGGGGTTGCCAAGTACAGCAGACTCAAAACTTGAAACAAAAGCTACGATGTGGAGGGCCAAAAGGCACAACCTCCGACTCAGAGCTAAACTTAGACAAATGCAAACGACTTTGTGTCAGACTCAGACAAAACGCCAATGCAAACTAGACGCGGTTTGAAAATGCAATATTTAAAAAGCTACCCATAGCTTCCACAAAAGAGGTAGGATCCAGCGGGTGTCAGGCCCAAGCAACAGCACTTCAGCTTCCTCAGCTTCTTTGACCAAACCTACTCGGTGCTCCTTTAAACAATGGACCTCAGCTAGTCAGTCTCCTCCTTTGTAAGCCCCTCATTACTGTCAATCCAGGTGTCGGCAGAGAAAACCTCAATTGCCCAACCTACAGCCATCATGTTGACCTCTGGTTCAAACGGGATGGATACGATTGGTTTGGGTTGGCTTTGTGGGACAATATAGTGGCTAGGGTTGAATATAGTGGAGCTAGGGTTAATTTGAGTGGAGGTGATAGATATCTGACCAACCAGAGGGTCAGAGTTGTGTTGAGGCAAGGAGTTGGAAATGACGTTAGGCTTTGGTGGAACATGAACCGTGCCATTGTCAATGAGATCTTGAATCTCATGTCGAAGACGATAGCATGCGTCAGTGGGATGGCCAGGCATTTGGTGGAAGGCACAGAAGAGGTGAGGTTTGTAACCAGAAGGTAGGACTTTTGGCGGAGAAGTTGCGGTCAAGGGTTTGAGATGCCCAGACTTGATGAGTTTTTCCATCACTGCGGACAGAGGTGCCTCGAAGGCGGAGAAACTTCGAGGTTGGGTTCGGGCCCGGTAGCTTTGGGCGTGTTGAACCTGATTGACGTCGGCTGTATGGTTGGGGGAAGCAGCATCGTTGTCCCCACTTGTAGCTGTATTGGTGTAATTGCTTCCACCAAATAGTGTGTTACTATTTCCAGAGTAAGCCCGCGGCTTAGCTTTCTGTGAGGAGGACTCTCCCCTAGGCAAAACTCCACTCTGCAGTGCATCTTCAATGGCCAGGCCAGACTCAAAGAAAGTCTCAAAGTTTGCAGATGCTTGAACAAGAACCAGGTGCCTGGCATAATCTGGCTGGAGATTGCGGGAGATGATGCGAAGTTGATCCCTCTCGCTCGGGCGATCAGTCATCAATGCAGCCTTGGCTCTCCACCTCTTAACAAAATCCGCAAAGGACTCCTTTGCTTCCATTCTGGTGGACTCCAACTCACGAGTAGTCATCTTGAGCTGAGAGTTATAATTGTACTGCGAGACAAAGGCAGCCCCTATGTCTTCCCAAGTTCTTCTTTTGGAGATGTCAAGCGACATGAACCAATGGAAGGCAGGCCCAGAGAGAGTCTGAGGAAAAAGCTGAGACATGGCCTCACTTTCTACACCCAACAACTTCATTGCAGCATGGTAGCCAAAGAGATGAGTCTTGGGATCACTGCTCCCGTCAAACTTAACCAAGTCAGGCATCTTGAATTTGTCAGGAAGCCTAGCATTAGGGTACAAACAGAGACGATCCAGGTCAATTCCCCCTGCACTAATCTTCTCGGATTTTGAAACAGCTTCTTCTAGCTTAGCCATCTTGGCCATAAGAACAGCTATGTCAGGGTTTTGAACAGGCCTAACAACAGCGGGGTTTGGATTTGGAGCAGGCACACGAGCCTCTCTAGGGTTGGGTTGAACAATGAGACGCCCTGCATGGTTTGGATCCTCGACAAAGACAGGTTCTGTATGAACATCCTCATCGTCCTCGCCTTCCTCTTCGGCTGCTGATGGAAGACGAGTGTTGATAAGGTCATTCAAACGGGAGATGGAGGCATCAGTCTGAGTGGCTTTCTGTTGCATAGCAGTGATACTGTTCTGGAGGTTCATGAGCATGGTTTCCAGAGTGAGCGGTTGCGGCTGATCTGCCATCGCAGGTTTTTCAATGGAGCTTGATGAAGAAGCTGAAGATGGGGAAGCCGGCGGCGTGACTTTTTGCAATATCGATGGCGAACCCGACTGCAGGGTGGCCAACAATGAACCTGGAGAAGTTTCCGTTGTGATTGACAGGGAATCTAGCCTGACAAACCTTTGAATCGGATTCCGGTGCAGACGTTCCCAAGTAGGTTTGGCTCTTCCTTTCGGTACTCTCTTGTTCGGTGCAATGGTTCCAAACTAGACAGTAAAGTAATTGAAAGCTCAGCGACGTTCCTGCAGCAATTAGAATGCAATGCACATGTTGCCATCGTCGGTGTCCTCCTAGACTCTACAACTACAAACAAGTCTGTCTTATGATGTTTGGACGCTGCCAAAATCCTCGGAAATCTTTTCGAGGGTGTATCCTTTGTTAGAATCGACTAACACTAAGAGATGTCAAAACAGTCTAAGCCTTTGACTATTCCGTTCTTGAAGTTTCAACTTTGGAGTCCGGAACAACTCAGTATTGATGACATGGCACCTTGACTTTGAACGCCGCGGTGTATAGTGACTTCGCACTTCAACCTGGGTAGTGCCAGTGTCACAGCATCCATACTTTGTGGTTCCTTATTTTCGGTTGAAACTTCAATCAGGCATGAGCCAAGGGCTTAAAAAGGTTTGATTTCTCAAAGTCTCGCTGATCTAAGGACTTTGAAAATTAGCAACATGCACCATTGAGATGCATGACTCTTCATCGGGTCTAGCAGCGTCCTAATAGGCATAAGACAGACTCGAAAGAGAGACAACCTAGAAGCCGCCCTAAACATGCTTCTACGCAAAACAATATGTATGTACAAAACAGAGATGAGTTTGCCTCACGAATTTCAGACGTTGCTAGAATCCTCAGAATTCTTTTCGGCCATGTGTCCCTGAGTAGATCGTCAGATCCTAAAAGATGTCAAAATAGACTAAATGTTCGACTAGTCCCATTTGAAAGTTCAACTTTGAATTTGGAACAATTCGGTGGTGATGACATGGCACCTTAACCTTGAACACGGCGGTGTATAGTGACTTCGCACTTCAACCTAGGTGGCGCCAGTGACACGGCATCACTACTTTTGTTGTTCCATATTTTCGGTTGAATTCTTAACCGGGCATGAGCCAAGAATGTAGTAAATTTTGATTTCTCAAAGTCTCATTGAACTAAGGACTTTGCGATTGATAACGAACATTCGACAGAATGAACGACTCCTCATCGGGTCCAACAACGTCTTAGATTGCGCAAGAAAAACTCGAGAGAAAGAACCACTCTAAGCATGCTCCTATGCAAAATAATGTATGTACAGTGCATGCGATAGGGAAAGCAGTAACACGTAGACAGTATATGGGGTTAAATGCAAGTAATCTTATCCTGTAGGTACCTGTCCTAGTTTGGAGAGTTCTAATGCTTTGTATATGCAAAGGCCGGTTTTGGCTCGTAACAGGTTCCTCGGACTAAAGCCAAGATATACCTCCCGCTGCCCGCGTAATCACAGAGCAACAGTCAAACGGTAGAATGACTCATCATCGTCGAAGGTTGTTGGTCATTCGGGGTCCCCGGGCTCCGGTAAACCGTGCCGGCTTGCCAAAACGATCCAACGAGGCTTATCCCACATCGATGCAAATGAAGATGCTAAAAAGTTAATTAATAGAACATAATCGCAAATTCGCAAATGCCTTTTTCAAATTTGGCTCTCTTTATTAATCAATACTTAGAAGAAACTATACGAGAGAACAATCGGAAAAGCCCCAGATTGGGTGGCCGGACACGAGGTCCTGTTAAATCACCAATCCTTTCTTCGGCAGCGCAAAGCTCATCGTTTTGACAGGCTTTTGTGGGATTGTTCCCTAGTGTATTAACTTTTAAGTATAGACTAATATTGATTCGATCCCCAGCAGAGTCGCCACTGTGGGCAAATGCGATTTGCCCGAATCTTTCTCTCCTCCGGGGAAGGGATTCCGTTCCCCACCCTTTTGAGAAAGGAAAGATGCTGCCGGTTCGCGGGAGTGCTTTTTGTAGCTGGACGACAAGCGCTCGCGAAAATACAGAGTCGCCACTCGGGTTTGAAGGTCCGACACCCAAGGAACCGTATTTCGAAGCACTTGCCACGCTGTCTAATTTGAAAAAGTTAAGGAACCAGTCCTTCATAACCATATCTGGGTTCGGGAGCCAGGTTACGAGAGGGGAAGGGTTTTATGGCACCCCTCTCGACCAATCCGGAGATCGGTCTCTACTTAGGCATTTGCGAAAATGTTGTTTGTTTGCGATTCTGTTTGATTAATCAATTTTTAGCCAATTAGGGCGGGGGAACAGTTTAATGGGGATTAAAGCTGTAACACGTTTGCAGGATGTGATAGATAGCATAGATGAGAACAGACTGCTGTGGGAGTTTAAACAAACTCGGAAGCCCATGTTTTGGAGTGACGTGCGCAGGAAGAAACCAGCATGCACTGAACAAGTCACTGCATGTTGTTTACTCATGCGCACACAACTCTAAAACACGCGCTTACCGGTGAGTTCAAACCCACAACTCTTATTCTCAAACCCTCTGGGCTCTGGAAGGACCAGTGCACACCCAGGACAAACCACGCAGTTATAAGCAGCATAATATACAGTTTAAAGGCTGTAAAGCCCCACAAATTAATAAAACACCCCATAAACAGTGTGGGGACAAAATAATGGCTTAAAGCCAAGCTACCCGTGCAAGGCCAGTCACTGGTCGGAGTAGACTATCGCGCGATGGAGTCGCACTGTCGCGCGAGGGTGCGCCCTGGCGCTCGATGGTGCGCCCTGGCGCACTGTCGCGCGATGGACTGAGTCTGTCGCGCGATGGTGCGCCCTGGCGCAGGATGGTTGCGCCCTGGCGCAAACAGACCAGTGCTTGGTTTACACATTTCTGGGTTCTGGGACAGGTCCAGAATGATCCCAGGGGTACTCCAAAATAACAGAAATACAAATCAACTATAAAGCTAACAGTTTATATTAAGGAAAACAATAAACTGGTTTTTAACATGCTTGCAGAGTGATCTATATACAAAATAAAGCACAAAACAGTAGGACACCAATCCCCACGTGGTCCGTCGCGTGCAGCACCGAAGTATCGCGCGAGAGAGTGGGACCATCGCGCGCTGGTTCCTACCATGATGGTTTTTGAAACCTCGTCAGCTTTAGGACCAGGACTGGTATTGATTACCAGCCTTGGCCCTGCCAGCCCCTCTTCAGGGATCAGAACAGAAACAGAACAAAGGTAAGCTATACCTTTGGCTTCGGGTTTGAAACAAATTCGAGCTTTGAGATTGAGGTTGTTTGAGGTGTTTGAATTATGGAGTGAAAATGGGAGAGAAAGAACAAGCTATGTTCTTTGATGCATGGAGTGTAATCTTTTACCAAAGCTTGACTTGGAAAATGTTAACCCTTTGAAGGAGAAACAAATGGGGGTATATATAGGGAAATGGGGTGAATCTGGTTGGAAACAGAGGAGTTCAGGCAGTCCACGAGGCCTAGTTGAGGCTGCATTGGTGGCCAACTGTCCTCCATCAGAAAGGTCGGTTGTAGGTTGGACCGTCGCGCGATGGAGTGAGTCTGTCGCGCGATGGTGCGCCCTGGCGCACTGTCGCGCGATGGAGTGACTCTGGCGTGCGATGGTGCGCCCGGGCGCGGGATGGTTGCGCCCTGGCGCGGACCAGCAAGGTTTTTGGTTTTTGAAGTGGCTTAGGCTAGGTTAGGTTCAAGGGTTTTGTAAACACTCAAAGCTCAAACACGCTATCATTCCCGGGGTGTTCTTGATCCATTTCATCATCGGGGAATCAAAAACCGTAAGTAAACTAATTTGGAAGCCCAGATTGGGGTGTCTACACCTAACAGTGTTTGATTTCCGTTGTCAAGAAAGTTCCAAAGAACCACCATGTTCATACATTGGAGATGCCAGATCAACCAACTATCGAGGATGTTGGGAGAAGTCCAGCAGAAAAGGTGGTTGAAGGCTTAGAGAAAATTCTGACCAACGAGACTGATCCTGAAAGGTATTTTCTAATTGGAGAGTCATTGGCAGTAGGCGAAAGGGCCGAATTGATCAGATTCCTGAAGGAACATGTCGACGTATTCGCATGGGTCCCAGGGGAGATGCCCGGGGTAGATGCAAACGTTATTTGTCACCATCTAAACGTTGATCCCCAGCATAAGCAGATCATTCAGAAGAAAAGAAGGGCAGCCGTGCAGCATGTGGATGCTGTAATTGAGGAAGTCGATCGTTTGTTGGAAGCTAAGGCTATACGAGAGGTTTACTATCCCGAATGGCTATCCAACACAGTAGTGGTAAAGAAAAAGAATGGAAAGTGGCGAGTCTGCGTGGATTTCACAGACCTCAACAAGGCGTGTCCAAAAGACAGTTTCCCTCTCCCAAGGATAGACCAGCTGGTTGATGCAACCGCTGGATATGAGCGGATGAGTTTCCTTGACGCATATCGAGGGTATCATCAAATTGCTATGTTTGGGCCTGATCAAGAGAAAACTTCTTTTATTACACCACGAGGGTTGTATTGCTATAGCGTCATGCCATTTGGGCTTAGGAACGCTTGGGCAACCTACCAAAGACTCGCAACCATCATGTTCAAAAAGCTGCTTGGCAAGTCTATGGAGGTTTACATAGATGATATGATGGTAAAGAGTCAAGATAAACAGGGACATATAGCAGACTTAAAGGAGGCTTTCGAAATCCTCAGAAACTACAAATTGAAACTCAACGCCTCGAAATGTGCGTTTGGAGTTGGATCTGGGAAGTTCCTAGGGCATCTGGCCACTATGAGGGGAATTGAAGCTAACCTAGATCAGATTGCAGCTCTGCGGAAGCTGCAGAGCCCCAAAACCACGAAGGAGGTCCAGAGACTAACTGGGATGGCTGCAGCACTAAATAGATTTATCAGCCGATCAAGTGATAAATGTAGGCCCTTTTTTCAGTTATTGAAAAAGAGGGAAGGATTTGAATGGGGAGCAGAATGTGAGCAAGCTTTCCAGGAACTGAAGAAGTATCTGGCCGAGCCTCCTCTTCTGTCAACCCCACAGCCAGGTGAGTCCCTGATTTTGTATTTAGCTGTTTCTGAGCATGCTGTGAGTGCAGTCCTGTTAAGGGATTTGGGAATTGAGCAAATCCCAATATATTATATTAGCAAGACATTGCTAGATGCAGAGACGAGATATCTGCCCCTAGAGAAACTTGTCCTGGCACTTAGGACAGCGACGAGGAAGTTGCCACACTATTTTCAAAGCCATAAGGTTGTGGTCTACACCGAGTTCCCCTTGAAATCACTGCTACGAAAAGCAGATTTTTCAGGAAGAATCTCTACATGGTCTTTTGAGTTGAGCCAGTATGACATTGATTATCAGCCACGTACGGCAATTAAAGGCCAAGTATTGGCAGATTTTGTGGCAGAGTTTTCTCCTACGGTAGCACCCTTGCCTCCTACGAGAAAGGAGCAAGCATCCAAGCCAGCGCCCATGAAGAGTCAGCTGTCAGCCGAACAGGATCCCACGGAATGGAAATTATTCGTTGACGGATCAGCATGTAATACTGGTTCAGGAATTGGGGTGGTAATATTTCCTCCAGGAGGTGTAATGATCGAGCTGTCTGTTCGGCTAGGTTTCAGTGCATCAAACAACGTGGCAGAGTATGAGGCACTCTTAGCTGGATTGAGAAGTGTAAAAACCTTAAAGGCAAAACGAGTCAGGATGCACTGTGATTCACAGCTCATAGTTAACCAACTGTCCGGCGAATATCAGGCCCGAAACGAAAAGATGGCAGCATATGTGGAAGCAGCCAAAGATCTACTTGATACCTTCGATAGGGTTCATATTGAACAGATAAGTTCTGGACAGAATGCACATGCCGATTCACTGGCATGGTTGGCTGCAGCGGTCCCAACCGAACTCAAGCGAAGAGTTGCAGTTGAGTATCTGTCAGAGCCGAGCATTGGGAAAAGCGTGGAAATAGTTTTGGAAGTGAACCAAGGTCCAAGTTGGATAGACCCAATCATGGAATTTTTACGAGCTGAAATACTCCCAGCTGATAAAAAGGAAGCTCATAAGATCAAAACCAAGTATGCAAGGTTTTGGCTGTCCCCAGAAGGAAAACTTTATAGAAAGTCCTTCACAGGACCATATTTGCTTTGTGTGCATCCCGAGATGGTGCAGAAATTTCTTCACGAAATCCACGAGGGAACGTGTGGAAGTCATGCTGGAGGCAGGTCCATTGCCCACCGAGCAATTACCCAAGGCTATTGGTGGCCACATATGCAGGAAGATGCCAAGGTGTATGTTAAAATTTGTGAGAAATGTCAGAAGTTCTCACCGATGATTCGAACACTAGCCGAAGACCTGGTACCCTTGACAAGCCCTTGGCCGTTTGCCCAGTGGGGAATGGACATCGTGGGTCCCCTCCATAAAGCAACTGGGAACCGAAAATTCCTGTTAGTTGCAACGGACTATTTTACCAAGTGGATAGAAGCAGAGCCACTGGCAAAAATCACAGAACCTATGATAGAAAGGTTCGTATGGAAAAGCATTATTACTCGATTTGGGGCCCCTTATTCTTTGATTACGGATAATGGGTCCCAATTTCAGAAGAAATTCAAGTCTTTTTGTGCCCAATATGGAATACGAAATTATTATTCGACTCCAGCTTACCCTCAGAGTAATGGGCAAGCAGAAGCATCCAACAAGACTATTCTTGATGGGATTAAGAAAAGACTGGACAAAGCAAAAGGGAAGTGGCCTGATGAATTGTCGTTGGTATTGTGGACCCACCGAACAACGCTAAGAAGGTCTACGGGAGAGACCCCCTATTCGTTGGCATACGGGACAGAGGCTGTAATTCCTTTGGAGGTTGGTCTCCCGACCAATAGAACTGCGTTGGTCGAGAGTGGAGGCAATGACAGGGCCCTTGAAATCGAACTTGATCTCACCGAAGAGAGAAGAGAAAAGGCCCTGGTGCATCTAGCTTCTTACCAGGAACAGTTGATGAAAAGTTACAACAAGCATGTACACCCTCTAGAGTTTGGTGTTGGGGACCTTGTACTACGGAAGGTGCTCGGCAATACCAAGGTGGCCAACGAAGGCAAGCTAGGGGCCAATTGGGAAGGCCCATATCGAGTAACTGAGATTGTGGGCATAGGGGCCTACAGATTGGCAGATCTGGACGGCAATCCAATTCCGAGGCCATGGAATGTCCATAATCTGAGAAAATTCTTTGTTTAGAAAAATCAAGTTTTATTTTAGAATGCACTACGTGATTGTGTGGGAGCTATGAATAAAGCTCCTTTGTTTTTTATTACGAATAATGCCACCTTGAGTTTTCATGCATTATGCATTTGTGTGGGAGTTACGAGTATAATTCCCTTGTCTAGGTTTTATCTTGTTGCTTAGTTGCAAGGGATACGAATAATGCTCCCTTGAGTTCAAGTTTATAAATAAAGTTTTTTCTTTTCTTGTATAGACATGTGGAATATGACGTTTGGAGATGTGTTTTCTCTTTCTTCATATTGGGGAGCACGGGATAGGCACGAATGCCAAAATTGAGATATTTGAAAGTACGCAACAACTTGTAAAAGGGTACGAGATACTCAAAAGAACGAAACTTCTACCAAAAACTAAGTATGTGAGACTTATGAGTATGAGTAAACTCATATTTGCATACGAACGCATGCAGTCTGTTCGGATACAATCATTTGAGTAAATGATTGTGGTAAAAATTTAGGTATGAGATATCTAAGGTACGAGAAACCTACAAATACCTAAGTACGAATACACTTAGTAAAATCCGAGGACGGAATACTTGGGTAATAAACATAACGAGCGTATGTCAGCTACTGATTTTAGGCGTGAGATGCTATCAAAAGTACGAGACACTTATAGATAAAAACAAACTAAACAATGGAACCAAGCAGAAACAGATGTTTAATGCCACGGAGGGCCAGCAAACACTACGGCCACGAAGGACCGAGCATTCTGAACAAAACATGTCACGCCACAAAGGGCTTAATACTGTTAACAAACACATGAAACTACGACGTTATCAAACAGGTACTACGAAAGAGCAAAATCAATCTAACTCCTGGACCTCTGGTACAGCATTGGTTGCAGCCCCTTGAAGTACGTCCCCATCGCCAGCAGCACCTTCCTCGGCAACACTGGCTTCAGTGGCTGCCTCCTGGCCTGACCCGTGCTCTATGGAAACATCTTGAGTTTCCATCTCTATTTCCTCATCTGCATCTGCATATTCATCTACTTGACGATCAATATCGTCAACTAGGGGTTCGTCGTTTTCTTGAGGGGCTTCTGCCCGGCCACTGGGAAGTTCCATCTCAGTCCATAAAGGGGAGTTATCAGCAACACCGACCTTAGTCAAGCAAGTCTCCCAGCATGCAGTCCAGACTTGGTCTTGAAGAATTGGTATTTGCTCCACGTAGCTGGCCGTGGTGACATCGTATCCCTTCTTATAGCCCTCGTCAAAAGCAGCCTTCTTGGCGCCATCCATCTCAGTCAAAGCTTGACTAAGACTGTCTTCAGCTGTCTCGAGTTTATTTTTCGTTTCATTAGCCTCAGCCTCAGCCTTGGCTTTGTCTCTTTCTCTCTCTAGCCTCGAGACTGTGCGAAGAAGCCTCGTATTGTCATTCAGAAGTCTGATCCTCTCAGCATCAGCCTCCTGGAACTTCTGACCTAACGTCATCATTTTTTGGATAAACTGTACGAGCACCAAAACATGAGTCCGAGGAATTCTTAGCTATTATAAGAAAGGAAAACCTAACAAGATAATGGGTTGGTTACCTTGATTCCACTGACGAGACCAGTGGATACGCGCCTATCTGCAGGAGACAAGGACTCCTTCTGCATATCCACAGGGAGTGATAAAGCCTGTGCCAGGGCTAATGCAGTCTCAGTCGAACTAGCACTGTCCCCGATGTGAACGGGACGATCACCCCTGATGAGTGAGGGAACCCATGACTGGGAAGCACTTGGATAGGAGGCGATTGGGGCTGGTTGATTTCCGTGTCAGCTGGGACGTCTGAAGATGCTGGGTCCTCAGTCCTTGCACGTTTATCCTGATGGGCATCACCAGCCTCAAGGGAGCTGTTGCGAGGGGATGAGGATGATCGTGTCGACCTCCCCCTCGTGCTACGAGATTGAGGGGGGGCGGGGGGGGGGGGGGGGGGGGGGGGGGGGGGGGGGGCAGCACCAGTTGATGCCACTCTATTGGCACCACCCCGTCCTCGCGTCGGGACGGTCAGGAGAGAGCTGAGATTCAGAGGCTGAAGAGTCATGTTGTCTGGATTTGGGGGAGAAGGTGAATAACCGTACGAAGATGACTGGCTGGTGTCACTGGTGTGGATTGGCCGTTCAGACTGTTGTTGAGAAACAGTATGTCTCCGAGATCTCCTGAGCACCAGACGCGGTAGGGAAACGCCTTCTGATATTGGGAATTCACCTGGCTCCCCGGCAATCGTAACTCCAACGTTGGTCCTCACACTCGTTGATTGAGGGGCCGTAGACGTTGACGCACCACTGGTGCTCAGGTGGGCTAATCTCCTGTCAATAAATCCCCTGTACGCGGGATCGTAGCCCAGTAGGACGTGCGCGTCATGACCACATCCAGCCGTTCGGGTGCCCGGCTCTCCTGTGTATTTTAAAACTTTGCTGATGTCCTCTGTTCGGATGTAACCCGGTTCGCGTCTGGGGCGTTTATTGGCGTTTTCAGCTGTGGAATCGCGATCCAAAGCGGAAGTTAAGAACATAAAAGAAAACAAAAACAGGGGGGGGGGGGGGGGGGGAAATAGTCGATGGGAATGTACAAAGTGAAATCAGAGGCGTACATGGGTAACCCCATATGTGGGGACAATGCAAACCCACCACTTGGCCATCCTCCCCTATTGGCTCGAACGCTCCCGTTACATAGAGGAAATCAATTTCGTGGTCGCGAGCAGAGTCTGGCAAGTTGAGCACGAGACGCTTTTCTGCTCTCCTAACTTTGAAATAGAAAGTGTTATACTCGGGGTTTAGCACAATGCTATACCACCACTGGATATCCCACAAGCCCAACTGGGTCCCTAATATCCTATTCAAAGCCACTATCCCCATCACTAACCTAAATACATTTGTCGAGACTTGCATGAGGGTGAGGCGATACCAGTTCAAAACCTGGCGGAGTAGTGGGTGGAGGGGGAAACGAACCCCACCCTCGACAATGGCCACTATTGGGATGCACATTCTGTCCCAAGTACCGCCATCCCTGTCAGCACCTAATGGGGCAAGTTCGATTCCTACGTTATCAGGAATATCGTAATCGGCCCTGAACGCCGCCATAGCACTAGGAGTTTCACATAGTTTCCTGAACTTGCTAGGTTTTGGAAGGTTTTCGTTATTTTCCCCCATGAGTGTGGAGGAACAGAACATACGAAGAAACCCTAAGTGAAAGGGAAAAATCTGGAGTGAGTCTCGGAAAAAGACGCAAAGGAAGGTGAGAACGAGAATCTTACGGGGCGATTGCAGCGGTGGCCTGAGATGCAATCAAGTAGCAGACGGCGGCAATGGCGGAAAGAGAACCGATTACGTTTTCGCCTGGTTGTAGAGAGAGAAAGTTACCGAGTTGTTTTCATTTTTGAAAACCAAAAAGTAACCCTCTTTTGGGGTTTAGCCGTAAAGAAACGGAAATGAAACGCCGCCCCCTATGCCGTTACAAGAATGGTAACGGAAAGAGAACTTCAAAAGACGCTATTCTGACGCCGTCTTCATTAAGACGTCAATCAGAATTAAATACAAGACGTACGAAATACGCCACGTGGAGTCACTAACCCAAATCGACATAATGACAAAGATGCCAAAGGGCATCAATCAGTATTAATGCAAATGACCGCTCGGGGTTAGACGAGTTTACTCTGGAACGTTTACTCCTAAAAGCTTCACCCACTACCCCCGAACAGTGGCAGATGGATGAAGTTGGGGAGCGATTGTAGGGGGTATTCCCGAACAGGTAAAATTAGTCACCGAGCACGTGATGTATCGGGGGCACGTGATAGGCGTGATAAGCTTATCACCGGGCGGTGTGATGAACGGCTGTGTGAACCAGTAACATGAGAAGTCATTAATCTAGGCAGTCTGCTCGGCTATAAAGGATAAGAGACATGTGAGGTAATCTGTCTAGATATAACGATAAGGACCAGTTGCATGAGAGGTCATTGGTCCATGTGGACTGTTCGGCAACGTGATAGCCGAACAGGGGAACAAGTTGCCCTAAAGCGTGAGGTATCAGGAATGTTCCAGAATGGTAATATTCTGTAAAGGGATGAGATCCCGAATATGTAGGATCTTGGATAGATACCCAACGTGAGTGGGAGGTTTGGCCAGTTATGGAAGAGAGTCCTGAAATGACTCTCTTGGTGAACCGATAACGAAAGAAGTGCCCAAAATATCCTGGATTCCTGTACGTGATGAGAATCCTAGGATAATAGGGATGCTTGGTAAGCAAGCATCTATGAGTCTATAAATACGAGGTAAACCTGGAGGAGAAAGGTACGCAATATTTGGCGGTACGTGCACTAGTGGCGTAGGGATCATGGCACACGCCAGTCCTTGAGGCCGTACGCCAGTATGGCGGTACGTGCATTACTGGCGTAGGGATCATGGTTTGTCTGTCTCATCACCTCCTTAGCATGCTAAAAAACCAGTCTAATAGCTTTCTGTAGCCTAAGGTTGTTAGCTGTAATTTCCATTAACTGTTTCTTTCTTGCTTTAGAGGGCCCTGGGTTACTTCTGGTCATGTTTTAGAGCCCAGGTGATGTAAAGCCAAACACTGGACAAAAGGCAAACCTGGCGTACGGACTCTCAAGAGTAGTGTACGGCATGTAGGCTAAGGTTTAGTGCCTGGCCCTTGCATCATAGTTCAATCCTGGCCTCTTATCATTTCCCCCACTCTGTTAATGGGGTTGCTTGTCTATTTTTATGGCTCCAGGCTATTTCTTGTACTTGTATCTGTAGATATGATCACCTTATAAACTGTGTGGTTTGTCCTGGGTGTGCACAGGTCCATTCCAGAGCCCAGGGGGTTGAAAACAAAGACAGTGAATGTAAAAGGTTAGTGTACGCCAGTGTTTGGGTGGCGTACGCAGGCCATGGTGGCGTGCAGAGGCTCGGCCACTGCATGCCAGTGTGTTGCCTGCTCACGCACCTGAAAAACAGCGCACACCATCTCATTGAAACTGCTCTCAATGCTTGTTTTCAATCTATGTTCTTTTATTGATTCACGTAAAATCATCATAAACATTTTGTGATATAAAACTGCAAGCTGTTACAGTTTTAATCCGCATTATCTGCTCCCCCGCCCTAACTGGCTAAAAGATGATCAAATGAGAGAAAAACGCAAACGTTTTACAAAATACCTGATTAGAGACCGATCTCCGGATTGGGCGAGAGGGGTGCCATAAAACCCTTCCCCTCTCGTAACCTGGCTCCCGAACCTCAGATATCGAAGGTGACGACGGACCGGTCTACGCCTTTTTCAAAATCAAACAAACGTTGCAAGCGTTTTCGAGTTTGGTTCCTTGGGTATTTCTCCGCTAAAACCCAAGTGGCGACTTTGAATCGAAGCGTTTCGCCGCGCTTTTCAAAGAGGGCCGCACCCAATTTTTGAAACCACAAAATCAAGATTTTTTAGGGCGCGTACCCACAGTGGCAACTCTGCTGGGGAATACTCATTGCATTAATTGATATTTGGAAATTAATACACGAATGAACAACTTTCAAAAGTCTGTCAAAACAGTACGCTCCACGCTGCTAAAGAACGGAATGGTAACGTAACAGGATCTCAGCATCCGACCAATCCGAACTAGGGCTTTTACTATTGTTCATTTGCGTAGTTTTCTCCAAGTATTAATTAATAAAAGCGGGCCAAACTCAAAAAGCATTTTCAAAACTTTGCGTTTCTTTCTTCTTCGATCATTTTTTTGGCATTCTTCCATTTGCATCGATGTTGGCTAGCCCCGTTGAGATGTTTTGGGTAACCGGCACAGTTTACTGGAGCCTGGGGTCCTCGAACGCCCAACAACCTTGGACGATGATGGGTTATAATATTGTTCGACCATTGCTCTGCTAAACGTGTTGCAGTGGGAGGTATACCGCGGCTCTAGTCAGAGGAACCCCCTTAAACCAAAACCGGCCTCTCCATGCATTCAAAGCACTAGAACCTTTCAACCTAAGACAGGAACCCATAGGGTAGGGCAACTTGCATCTAACCCCCATAAACTGTCTATGTGTTACTGCTTTCCCTATCGTATGCCTGTACATACATTCATACCGATCTGCGTAGGAGCATGCTAGGGCGGCTTTTAGGTTGTCTCTTGTCGAGTCCGTCCTACGTTCGCTAGGATGCTGCTATGGACCCATGACGATTCGTGCATCTTGATGTTGTACGTTATACCCTTCAAATCCTTTAATTGAAGACATTTTGGGAAATCAAAACTGTTTAAGCCTTTGTTTAAAGACCAAATCAAACTTTCAAAAGCGAAACTAGGAGCAACGGATAAGATGTCGTGATACTTACACCATCCAGGTTAAAAGTGCTAAATCACTTACATCGCTCAGGCTCCGGCACAGTGCTGCTTACGCCACTCCGGTTATGGTATCACGCCATCTGCGCCGAGTCATGTCTCTTTCAAAAAACTCAAAATAGGAAAGAGTAGCCAAAGGCTTAGGCTGTCTTGACATCTCTTGGTGTTAGTCGATTCAATCAAGGATACATTGTCGAAAAGAAATCCGAGGATTCTATGGCAGCATCTGAATGATGTGGGGCGGTCTTTTTAGCTGTAGAGTTTAGGAGGACACCGACGACGTTGACATGCTCATTTTCCATTCTTTCAAAATCTTTCAAATAACTGCTGCAGGCTGTCACTGAGCTCTTATACTTTGCTGTCTAGCTGCATTATGGGAAGTTCAGAAATCAAAAGCCAAACCTACTTGAGACTGTCTGCGGGGGTTGCTTGAGAATCTGCTTTGGGGTTTGCTTCTGGGTCAGTCACAACGGAAGCTCTGGCTTGCACTCTGTCAAGAGAAGACTCACTGCCGACAACTCCGCACGAAACCCCTCCGTCCAATCCATCTCCACCTCGACCGCCCAAATTGGTCAAGACAGAAATCCTGGATATGGCTGAACTCTCGCCTCCGAACCTTGCCAATACCGTGGCAGATATCCAGCACAACTTAGCCATCATGCAGGAAAGGGCTGATCAAGTCGATGCCTCCATGGCCAATCTGCGCGCTCTGATTGAGGAACGACTCCCTGCAAGAGGTGGGGGCAGAGAAAGGAATGACCGTCAACCATAGGCTGAAGAGGTCCCTCAAGACGAAATCCCTCCTCCTAGTCCGGAAATGGCTGCTCTGATCCCCAAAATGGCTAAACTGGAAGAAACGGTTTCCAAAGCTGAAAGGATAGGAGCTGGTGGTTTGGACATGGATCGTCTTTGCCCATTTCCGAACGCCAAGCTGCCCGAAAGGTTCAAGATGCCAGACTTCGCAAAATTCGATGGGACAGGGGATCCCAAAACCCACCTTTTGGCTTATCACGACGCCATGAAATTACATGGGGTAGAGGAGGAGGCCATGGCTCAGCTCTTCCCACAGACTCTGGCTGGTCCCGCTTTTCAATGGTTTTTGTCTCTCGACATTGCCAAGCGCCGAATATGGGAGGACATTGGGGCGGCTTTCAATGCCCAATACAGTTATAATGCCCACCTCAAGATGACTACCCGGGAGCTCGAGTCAACCAAAATGAATGCCAAAGAGTCTTTTGCGGACTTTATCAAAAGGTGGAGGGCTAAGGCAGCTCTTATGATCGATCGGCGTAGTGAGAAGGACCAAATCCGCATTATCTCCCGTAATTTGAGCTTGACTTCGCCAAGAATCTGGTACTTGTCCAGGGCGCCGATTTTGATACCTTCTTAGAATCTGGCCTCGCTATTGAAGAAGCCCTCCAAACTGGCATTCTGCAGCGAAGTGATACCCCTTATTCTACCTCAAAATCCAAGCCCCGTGCTTACACAGGCAACAGTACTGCGCTATTCGGTGGTAGCAATTACGCCAATGCAACAACTGCCAGCAGCAGTGCTAAGCAGGGTTCTAACCATATTGCCGACATCAACCAAGTACAAACCCCTCAGAAACCCCGTAACCGTAACCAACCTCGAAACTTCGCCAAATTTGAGGCTCCACTGTCTCAAGTGCTAGAAAGGTTGGTCAAATCCGGTCATCTCAGGCCGTTGGACCCAACCCCTCTCCTTCAAAACCCGTCTCCGAGCCAGAACTCGAATGCCTTCTGCGCCTATCACCAAATGCCCGGCCATTACACCGACTCTTGCTATCGTCTCTGCCATGCGATCCAAGATTTGGTGGACAATGGTACTCTTCCAACCCCTCCTAAGCCTAATGTCATTACCAACTCCATGCCCAACCATAATTCCAACCCCCAAATAAACCAGATAAGCCTCACCTCCACCATATTCAACCCCACTGACCATATAACCCCAGAACATCACCCTATACCTATTGTAACCATCCCGGCGGAGCTCGATGTCAACATGCTGGCAGTTGGCTGGGATATGGAAGACAAAGCAAAGGAATGGGCAGAACTCGCCAATGACTGGAATGAGCAGTACTTCATGGGATTCCCTCAGGCTCCCGCTGTCGATCAAGTTCAATTGGACCAATGGGAAGCAGAGTGGAATGCAGCAAGGGCAGATCCGCTCGATGGCCTGTCTTTGTCTATGCTTTTCTATCAGCCTGAGCCCGCTGCGGCCGAGGCCGAGGAAGAGTATGTGTGGGATCCAGAGCCCGACGCTGCACAGTTAGCCTGGAACCAGAATTTCAACATGGAAAAGGCAGACGATGATCAGGATTTGGGGGAGTAGTATTGGGATTGCTACGTCGAAGGAGAAGTCATCCCCGATGTACATCGGCAGCTAGGGGCAGCACTGCCGGTAATAGACACCATCTTGAATGCTGTGCATGCAGGCGACCCAACTATCAACATTGTGCCTGTAGGAATGCCGCGTCCGGTAGTTCCCCCTTGCGACGATTGTTCCGTCATGGTCTTGAACGCACCGCCCGACGACCTGTGGGAGGTGGATGAAATTGTCGACCTTAACAAAAGTCCACTGCCAGCCGATTTCTGGGATGTCGATAAAGTGGTTGACATGCAGGTGGGCGACGAAGTGTGGACCGTCAATTCTGCTCTAGTCGACGGGGGCTTCTGGGATGTACCGTTTGTTACCAATCCGGGGCTGCCATTTGAGGAAATCGCTACACAGGATCCGAGCTTTTGGGAAGGAATGGTAATGGAGGAATTGCTATGGGATATGGCTCCGGGACAGGACTCCACAGTAACGGTTGCATCGGCCGACAAGGGAAAGCGCAAGCTGGAGGAGATACCTGCAGACTTCTGGGGCTCGCTTGATACATCTTCTTGGTGGGACGTTGCCAATGTCACAAGGAGCGGCCGCGTCTTTCAGCCGCCAAACCTCTCGGCTGAAAGCTCGTCCAATCCTTTGGCTCAAAAAGCCACCTCTCCACCGGCTCAAAGGAATGCACCACTTGTTCCAAGTGGGGCGCCAGATGAGGACTTTCTTCAGAAGCAACTAGACAGGATTCCTGCTGCCGTTTCTGTGTGGGGTTTGATATCATCATCAAAGGAGCATCGTGAGAGACTCGCCACAGCTTTGGCCCGCTTTGAGGTACCGACAGACATCACTCCCGAGACAATGATCGCCTTAGTCTTGCCTCTGCTCTCCAAGCATTCTGCCACTTTCACTGAAAGGGATCTGCCCGTTGATGGAACCGCTCACAACCTCCCGCTGCACATTACCATCAAGTGTAGGGGACATTGGGTGCCGACTGTGTTGATTGACAATGGCTCCGCCATAAATGTTTGCCCAATGAGGGTTGTTTACCATCTAGGACTCACAAAGAACGATCTTACGCCCTCCAATCTGGCCGTTAAAGCTTATGACAACACGCGCAGCGTGGTGGAAGGGACCCTGATGCTTAAGCTTGATGCTGAGGGTTTTGAAATGGATGTAGAGTTCCATGTGGTCGACATCCCTGCTACTTTCAACCTGCTGCTGGGCAGGCCGTGGCTGCATAGGTCAGATATCATGGCTGTACCTTCGACCCTGCACCAAAAGGTCATGTTGGGGCTTCCTATTGGAACTTTAACTATCTGCGGAGACTTTGGGATCCGCCCGCCCAAGGATGATGGAACACCAATTCTGGGGATCATGCACGGAGAAGAGGACTCAGACTTTGGAGGGTTCGCTTTTGACACATCCGGCTCAGTCCTATCCATTGTCATGGATGACGACTTCATCATTAGCTCAACTGCTCTCGAAATTATGAGGAAGATGTCATTCATGCCTGGCCTAGGACTCGGGATCGACCAGCAGGGGATCGCTGAGTTCCCCGTCTTTCCTTTCACCGAAGGCCGCTTTGGTTTGGGATACTTTTCCCCAGCCAAGGATGCCAAAAAGAGGAAAGACGCAGGAAAACCTCGACCCCAACGATGAAGGAATCGACTTCGATGGGAACATCCCGGCTGAGTTGTGTTCCCTCATTGAAAGGGAAGACGAAAGGCATGCTTAGCCTCTAAAAGAAGAAGTAATTTCAATAAATCTGAAAGATGAGGGTGACCCCTGTATGATGCAAATCGGTTCAAACCTGTCCCCGAAAAACCACGTTGGTACAATCGAGGCGCTCAAAGGAATACTTCGAGGTTTTTGGTTGGTCTCATGCAGATATGCCCGGTATCGATCCCAAGATAGTGCAGCACAGGATTCCGTTAATGCCAGGTGCAGTTCCCGTCAAGCAGAAGCTCCGCAAAATGAGGCCGGATTGGGTTCAGAAGATCAAAGAAGAAGTCAGCAAGCAGATTGATGCGGGATTTCTAAGGGTTGCTGAATATCCCAAATGGGTCGCTAACATCGTGCCCGTCCCTAAGAAAGATGGGAGGATCAGAGTCTGCGTCGATTTCAGAGACTTGAACAAGGCAAGCCCCAAAGATAGTTTTCCCTTGCCTCACATCGATGTGCTTGTGGACAACACGGCTGGGCATGCCTTGCTCTCCTTTGTCGACAGGTTTGCAGGATACAATCAGATCTTTATGGCCCCGGAGGATCAGGAGAAGGCAACGTTTGTCACTGAATGGGGGACTTACTGCTACGTAAAAATGCCATTTGGGTTAAAGAATGCGGGATGCACCTTTTAGAGAGCCCAAACAACCCTGTTCCATGACTTTATTCACAAGACGGTCGAAGTGTATGTGGATGACATGATTGTGAAGGCAAAAGAGGAAATGGACTACCTCCCTTCACTCAGGCAGTTTCTCGAAAGACTTCGCAAGTACAATGTGCATCTTAACCAGCAGAAGTGCACATTCGGGGTTACAGCAGGCAAAATGTTGGGGTTTCTGATCACCAAGAGGGGAATCGAAGTGGACCCGTCCAAGATCAAAGCAATTCTCGAAATGGAGCCCCCACAATCTGAGAAAGAAGTGCGAAGTTTTCTGGGGAAGGTTCAGTTCATCAGCCGGTTCATCGCCAAATTGACTCCGACTTGCGAGCCATTATTCCGTCTGCTCAAGAAGAATGTCCTGTTCGAGTGGACAGACAAATGTCAGGCTACTTTTGAATCCATTTAGAGATACTTGCAAAACCCCCCGGTACTAATGTCGCCTACACCAGGTCAGCCTTTGATTCTGTACTTGTCCGTGACGCTGACAGTGATGGGTTGTTTGCTAGCACAAGAAGGAGAAAACAGAGTCGAGAAAGCCATCTACTACTTGAGCAAGAAAGTGGTGGGCAACGAGGAGCGATATATCCCTTTGGAGAAGACATGCTGGGCGTTAGTTTGGGGTACCAAAAAGCTTAGACACTCCTTGCTAGCCTATTCGGTGAAGCTGATTTCTCGGATGGACCCTATCAAATATCTATTCGAGAAGCCAGCACTCACCCATAAGCTAGCACATTGGTTGCTTCTGCTGGCTGAGTTCGATCTCCAGTATGTCACAAGGAAGTCGGTAAAGGGCCGTGCTGTGGCAGAATTCTTGGCAGACCACCCAGTTGAGGGGCCAAAAGATGTGGACTTCGCTTTTCCAAACGAAGATGTGCTGACTGTAACTGGGGAAGTGTGGACGCTGTATTTCGATAGGGCTGCTAATTAGAAAGGGTTCGGAATAGGGGTGTTGCTGATCACGCCTGCCGGTGCTCATATTCCGCTCGCTTTCAAGCTGAATTTCGATGTCACCAATAATCAAGCTGAGTATGAGGCCTGCATTGTCGGAATGGAGGCAGCAATTGCACTCGGGGTTGAGAAGCTCGAAGTAATCGGGGATTCAAATTTGGTAGTTTCTCAGGCCAATGGAGACTGGAAGGTTCATGAGGAAAAGCTGAAGCCTTATCACCAAGATTTGGAAGAACTGATTCCTCGCTTCAACAGGGTAACCTTTACCCATGTTCCACGCTTGAAGAATCAGTTCGCCGTTGCTTTGGCGACTTTGGCTTCAATGATCGAACTTCTAGTAGGAGTTAATTTGCGACCAATCGTGATCGAACAGAGGGACCTGCCCGCCTATGAGTATGTCAACGCCATTGATGATGTCGATGATGGCCTGCCCTGGTACCATGATATCTGGAACTTTGTGGAACGAGAAGAATTCCCAACTGAGGCCACTAAGAAGGATCGAATTGCCCTACAACGACTGGCCGCTCAGTACATCATCCATGGGGGGAAGTTATATCGAAGGTCTCACTGCGGAATGCACAAGCTGTGCGTTAACGGTGCCGAACCAACCAGAATAATGGAGGAGATTCACGAAGGAGTCTGCGGTCCTCACATGAGCGGTGTCATGCTCGCAAGAAAAATCCTTAGGCAGGGCTACTACTAATCTACAATGGAGTCACAGTGTATTGATTATGTGCGGCGTTGCTACAAGTGTCAGATTCACGCTAACCTGCAGCATGTTCCTCCAACTGAGCTGTATGGTATGACCTCGCCGTGGCCTTTCTCGGTATGGGGAATTGATGTTATCGGGATGATTAGACCCTCTGTTTCAAATAGTCACAAGTTTATACTGGTAGCCATCGATTACTTCACCAAATGGGTCGAGACCGAATCTTACAAGACATTGACAACGGTTCAAGTTGCGCAGTTTATTCGGAAGAACATCATCTACTGGTACGGTGTCCCCCAGGCTTTCGTATCGGACAATGGAAGCCACTGCAAAGGCAGGGTCCTGGAGCTCTTCGAGGAATTCGAGATCAAGATCCACCATTCAATAACCTATCGGCCACAAACGAATGGGGCTGTCGAGGCTGCAGACAAAAATGTCGAGATGATCATCAAGAAAACTGCTGAGTCTACAAGGGACTGGCACGAGTTGTTACCGTTGGCCCTCTGGGGGTACTGAACGTCGATCCACACTTCTACAGGCGCAACTCCTTTCTCCCTAGTCTATGGAATGGAAGCAGTACTTCCCATTGAGCTTGAGGTTCCATCTCTGAGAGTCATGGCTGAAAGTGGTCTCGAGGAAGCTGAATGGTTAAGTGGAAGGTTTGTCGAGCTCATGTTGTTTGATGAGAGGAGGCTCCGCGCTCTGTATCATGTTCAAGGGTATCAGCGTCGAATCGCCCGAGCGTTCAACAAGAAAGTGAAGTCGAGGGGTCTGGTCGAAGGGGACATGGTCACAAAGGAGATCCGGGTTCCAATATTCGATCCTCGTGGGAAATTCCGACCGAAGCGCTCTGGGCCGTACATCATCAAGACCATCCTATCCAGGGGTGCTGCTAAGCTCATCGATCTCGACGGAAATGAATTCAATACCCTAGTCAACCTGGATCAACTCAAGTGTTACTACCCCTGAGAGATGCTCGTTGGGTCGAAAACCACAAGGGTGGGCGATTCCAAGCAAAAGTTAGAGCAGCCTGCTAGACCGAAAACCTAAGGAGGCGGTCTAGGCAAAAATAAATAGGCAAAGTGTCAAAAGCTCGCTAGACTAAAAACCTGAAAGGTGGGTACTAGGCAAAAGTTAGAGCGTAAAAGGAGAGGTAAAATACACGAGCGAACCTTAACCTGAACTACGTTCTGACCTGATTCTCTGCAAAGGGATATGTAGGCAGTCTCACCTTGAGACCCGATCACATTCTATCAAAATGATCCAGGGTTTGACATTCTGGGTTCTCAAAGACAAGCTGAGGCAGTATTGGAGAACCAGAAGGGGGGGAAGCCTTTCATCTTTCAACTTTATTGCAAAATTAGTACTTCTAATACAATAAGCTGAGTATAAAAGCCTTAAAAAAAACAGTGAAGCATGAAAAATAGAACAAAATGCTTAAGAAGCCTAACGGCTCACAGCTTATTCTAAGTACAGCAAAGTGGTCTGGAGTCAGTTGATGTTTTCTCTTGCATGAACATCTACTCTTAGCCACTGTCTATATCGGTTTCTCAGCCCTGTGGTAAAACCCAGTATTTCCGCCTGGAGAACCCTCAGGCCCCAACGCCTCTGATAGCCATTCAGCGTTTGAGCATTGAAATTGGGAAGATGGAAGCCCCCGATGCTGATACGGATGTTCTCTTGTGGAGTGCCCAGTTGGCGAAGAATGCGACCGGGAATGTAAAAGTGAAGCTGGTTAGCCCCGCGATAACCATCCTGCCGAAGCCATCAGAATGGACGGCCATGTCCGGGAGGTCTAGCCAAGGGTACCTCCAAGCAATTTCCTCGGGCTGCATCTGCTGCATGAACTCATACCAGCCCTCTGTGTCCAAGTCGGGGTACCTCATCTCCCTCTGGTGAACCTGTCTCGGGAACAAATTCCAACCCGCCACCGGTGGATGCAATAGGTTCAGTTTGTCTGACAACCACAGCTGCATGAGTGAAAAGACAAGTGAGAAGCTAGATAAAGCCTGAGCGAAAAAAACAAGTAAGGAGCTAGGGAGCAGCTTAAGCCGAGTGTCGAGGTAAAAAGAGAAAGTGTGAAAGCCGGCAAAAGGTGAGCTGAGTGAGTTTACCTGGAGCAAAAGCGGGCTCCCGCTAAAAACGGCCGACTGGCCTGTGCTCACTAAATCCAAACCCAAGAGTGTCTCGGCCGGGACCAAAGGGATCACGTTCCTTCGGTCCCCCATTTGAGCGACCACGCTCACCAGCAAGGGGCTAACTTGCCCATTGGCAGGAACGAGCAGATAGGTGGCAAGCAGGCAGATTACTAAAGCAAAGCGCCGACGTGTTTGAACTTCGTCACTCTCTGAACCGTCATTCGGACTGTACATCTCTATCAGCCGCAAAATGTTCACTTGGCCTCCTCAAGGATAGTGTTTGCCAAACCCCGAGAAATGTTGAGCGAGCTGGCTAGCAGTTTGGGAATGCTCACTTGGTAGGGAGGAACAACGAGTGTCGGGGACGAGTAGGTACGGAGGTACGCCTGGAACTCCTTAATGGTCGGACACATCTCGTCATCGCCAAAGCGGAAGACGTGGACGTCAGGGTCCCAGAATCTGAGGGCAGCCCACAAAAGTGCTGGACGAAGCGGTACGTGTCGAAGAAAACAAAACGAAGTGATGTGAAATTTTAATGTACTCGCAAGCGCACGAATCGTACCGAAGTATAGTAATGCAAGAGCGAGGTCGAACCCACAGGGACTTATGATTTTTTATAGGAAAACTAAATAATTTTAAAGTGATTAAACCCTAACCTAGTTGACAAAAAGTTGTGATCGATTTTTAAACTAAGAATTTAAATAAAGCAATGACAAAATAATAATTAAACTAGCACGGAAAAATAATGAGATTGCCGGTTGAGAAAAGTAACTAAGGTTTTGGAATCCACACCCACAAATATTTATCAATCAATTCTACACAATGATTTTTCCTTGATTTCTACACAATGATTTAGAAGCTAATCTTAATCATCATGGATAATATATCGTTAAACACTTTTTTATTTATATCGAAAATATGTTCCTCCTCTGCTTTAAGGTTTAAGCCAAAATCATCAACTGTATCCGTATAAACAAATCACAGTAGATATCCCGTACTTAAATATTAACTCTAATAAACCAAGCAATTCGATTAATAGGATGATATCAAATCATGGAAAAAACTATTTCCGATTGAATCCATATTCGAGTCTCAACCAAATTAATTAATGAGATCAGAACAATAAACTATGAAAGCACGTAGGAAAAATCAAGTACATAAAACTAATCAATAAAATTCATGGGGTTTCATCCTCAACTCTAGTTGAGGATTTTAGCCTCTCATAATAAAAATAAAACCTTACAAACTATTCTTTTGCTCTTCTCGTTCTCTGTTCCGCACCGTGGCCTCCAAGCCGTGAATATCTCCTTTTGCCGAACGCTATGGTCTCCTTTAAATAGAACCCCAATTGCTGAGGAAATTCCCAATTCTAGTTAAAACCAAGTCTCTTATTTTGGACCCCACTTCCTTTACTGCCTTAGCCGAAATATATTTAAAAGGAAAATTTAATTCTTTTGTCAAACTCTAATTCCTTTTAAGAAACAGAGAATCTTTTTCTTCTTATTCAATTCTTTATTGCACATGGTAACAATTGTAGTGTCCTTCAGTTCTTTCCTTTCCACGGCCGAAATAGGTAAAATTATCATCTTTTCCTGCAAAATTAATAATTCAATGTAAGTAACCAGAAATATAATAATCTAGTAAACTACGAGCAATTAAGGGCAAATAACATGTGATATTGGGGCCTCTAAGTAACAATATTTTGTGCTCATCAAATACCCCCAAACCTACATTTTGCTAGTCCTCGAGCAAAAAAAAATAATAATAATAAAATTAAGATAAACAAAAGAAACAAAAATTACTAACTAATCCTTTTTCGGAGGTGTCCGATTGCATTTAGCATATGCAACAAGCCTTTAAACCCCTAGGTTGCCCTAGTGGACGAGTTACAGTCTCGTGAGGGTTTGCCGTGAATATACCCACAAAATTCTTAAGAAGATGACACTCGATTAGAATTCCAAAACATAGTCTATGGCCTCTCAAAGTAACTAGCTTGAAAATGACACAGGTTAGAGGCAAGATATTTCATCCATTAACAAAGTTAAACAAGTGAACATTCTAATCCAAATTGGCACAAAAATTGTCCCTCCCACATATATCTGGATAGAAAGAAATCGCAAGTCATGCGTGTAAAGTGAAAAATCGCACAAAGATTTTCATTAACCTCAAAAATAATACACGCACCTTCAATACCTCAATACTCATCAAAATGCCCACATGAAATTATAGTCCCTCCCTTTGTTCATTTTTTTCCTTTTGCTATATTTTTTTTTTCTTGTGGTAGTGCAAGGCCTTGGTCCCTTAAGCTTTCTAATTGACCCTTGTAGCGAGCTTTAGGCCAATGACACCCAAACCAGACGGCTTTAGGACACTAGATGTAGAGAACACCCCAACGGACTTAATCACTCGAGTCAAAAAGGCCACGAACCCCAGCTAACCACACATAACAATCGCGGAACTCTCCACCGTTTGACGCGAACACTCACTGCTTACTGAGGCAAGAGGCCCGGTTACTAAGTGAAAAGCCCGAAAAAGCATGCACTTTATTCATTTTTTTTTTTTTGTTCTTTTTTTGTTCTTCTTTGGGGAAAGGACATTAAGCATTTTAATAAGACATCTGACTTATACTGAGGCATCAAGAATATATGTACGGCACTCGAGGTCAAATCCAACTCTAAGTGTGACAGTGCGCATGCAAAGGCATGTGTACGAGTGATTAATCGCTATCCAAACATAGGTGACATGAACCAACTAAGTGCCTCTCACATAAGTACCTATGTTCGCAAGTTTAATTCTATCAATAAAATCATATCAAGACTCCAACTTGAGCAATAATCAAACAAGCACTAATCAAAAACCAACAACCACGTCGGAAGTCATAATCAAGTATCCACAACTTTCAATTTTTTTTTTTTTTAAATTTGACACAAAAAAATACTAAAATCACAATTGCAGCAAATAATTTTTTTCAAAAATAATTGTCTCTCCCCCAAACCTAAATGATGCATTGTCCTCAATGTAGCAAAGAAAAAAAATAAAACAGGAGAAGTTTAAGGGTTACCTCAGATGGTGAACAAGTTTTTTATTTCCTGCAATTGGTTAGTGACAACAAAAAAAAAATGGCAAAACAATAATAAAAACAATAGGCGGAGCAAAAAAAAAAAATTAGAACAATCAGCCCATTTTTTTTTATCCGCTTCTTATAATTAATAATATGTGGATCTTCCCAGCAAAAATTATACGACACAACCAAAATTAATTTAGCAAATTGTTTAATCATGTGTGTCAAGAACAGATCAAAAATAAAGGCAAGATCAGCATACCATGGAAATATTTGTTTGAATAACAGTTTTTGTATCAAAATTTTATGAGTATGTTTGGGAGTCTCAGCTCCAAAGACAAAATCCCATTCCACACTACTATTATCTCTAATGTGGTCAACTTTACTCCATCTAATATGATCACAATGGCTATGAATAACAACTGACGTAATCTCCACTTGTTCTACAAGTTGAATGGTAGGCTTAGGTGATCGAGATTTCAACTCACAGACGGGTATACTAGACGGACATGGTGTTGAGAAAGAAAGCGGCGGCGAAACCTTGTTAGATATCCACTCCTCAATTCTACACCATGGAGCACTGTCTACCAATGTGCAAATGTGTTCAATCTCATCAATATTGCAATTACTTGTAAAGTGATCTAACTCATGATTTGACTCGATAAAAGTCCCTAGACCCAAACATACATTCTCGTTTTTTGATTCCAATGGATCATTCTCCACTGGTATACTCACTGGCTCACCAATTACCCTAGACTCAAGTGTAAGAATAGATTCAATATGTTCCTGCTCATCAGAAGAGTAAGTGGTGTCACTTGCGACAACCTGCCGGTTTGGATTTACTATAGATCCACTATAAATGTCCTCTTCCTCAATCTCCCTCATTCGATTAGCCAATTGCTCCAATTGATTTTTCAATTTCGAAATGGCTTGAGTATTACTTTTCATTTCAGCCATGAATGCTTTAATAGTGACCTCTAACGATGACTGTTGTTGTGGTGCAACAAAGTGAAAATTCGGTTCATGAGACACAGAAGCTTGAGCATATAAAAGCTGAGACTGAAGAGGATATGACTGTGTAGGGTATGACTCAGTAGAATGGCTAAAATTCGGGAAAAATTGATCATCATGTGAATGCAAAGGTTGCCCATCTATGTGTGTAGGAAATTGATTTTGTGTGTAAGAATAATTAAAATGATTTCCCATGTTTGGATTGTACGTCTCCTGAGAAGAATGACCAAATGGACCTTCAAAATTATTTCGTGCATTAGCTTGCTCATAATAATACGTAGGACAAGTTTCTATTGTATGCCAAGTGCTATAACATATAGAGCATGCGCGATTATGATCTTGATTGAAGAAATCCATGCCTCTAGACAAAATAAAAATTAAAAAAAAAAACTCAGCTGCAAAATAAAAATAAAAATAGCAAAAGTAAATTAAGATTAATTAGAGACTAACCTGTGACTTGTTGCTTCTAACTCCAACCACCGTGGTGCGTTGTAAATACATACAGTGGTTCCCAAAATTATTTCAATCAAGCGCTTGTAGCCGACTTGAAAATCTCGGCCGATAAAAACAAATAAAAAGGCAGCTCTACTGTATGACTAATAAAGAGACAACAAACCACAAAAATACTTAGTGACAAAAAGCAATTACTACTGATCAGAGATTCACGGAAAAGTGCTTCTTTTTTTTTTCAGTTTTCTTTTCCAATGCTAACTAAACTAGTAGAAGAGTGAAATCAATTCAAATCACTAGATTTCCTAAAAAAAATTAATTAAGTCCCCGGCAACGGCGCCAAAAACTTGATGTGAAATTTTAATGTACTCGCAAGCGCACGAATCGTACCGAAGTATAGTAATGCAAGAGCGAGGTCGAACCCACAGGGACTTATGATTTTTTATAGGAAAACTAAATAATTTTAAAGTGATTAAACCCTAACCTAGTTGACAAAAAGTTGTGATCGATTTTTAAACTAAGAATTTAAATAAAGCAATGACAAAATAATAATTAAACTAGCACGGAAAAATAATGAGATTGCCGGTTGAGAAAAGTAACTAAGGTTTTGGAATCCACACCCACAAATATTTATCAATCAATTCTACACAATGATTTTTCCTTGATTTCTACACAATGATTTAGAAGCTAATCTTAATCATCATGGATAATATATCGTTAAACACTTTTTTATTTATATCGAAAATATGTTCCTCCTCTGCTTTAAGGTTTAAGCCAAAATCATCAACTGTATCCGTATAAACAAATCACAGTAGATATCCCGTACTTAAATATTAACTCTAATAAACCAAGCAATTCGATTAATAGGATGATATCAAATCATGGAAAAAACTATTTCCGATTGAATCCATATTCGAGTCTCAACCAAATTAATTAATGAGATCAGAACAATAAACTATGAAAGCACGTAGGAAAAATCAAGTGCATAAAACTAATCAATAAAATTCATGGGGTTTCATCCTCAACTCTAGTTGAGGATTTTAGCCTCTCATAATAAAAATAAAACCTTACAAACTATTCTTTTGCTCTTCTCGTTCTCTGTTCCGCACCGTGGCCTCCAAGCCGTGAATATCTCCTTTTGCCGAACGCTATGGTCTCCTTTAAATAGAACCCCAATTGCTGAGGAAATTCCCAATTCTAGTTAAAACCAAGTCTCTTATTTTGGACCCCACTTCCTTTACTGCCTTAGCCGAAATATATTTAAAAGGAAAATTTAATTCTTTTGTCAAACTCTAATTCCTTTTAAGAAACAGAGAATCTTTTTCTTCTTATTCAATTCTTTATTGCACATGGTAACAATTGTAGTGTCCTTCAGTTCTTTCCTTTCCACGGCCGAAATAGGTAAAATTATCATCTTTTCCTGCAAAATTAATAATTCAATGTAAGTAACCAGAAATATAATAATCTAGTAAACTACGAGCAATTAAGGGCAAATAACATGTGATATTGGGGCCTCTAAGTAACAATATTTTGTGCTCATCACGAAGCAAGACCGTGATACTGGAAGTTGAGCCAGTCAACGCTCAAAAAGGACACTAGCCAGGGCCTAAGCAAAGTGGGAAGGGGATTATCCATGGGGAATGCAAACTTGTACTGAAGAAAAGGAGAGAAAATGGAGCTGCGAATGCCTCAAGGCAAGCACCTCAGCTTTATAGGCCTTAGCCTTCTGTTGCCATTTCACATGAATTCTTCAGGCAACCTACTAGCCTCCAACGGGACACAATGGCAAGGACATTGCCTCCTGAAACCTCAGAAACCATGTGAAAGCCGTGTGAGGGTAAAAACAAAGTGCCCCATGAAAAAGGACAGTTGGTCAGTCAAGTGGATCTGACTCTCAGGAACCTGGCATACGCCAACTTAAAACTGGCGTGTACGTATCCCTAACTTCATGGCGTACGGGGCCAAAGCCCTGGCGTATGCCAGTTTGGTTCACCAGAAACCAGTTTGCAACAGCTACTGCTTCCGTTTGATCGTTTTGGCTCCGGGGCTAGCTTTGGCCAAATGTTGATTCCTACAGGTCTTAAGCATCATTTGGGACTGTAGCAAGGCGTCGGATTCCAAAAGCCACGCCTATTGAAGATTTCGGACCCTCGGCGGCACGTGTCAAGATAAAATCAAGGATACGTAAGGTCGAACTTCATTTTAGGGGCTCTTGCCAGGTTTTGTCATACCGTACACGTTACATATGACTTATGTGATTGCGTGGGGGTGTCGGTTGCAGTCCGAGACCATATCGAGTCATCTTTTGCGTCTTATGTCCATTTTTGCTACATTTTTTAGCTTTTTATCGGTATTTTTTCTCATACCAAGGTGTTTTGCTGGTTCTGATGGTTCGTGCAAGTCATTATATGCCCATGTAGTCTTTCAAAAGTGTCAGTTTCCTTCATTTAGGAGAATTACAGATTTTGGCCTATTAGGGCCTATTTTTTCCCGTATCCTCCGCGTGTCTGGGGTATATCTCGTGTCCTGAGGCTTCTCTGTCCCTTTTTTCTTCGAGCTAAGTCCTTTGTGCACATGTGCAAGTGTCTGTTGTCAATTCAGAGTAATTATTAATGCATGTTCGATATTAGTAGACGGTTTGTTCATTTCCTTTTCAAAATCTCATCAACAAAAGGGAAATTGATAAACAGAAAATGCAGATATTATATACTACTCCATGTCAATAACCAAAAATGAAATGCAGAAATGTATCAAAGCGGCACAATGGCCCGAGCAAAACCTAAAAAGTATCAAGGCACACTCGCCCCGAAAGTCAAAAGGCACGCAGGCCCTATATCCAAAAGTCAAGTATCTACTGTATCAAAGTATCGAAATCAAAAGACAGCAAAATAGACTGAGGCTCTGTGATAGCCCTCAGTCGTCAAAAAGGTCCTCGTCGTCGTCGTCCTCCTCGCTCTCTTCCATCTCTCGTGGGTCCATCCGGAACCTAGGGTCGTCTGCGGAGTCAGAGCCACTGCTGAGGGACGTATCCTCCTCCTCTTCTTCTGCTTCTTTCTCCTCTCTTCTTTTCTTTTGCGAAGGCCCCTCAGCAGGCCTTTTCTCCGCGGGCCTCTTCCTTAGTTCTCGGCAGAACTGGAGCTCCTCGCTGCCCGGGGTGACCTGCACTCCCCTCTGAGCGCTCGCCGCTGGTCGGGAAGAGCTCGGTGCTATCTTCTTTTGTGGAGGTGGCCTCATGCTCTTCCTTCTAGGAGCCGCCCTAGCTCGTCCCTGCATTGCATTTAACTTTTTAGCATCAGTTGTACATATTGCATATATATATGTTGAGATGTTGAAAGCAGGTCATATTCTATGAAAAGGCAAAATAGGAAGTTATACTTGAGGCTGCACAACAGGAGCAGGAACCGGAGGTGGATATTGAAGCCGTAGCTGAGCGCCGCTCGCTATTTTGTGAAACTCCTTCTCCATGGCCTTCATCAGGCGCACCGCCTCTCGCACCCACTCCATCGGGGCCTGTATCACAATTTTGACCAAATCAGAATGCAAATCAAATGTATATGTCAAAGGTGAAGTAAGGAAAGTGCAAAGGATGAAAGCGTATCATACCGGCCCTATAATCTCTTCTGGCTCTCTCCTAGCGGGCTCGAACTGAACTGTGGCCTCCTCTCCTTGCGTATCTCACACAGCCAGCGTCCAAGAAAGTCGAGGAAGGCCTGTCGCTGTAGCGTGTCCGCACCTCTCCCTCGAGCGAGCAATCCTGCTGCCCTGGCCACGCCTTTCCTTTCCGGCCTCCCTAGCCTCAATCTCCATGCTTATATGCTCCATCACCCCCAGTGGTCTCGCCAAGTACTGCCTCCGGTAAACAGCATAGTCTCGCTCAGGTCGCAAGAGAGCAATAAAGTCTGTCGGGACGGTGAAGCGCTGCAGCTCGGCCAACGTGTACTGGTCTGTATGTGAAGCACGAGGCGGAAGTGGCCTGGGCGTGACAAACTCCGAAGACTCAAGTGACTGCTGTGTCACTCGGTCGCCTAAGTATCACTGCCACCCAAAGGCTGACTCAAGCAGCATGCGGCTCGCAGCTACCACTCTGCTCTGGGCAAGATACTCCGGCTCAGCCCCTGCAGTCCTCCAAGGGTCCCACTCCACCTGCAAGCAATCAACAATCAGGCAACAAACAGTCGATCAGCGACAGTATTGAAGCAATTCAAAGGCAATAATAAGTGATAAAAGCTGTGTTCTACCTGAGTGCCTGACAGCTCATCGAGGTACGCCCGGAAGGCCTGAAGGCTACCTCTCGACTTCTTCTTGCCCCTGTATAGTGGTCCCCACACCAAAGCACGAGGAAGCATCTTCAAATCCGGGCATTAGTTCTCCGGGGGGTACATCTTCAGCACCTCATATGCCCATAGCTGCAAGTTCAAACAGTCAAAGCATCAATACAACAGTCATAAGTCTAAGAAAAGGGAAATGCTCAGAAAATGAAGATACAAGTTTGTTTTCTTACCTCCCACACCCTCTAGTAGCCGGCAATCGCCTTCTTCCTTCGAAGAGAACTCTCCCATGAAGCTATAGCATGTCCCCAGAGTAGCCCTTCCCCAATCGTATCTAGCAGCTGCGCGCAAGTCAAAAAGGGCTAGTAAATAAGCAAGGTGCACTGTAGATCGCTTGTTAGGGTACAGCGAGGCCCCGAACAAGTACAACAAATAGGCTCTCGCCATCTGCTCCTCCTCCTGCTCTGAGGCTGGGACCCTGTCCTTCAGATACCAGTGGAACTGGTCGTGAGGGATCGTCTCTGAAGTACCCACGGGCTCATGACCTAAAAACCACTGCAGCGCCACCTTACAACTATGAATCCCCGAGTTGAATGGGATAGGCTCTCCTCCTACCCTCAAGCCAGTCAAAGCTGCAAAGTCCGTCGGAGTCACCATCATCTCCCCAATCGGCAGGTGGAAGGTGTTGGAGGTATCCCACCACCTCTCAGCCAATGTCGTAAGTAAGGCATGGTCACTTATCGTCGTCGTCAATGTGAGGATAAACGGCCTGAACCCCGCAGCATCAACTAAAGACCTAACCCGCTCGGGCAATCCTTTGTATAGCTTAAGGGAACTAGCAGGACCGCTGTGCCCTCGCGTACTACCCCGTCCTCTCTGCACATCACAAAAAGCGCAAATGGACAAGAACTCATCAGCATGTATAGTATGATAAACAGTCGAATCAAGAACAGTTCAATGCAAGATTCAAAGCGTCTTGAGCATTTCACAGTCACTGCAAAGCTTTCAGTTATTTCGGGGTCGAATCAAGTTATGAACATATTGTTAGTCGAATCAAGTTTTTGAAGCATCCTATTTCGTCGATTCTCTTCTCAAAGGAGCATTGTTCAGTCGAATCAAGTAAACATGACATCTTATTAATCGAACTCAAGTCCTACGTTATCAAGTCAATGTAATTTATGGTCGATTCAAGTTCATTTATCACAGTTCTTATCCGAATTATAAGTCATCTACGGTCAAGTTCAATCACTTTTTCCAAATTCAACTTGTTGAATCAAGCTCTAAGGTACGAGTGTCGCCATGTTATCACGGTTCGTGCCCAATAAGCTACATGTGGTGCAATGATGAAGGATTGAATGTTGAGAGCAAGATCAAGAGAATACCTGCGCCCAGTCTGTGGACAAGTGTCTCTCCGATCTCTCAGAACAAGCTCTGCATCGTAATCATCGCGGTGAGGGATGTAGCTCTCGAACCCGGAGGGTATGAACAAGTGTGGCTCCGGAGGGACATAGGCCCCTGCCTCGAACGCCGCGCGAGTTGCAGCCCGTATAGCCTCTGCCCTTGTCACTGCCCGCTCGCGAGCCAAGCCACTTATCTCCTGGGCTTCCTTGGCTGCCTCTGCCTCCTGTACGAAGGCCTCCTCCTCCACTCTAGCCCCCTCGGCCTCGGCCCTCAGGAGCTCCTCCTCCTGGGCCTGCGCTATCTGCCTCTGCCTCTCCTCTCGGGCAGATACTCCTCTGTCACGAACTCCGCGAAGTCTCCGCACGTAACGGGTACATGCGCCGAGGACCCCGCTGCTGGCCTAAACTCAACCGGCTCTGTGGGTATCCCCCTAGAGGCCCCCTCCTCAAATGCCAGATCCTTACCCTTTGCCGGATCTCTTGGCGGAGTCCAGGTCTCATCATCACCAACACCACCGCCGCTACTTGCCACCGTCGACCCCAGCCAAACCCATAGCGGTCACTACCAGGCCCTCTACTCCACTCTGAAAGTCCAAGCAGTGCACCCGTGGGCCCCTCGTTTCAACAGGGCTTGGCGTACGCCCCGCCGTCCTTGGCGTACGCCGCCCGTCGCCACCACCCGCCTCCGCTGCATGGCCGCCATTGGGTCGTCGCCGTCCGGGACCTCTGCACCTGTGCTCGATATACTTCCTCCCGTGCTTTGATTGTCGATCGGAGCCCCCGAGGCCTCAATTTCGTGCCTTGGCCGAGTCTCGTCTCCACCGCCGCCGTTCCCACCGCTGCCGCCGCCTATTTCTGCCATGGATGAATATGGGTAAGTGGATTTCGGAGGAGAATGTGAGAAGTTGTAAGAGTTGGGGAGGATTTGAGTGAGTTTGGAGAAGTTTGGAGTTTGAAACTGTCGAGTATGGCGGTTTCTTGTGTTTTTGCAGAAGTTTATACGACGTGGGGGTGTGCTGGGCTGGGTCTGGGCTGGATCTGGACCGGGCCAACAAAGATTCCTGCCATACGCCAGGTCTGTTACACCGTACACCACTATGGTTTGGGCCGCGGGCGAAATCCTCATTTGGATCAAAATTATCTTTCAAAATAAAGACTCGAGTGGCCCAATGATTACTGATATCCGTCGTGAGCTCATCCCTAAGCAGAGTTCTTCTCAATTTCAAAATCAACGGCGATCCGTCCGCCCAATTTCAATTCAACGGCGATCTGTCCGCCTAATTTCCAAATCAACGGTGATCCGTCCGCCTAGTTTCAATTCAACGGCGATCTCTCCGCTCAATTTCCAAATCAACGGCGATCCGTCTGACCAATTTCAATTCAACGGCGATCCGTCCGCCCAATTTCAAAATCAACGGTGATCCGTCTGCCCAATTTCAATTCAACAGCGATCTGTCCGTCCAATTTCAAAATCAATGGCGATCCGTCCGCCCAATTTCAAAATCAACGGCGATTTGTCCGCCCAATTTCAATTCAACGGCGATCTATCCGTCCGATATCAAAGCAACGACGATCTATCCATCCAATATCAAATCAACGACGATCTATCCGTCCAATATCAAATCAGCGGCGATCCGTCGGCCTCATTTCATCTCCTTTCCCCAACAGAGTCGATACTTGTGTAGAATAAGTATTCCCCAGCGGAGTGCGCCCTCTACGGTAGCCCGTGCTGCCTCTCCAATACAGTTAAGCAGCAGTCCGTCCGTCTATTATATCTTCAGCAAGGGCAAACTTTCTCAAATGATCCGCTCGGCTGAGCTAAACCGATCAGGTTATTTTAAATTCATGTCTTCCTGCTCTGGATAGCCTAGAGGCGGGGTGTTTAGACAACCTTTGACGTTACTTTTACCAAATCAAATGGTACTCCAAGTGCCGTCAAAGGGGGGCTACTGTAGACACCCTATTCTGGACTGTCCAGATTAGTTCTCTTACGATCTTTGTTGCCCCAATGATGATAAAAGGTCGAAAACGTTTCGAGGTCGATAGGAAGGTTTTGAGCTTTGAGCTTTGGACATTCCCCTTTCAAACTCTTTCAAAATCCTTTTCAAATCCCTTCAAACCCTTCAAAGCCAGAGCCAGAAAAGCCCCAGCAAAACCCTACTTGCTTACGCAAGCTTTCATTTGGCGTGCGCCAGTAAACTGTCACGTGTCAGTCATCGACCATTGATTCAGTTTGACTGGCGAACGCAGGTCCCTGGCTGGCGTACGATTGGTCAAGGCCGGTCAAATCACCACTTTTCTGTCACGTGCTTAGAGCTTTGTAACCACCCCAGTACGGCAAAGAGCCTCCTGATCATTGTTTCTACAAGGGACGTCCCCCTCTCTCTCCTACACAACCCCATCACCTAGTCCCATGCATTTATGCATGGGACTCCTCCCT
This sequence comes from Rhododendron mucronatum var. ripense, assembly GCA_019656295.1. NCBI lineage: Eukaryota > Viridiplantae > Streptophyta > Magnoliopsida > Ericales > Ericaceae > Rhododendron > Rhododendron mucronatum. The sequence continues at coordinate 365,415 of BPLT01000259.1, forward strand.
CTAACTCAACCAAACCCCTAACCCAACTGATCTCAGTCCCTCTCTCCTCTATAAATTCCCCCCTTGCATTCATTTGCAAGGGGTTAACCACATTGAAGTCTCCAACTTCACTCCTTCCTCTCTTGCTCTCTACCTCTCCTCCTCCATTGAAGGTGAAAGAGAAAGAAGAGAGGTCCATTCTCTTGCACCCCATTGATATTCAGTCACCACCCGACCTCCATCTTCAACCTCAAAGCTCAAAACCACCTTCAAACCTCAACACAAAAAGGTATACCACCTTTGTGTGGCCTTCTGTTCTCGATCCCTGAGGGGAACCAGAAAAGGTTCAGGCTAGTAACCAATACTAGTCTTGGCCTTCTACTGGTAAAATAAAGCAATCGTGTGAGACGAAACATGGCGCATGCCAGTCCTTGAGGCCGTACGCCAGTATGGCGGTACGTGCACTACTGGCGTGGGGATCATGGTTTGTCTGTCCTCTGTCTGTATTTCATGTTCATCACCTCCTTAGCATGCTAAAAAACCAGTCTGATAGCTTTTTGTAGCCTAAATTTGTTTGCTGTAATTTCCATTAACTGTTTCTTTCTTGCTTTAGAGGGCCCTTGGGTTACTTCTGGTCATGTTTTAGAGCCCAGGTGATGTAAAGCCAAACACTGGACAAAAGGCAAACCTGGCGTACGGACTCTCAAGAGTGGCGTACGACATGTAGGCTAAGATTCAGTGCCTGGCCCTTGCATCATAGTTCAATCCTGGCCTCTTATCATTTCCCCCACTCTGTTTATGGGGTTGCTTGTCTATTTTTATATCTCCAGGCTATTTCTTGTACTTGTATCTGTAGATATGATCACCTTATAAACTGTGTGGTTTGTCCTGGGTGTGCACAGGTCCATTCCAGAGCCCAGAGGGTTGAAAACAAAGACTATGAATGTAAAAGGTTAGTGTACGCCAGTGTTTGGGTGGCGTACGCAGGCCATGGTGGCGTGCAGAGGCTTGCCCACTGCATGCCAGTGTGTTGCCTGCTCACACACCTGAAAAACAGGGCACACCATCTCATTGAAACTGCTCTCAGTGCTTGTTTTCAATCTATGTTCTTTTATTGATTCACGCAAAATCATCATAAACATTTTGTGATATAAAACTACAAGCTGTTACAGTTTTAATCCCCATTATCTGCTCCCCCGCCCTAACTGGCTAAAAGATGATCAAATGAGAGAAAAACGCAAACGTTTTACAAAATGCCTGAGTAGAGACCGATCTCTGGATTAGGCGAGAGGGGTGCCATAAAACCCTTCCCCTCTGGTAACCTGGCTCCCGAACCTCAGATATCGAAGGTGACGATGGACCGGTCTACGCCTTTTTCAAAATCAAATAAACGTAGCAAGCGTTTTCGAGTTTGGTTCCTTGGGTATTTCTTCGCTAAAACCCGAGTGGCGACTCTGAATCGAAGCGTTTCGCAACGCTTTTCAAAGAGGGCCGCACCCAATTTTTGAAACCACAAAATCCAAAATTTTTGGGGCGCGTGCCCACACAGATATTCAGCTTGATTCAACTTCAAGACCTCATGAGTTTTGTTCCTGCTGATCCTCATCCCAAGTATCTACTTCACTACACCCAAATATTTCATGGCAAATTTCTTTGCCAACTGTTGTTTCAGCTTATATTTCTCCTGTAAATAAGACCCAACCACAAGCATATCATATATACTCAAGTACATCTTTTAAGGTAACAACAATGATCTGCGTTGCATCTAGTGTAGCTGCTGCGCTGCATGACCCCTCAAATTTCTTGTAACACTGTGTGGGAGCCCATTTCAACCCGTATAAGCTCTTCTTAAGCCTACACGCTAACTCTTCTTTGCCCTTCTTAATGAAGCCAACAGGTTGCTTCATGTAGATTTCTTTATCCAAGTCACCATGAAGAAACATAATGTTGACATCCAACTGCTCAAGGTAGAGTTTTTTTGTAGCCACCAAACTTAATACCACTAGGATAGTGGTTATCTTCACAACTGGGAACAATATCTCCATATAATCCACCCCTTATTTTTGTTGGAAGCCCTTTACAACTAATCTGGTTTTGTACCTTTTGCTGCTACCACTTTCCTACTTGACCCAATAAACCCACTTGTTCTGTAAAGCCTTCTTCCTAGCTGGAAGCTTAGTCAACTCCTAAGTCTCATTCAAGTGGAGAGAATCCATCTATTCTAGCATAGCACGCTCGAAATTCACAGAGTCGCCGAGTTGTAAAGCTTTGTCATAGCATGACAGTTCCCCATTATCTATCAAAAGCAAGTAATAAAATGAAAAAAGAAACTTCAGATTATGTTTCGGTGCATACCATGGCTGATCTCCTCAACATGATAACCAGCGAGCTAGACTCTATCTTCGTATCTGCCCTAGATTGTTCACCTAAAATTGCCTAAAACCCTGTCCCATCTGAACCTGTGAAGACATGTGCAATACTTTCATTTTTAGTAAAATTGAGCTCTGATTTACTTTGGTTATTTAATTGACGTGATCAAACGGGTCGACATGTCGTATTGTATGGGACGTTCAATAGATGGTTAAACTTTGAATTCAACTTTGAGAACTAGGGAAAAAACAATCGTTTGGGTACTATCGGTACTTCAATAATGATTTTAGGGAAATGATATTGGCACTCCAAAAATTGATGTAGGCACTCCAAAAAACAAAGGAGAGTGGTTTTGGAGTTACACTGATTTTGGAGTGCCTGCATCAATTTTTGGAGTGCTTATATCGTTTTCCTGATTTTATTTATTGAAAATGATTATTATTTATATTGAAAATCGAGGGAGTGACAAATTGGTATTAGAGCATTAGGTTTGGAACACCTCGAGACCATGGGGAGACTTTTTGTCTCATGGTTTCAAAAATAAAATAAAGTCATTGCATTCATTTTCAAAACACATGCGTGCTTGCATGAATGGGTCATTACCTTGATATGGCATTGCATTTACATTACGATAGAATGGAGTAGAGCTATTAACCCATGTTAGGAAAGTCGGACACTTGCATCATGTAGCGATACGATTAATGCTGATAACTTTCTTCCTTACGCACTTATAGTAAGATGTCTTCGAGACGTGAAGTTAGGTGGGGTGAGACCAAGAATTTTGATCACCAGGGTCGTAGAGCATATGGGGAGAATGAGGTAAATAAGCGTACTAGGGATGAGGCAATGTTTCCTGAGATCATTGCATGTGCGAAGGGTGTTGAAATTCTGGAGGGTGTGCAGAGGGGAATGAATGTGGGGGCAACTAAATATCGAGTCGTTAACATAAGCTCATCTTTTGAGAGTGTTCAGGGTTCAGGAAGAAAGAAACTGAGGGGACCAAGTCACTTTGTTCAGGGCCAGCAGGGCCTTAATCTACCTTCTCATACCAGGACTCTGGGAGCTCTTCTTAAGCGTCAGATTGTGTGTCACTGCTGTGGTCAGACTAGTCACACTAGAGCACAATGTTCGTGGTGCCCAAGATCTTGTTTTACTTGCGGGAAGCTTGACCATTTCACGAGAAACTGTCCACAGATTGTTAGCTAGCCGCAACCCCTGAATACACAAAGGCAACAGACGGTTTGAGTGGGTAAGTCGCCAGGTAATTTTCGAAACCAAAAGAGGAAAAGGCAGAGAGAACCAAATCAGCTTTCGCAAAACTAGATTAATCTTGGACCGCCTACCTTGCCCGGAAATCAAGGAGTCTCACAGCTTGATAGACTTTGTTATGTTTGCCGCAAGCTTGGCCACTTTGCGAGAAATTGTCCATAGGGATTTAGAGCGCACGGTGAGTCGAGTTCAATGTAGCCGTGTAAGCGCACATCTAATCGACAGAAGATGTCGTTCTGCCGCTAAACTACCACCTCCTACTACCCTCTAGTTCTTAGAAAATGTTAGCGTATGGGGTATTTTCTCCCTTTTGTTGAACGACCCATTCGTTAGTCATTTCATATTAGTAGGTTATCTTGGGCCTTTATAGTTTACGTATATCGAGGAGTTGGTGGTATTCAAGACAATAGATGATGTTCTGAATGTGAATCGTAAGAATTTCTTCCTTGTTTATCTTCTTTGGTTGCCCCAGCTGAAGTCTAGTTAGAATTGTATCGCATTCTATTTTCCGTAAATATGTCGTACTGTTGGCCTGTCGTGGTTCTTGACATTTGAGTTAATTATCACAAAATCATTCTTAGCATTTCTTGGGAACAATCAAATTCTCGTGGCAAAGTATCCTATAACTCATTTGTTATTAATGACGACGAATGCCCCTCGTTTTCCTTTCGAAGTCTTATTGTTGACATTACCTTGCTTGAGATAAAGTTTGCGCGGTCAATTTAGATCCATCTATTGTGACTACCAGTGTTTACATTTGCTAGTAACTGTTATCCTATGCAAGTTTTTCTGTTGCAACTTCAGCCTATAAGACTCAATTTGTGGTCACATACTTTATGATATACAACTTCTTAGGTACCATTAAATTCGGACTTGCTGCTAATGTTGCATGCTCGGGGTGCCACCATTTATTCTGACTTCTTATATTACGAAGGCACATGATGATTTGTTCTGTAACGTTCGGCCACAACTTGTTGGAAGTTTTACCGATTTCTAGAAATGGACAAAATTTTAATTTTCGATCAAACAGTTTACAAGGGATTTGTCTTATTACTCAGTGCTTGTCCTCAATTGAAACATTTCATTTGCCAAAGTGTTATCCACTGGCTCCTTTGACTTGTAGAGCAACAACAAAGTTATGATCAGCCATTTCAAGATTTCTCGGATTATCGTAAAATGGTACTTGAGTTCATTGCCTAACCACCTTAAAGGATTTCATGTGTTCTTTGAATTCCGGATACCTTGTTACCGTTCTTTGGATTCTTGACTAGCATTGTTTGAGTTTCGGAGTTTGCTCATTTCGCTTGAGATAACAATCAAGTCCTTCTCATGATCTAAAGTGACCCAATCTAGGGCTAGAATTAATTGGTATGATTTTTAGAAGAATCAGCTTGTGTTATGGATTTGCTAGACTTCTGGATTCGCTAGACTTAGTATTGAGCAGTGCAATAAAATCTATTCGCCAACGACATTTGGAAACTCGAGAGAGACTGATCAAGCAGAGCAAGGTAAATTCGTTAAAGATTGCTAACTGCGCGAGGATGACCAAACACTACAAGAAAAATGAAAATTGGTGACGAAAAAGTGGCGACGAAATTTAATTTCATCACTGTTTTGACAACTTTCGTGACGAAATAATTTCGTCACCAATTATACATGTTTAGTGACGAAAAATATATTTTTGTCACGAAAGGTACCCATTTGGCGACAAAATATATTTTTCGTCGCCGAAAGCTTAAAAAATGTGACGAAATTATTTTTCGTCGCCAAAGATAATCATTTGGTGACAAAAAATATATTTCATCGCTAAATGAGAGCAATTTAGTGACGAAATATTTTTTTCGTCACCAAATGCTTAACTTTGGTGACGAAAAATAATTTTGTCACCATTTTAATGCTTTCAGCGACGAAATTTATGATTTGGGCTTTGTCACTAAATGTATTTCAAACATAACTCTTTACTAAAATCTCCGATTGAGATAATTCAATTTGAGTTTGAATAATAACTCAATTGCCTACAACTTTCATGCTTATCAAAATTGCTAAGTTTAATGTTTAAAGGTTCAAAATTATATTCGAAATATATTTTAATGTTAAACATATGTGTTATATATTAGATATTTCAAATATTTACTGAAAAGTGTATGTAGAGCAGTTGGTCAGAGCTTGTGCGAAAAACTCAAAGGACTCGGGTTCGAAACGCAGCAGGAGCAAGAAAGAAGGATTTCTTTTTGCATATGAAAACATCTTTTGCAACGAAAAATTTCGTCACCGATTTCTTATATTGGTGACGAAAAATTTCGTCATTGATGTGATCTATCGGTGACGAATTTTTTTGTCGTCAAAAGCATAATAAGCGAGGAAAAAAATTTCGTCACCAATTATTCACTTTTTGGTGACGAAATATTTCGTCATCAAAAGGCACTATAGGTGACGAAAAATAGATTTCGTCACCAGGTAGGAATCCTCGACAACCTTTAGTCGACAAAATTTTTTTCGTCAGCTATATTATTTGTGACGAAAAACATGCAATTTATGACGATTTTCATTCGTCACCCAATTGAATTTTTCTTGTAGTGAAAGGATTACGCCAACTGCCATCGTCATCCATAATCATTCAAGAGGGACATCGTTTGTTTCATAAAATGTCACTGCGTTGGGGTTTATCTCATTTTGGGTGGAAAGGGAAGCGTTCACCGCTAAAAAAGATGGGGTGAGTGTTAGGTATCGTGTGTGTCTATCGGATACCCAGGCAAAAACCGATGTGTAACGCCCCTAATTTTGGGTACGTTAAATAAAATATTTTATTATAAAAACAAAGCGAGTCCAGCTCGTTATTACATCATAAATCTTACAAAAGTACTTTTATTCAAATAACAGAGGGATCTAAGGTTCCTAACTACGGTTCTTCTTGCTTCCCATTCTAGCGAGTTCTTCGGCTCCGTACGCCTCCAAGGTGAAGAGATCGCCTTGTTCGTCTATCAATTCTGACATATTATACCGGCGTCACCACCCATATAATATGCCAGGGTCACCACAAGGTAACACCGTGAGCTACGAAGGCTCAGTAGTATAATCCTAATACTAGCATCGATTTCCACATGATAAGTACATAAGCAGTGATAAAAGACAATAGCGCTAACAATAGCTTTATGATTTCCGTTGGTGTCGACTCATCGTGAACCATGTCGTTATTACCCCTTTTCAAAAACACTTTTTGAACTCACCCAACCTCGGTTCCGTCGCGCCGGGTTCCCGAGTATCCTTACAATGGTTCCGCCGCGCCGGGTTCCCATTGGCACACATTTGCATTGGCTCCTCTCCGCGGATAACCAAGCTATACCTCACCATGGTTCCGCCGGTCCGGTTTCCCATGGGAACACACACAAACTCACGTAATACCCTCGAGATGGTTCTTACGTAGTTTCGAAAATATTTTCCAACCGGGAAAACACAACTTCCTTGTTAAACACACCCTAGGTGCCATGTTTCTACTTTTCTCGGTTTTCGTGTCACGTTCTCATGCAAGACTCCGCGTGTGAGACTTTACATACAAACATGCATTCAATCAAGCCTTGAAATTAACACTGCAAAATCTTCCAACTCTAGATACATAGCATGCTTGAAACATCTTGTAAGTAAAACATGCATTTTCAATTCCTTAAGATAACCTTATCTTACTTTAGTAGAACGACCAAAGTTACTTCCAAAACGTCATACAACTTATACAAAACATAGAGTTGAAATGAAAAATTACTTTATACTTGAAAAATAGGTAAGGATAACTACCTTAATCCGAAACTAGTCGGGGCCGAATAAGCTAGGTGGAATTTCTCCCGAATCTGGACCGAACTTCGGACGGCAGTAACTCGGTCAATCTTTGGCCGAATAGAGTCGTTCTTGGGTCCAAATCGAAGATCAAGAAACCCTCTACAACTTCCGTGAAGAAAGTTGATCCTAGAAACGATCTTAGGTTGGAGAAAAACGGGGGTAAAGCAAAAGACAGTAAGCTGTCTGGAAATGAAAATCCAGAATTTTCACTGAACTTCGGATGATGATATCTTGGTCATTTCTAATCCGATTGAGGTGGTTCTTGAGCCTAACTTGAAGCTCTCGAAGTTTTCTACAACTTTTCAGAAGGAAGTTGATCCTAAAAACTACTCTAAGCAGGAGAAAACGGGGGATTTTCGAAGGGGCAGTAGGCTGCCTGGAAAATCAGAAATGGTTTCTAGAGAGAAGGAAGAGCAAATGCTTGAGGTGTGAGTTGAAATGCTTGGAATGGGCCTCTATTTATAGGCAAAGCTTGAGCTCCTCCCCTCTCCCTCAATGGCCGGCCCCCCTCTCTCTCTCTTTTCCTCACTTTGACACTTGTCAAGCCAACTTTTGAAAGTTCAAAGGAGAATCCTAGGGTTGCGTGGCTAGGGTTTGTACTAGATTTTATTCTTGAACCAAATGAAGGGTGGAGATGAGAATTGTACTAGATCCAATGGTTCAAACAATTGCAAGGTGTTCAAAAGAGTACAATGGAGTTAGGATTTGGTTTGGAAGAGAAGTAATCTCAAAGATTGGAAGTACAAAGTTGATTCAATGCCAAGTACACAACAAATCTCCCTCCCTCTCTTCCTCCCATCCGGCCCCCCCTCTCCTCTCTCTCTCTCACGGCTCTCTCTCCTCTCTCTCCCTCTCACTCTCTTGTCAAGTACATATATATATGTATGCATGTGTTGTATTGGAAGGAAAATAAATAAAAAAGTAGTTCTTCGGTACAAAAGATCAAAGGTAGCTTTAAGGCCTAGGATTTGTCCACCAACTAATTAAATAGGCATAGGGTTTTCTAGGTCATATTCTAACCATCTAAGTACTAATATATATATACACATATATACTCATGTACAATTGGTGGTTAGAATCCCCATTAAAGAATAATAAAGGGTACTTTGAGAATATTAGTACCATGTACTTTTTAATTAAAGTATTAAGTACTTTGCCACATGGGTTTAAGAAAAGGATTAGTTTAATAATCCCATGGTACTTTGAAAGACTCACCCTATTATCCAATGGGTAAAATTTCCCCTAACTTCTATTATCCAATGGATAATAGCTATTAGGTTACTTTTAATATTACAATAATGGAAAAGTACTTTAAAGTAAGTATACTTTTTAATATAAACAAATAGAATGCTATTATCCAATGGGTAATAGCTTCCCTAACCATTATTGTCCAATGGACAAAGAATATAACCAATTTGACTAAAAGAAAAAGAATATTAAAATTCTAAGTCTAGGGTTCAAAAGGGTCAAAAGTTCCAATGAGGGGCAAAACGGTCATTTTGCAGTGACTAGATAGCTTCCTAGTTTAGTTTCTCCAACCGGAGGGTCAGAAACTAACTAGACTTGCTAAGTAGGACTAAAGTGCAAGAAATGAAAGTCCAGGGGCTAAAGCGCAGAGAAATCAAATTTGAAGGGTAAAAACGTAATTATTTAAAGGCAAATCCAAGTAATAAAATATAAAATTCAAATATTTAACGAATTTTTTAACGACTGAAAATCAGGGTCGTTACACGATGAAATTTAGTTAGAAAGGGCGCTTGATCACCGCTCCTTCTAGATGGAGGTCTCGGGAAGTCAATTGAATTATCGGGTTACATTTAGAGACAAGATTATTATGCATGGATAGATAATTGGACATAGAAATTTTGCAATAATGGGAAGTTTGGAAATTGTTTACCGTTTGACATTGCCATTGAAACTTTCATGTATTCGTGATGCGCACTATGTATAGATATTGAGGAAGTACGAAACGAATCCATTACATGTGTTAGAAAGGTCCGAACTTGAGTTAGAAGCTGACGTGTCCCGTGGTAAGGAACCGATATGTATCATAGATCCGCGATCAAGTGTGTAGAGGTAAGACAATACCATTAGTGTGAGTCCTCGTGGGAAAAGGAGGACAAAGTTACAGGGAAATATCCGCATTTGCTTCGGTTTGATCGATGTGAGTTTTTGGTTTGCAGTTTTGTGATTATGGAATCGTTGCATGATATCTGGTGTTATGGTTTTTGCATAGATGTGCGATATGTGACTTGGTTTAGCAAATTTCGAGGATGAAATTTTTATAAGGTGGGTAGAATGTGAAGACCCGTGAAATAATTTCATTTTTAGTAAAATTGAGCTTTGATTTACTTTGGTTATTTAATTGATGTGATCAAATGGGTCGACATGTCGTACTGTATGGGACGTTCGGTAGATGGTTAAACTTTGAACTCAACTGTGAGAATTGGGGAAAAATCAATCATTTGGGTATTATCGGTACTTCAATAATGATTTTATTTATTGAAAATGATTATTGTTTATGTTGAAAATCAAGGGTATGATAGAACCTGTCTCATTTGCCTGGTCAAAACTCTACTCAACCCATTGATATCTAGAAGATCCTCCAACTCAAAGTACTTGGATGTCTCCCTATTCTTAGTAGAACTTCCATTGTTTTGTCTGCTATCTCTGTCTTTGTGCGACACCAACTCAATGAATACAACATCCCTATTTCTCATTATCTTTCACTCTTTCTCATCGCAAAAAAGATAACCAAAACTTGTCACCGCCGTACCCAATGAACGTGTGTAGACACCTTATTCTGGACTGTCCAGATTAGTTTACTTACGGTCTTTTGATTCCCCAATGATAAATAAGGTCAAGAACATCCCGAGAATGCTAGTGCGTTTGAGCTTTGAGCGTTCCTGAAAGCCCTTTCAAATCCCTTCAAATCCTTCAAGCCAGAACCAAAAGGCCTCAGCAAAACCCTATTCGCATATGTTGGTAAATAATTGGCGTGCGCTGATAAACTGCCATATGTTAGTCATCGGCCGTTGACCAGGTACTTACTGGCACACGCAGGTTTCTAACGGGCGTACGCTAGTCAATGCCACTCAAATCACCTTTATTCAACCACGTGCACAAGACTTTTGGGCCACCCAAAACCCTGTACATTCGTTTGGTGGGTGGATACTTGCAGGGAATGTTGCCCCCTCTCTCCTACAACTTCCATCACCTTGTCCCATGCATTTAAGGCATGGAGACTCTCCCTCGAAATCCAACCAGCCAGTTTAGCTTGTTATAACCCCCCTCACCTTCACTCCTTGCCCTATAAACACCCCCTTGCATTCATGTGCAAGGGGTTACCAACATAAAAGCTCTCAAGTCTTTCTTCTCCTTTCTTCCTTGGCTTCTTGTTTGCTCTTCTTCCACTCATTGAAAGAGTAAACAAGCAGCCCCTTTCATACACTACCCACACCCAAACACTCATCATCCATCCCTTAAACCCTCAAGTTCAAGGCTCAAACACACCATCAAACTCAACACCAAAGGTATATCAACTTTGCAAAGCTTTCTGTTCTGACCCCTGAGGGGCGCTGGCAGGGACAAAGCTGGTGATCAATACCAGTCCGGGCCCCAAAGTTGGCAAGGTTTCAAAACCTGTATATAGCTAACAGTGGTGCACGCCAGTAGTATTGAGCCGTACACCAATCATGGTTGTACTTGCAGTACTAGCGTGGGATCAATGCTTAATTTTTTGTTCTTTTTCTTTTATTTTATCACTTTGTTGCATGCTAAAAACAAGTTTACAGCTTTCTATATTTAGAACTATGTAGTTGTAGTATTCAATATGTGTTTCTGTTATTTTGGACTACCTCTGGGATCCTTCTGGTCGTGTTCCAAAACCCAAAAAGTGTAAAGCCAAGCACTGGATAAGAAGAGATAACTGGCGTACGGTATCCTGTTACCGGCATACAGCAGTCATACCTTATCCAGTGGCTGGCCATTGCATGGCAACTAGGCCTTGGCCTTTGTTTATTCCCCTACACTATTTATGGGGTGTTCTGTTTATTTTATGGCTCTAAAGTCATTTCAATTGTCTGTAACTGTATATATGTTCTGTTTCATAAACTGCGTGGTTTGTCCTGGGTGTGTGCTAGTCCTTTCCAGAGCCCAGATGGTTGAAAAAAGAGCTATGAGTTTAGACTTACTGTTGTACGGCAGTCTTGGAGTGGCGTGCATAGGTTAGGTTTGCCTGTAGTGGTTCGGCCAGTGTATGCAGATTTTCTTCCTGCACATGTTACTCTGGACCAGTGTGTTCCAGTCTGTTTAAAACACTCATAGAAATCCGTTTTTGATCTATACTAATTGTTTCAATAAAGCAAACATGCCATTTTATCACATACTGCAAACTTCTTACCACTTTAATCCCCTTTAACTGTTTCGCCACCCTAATTGGCTAAAAAATGATTAATGAGAGAAAAATGCAAACGTTTTACCAAACGCCCGAGTAGATTCGGATTGGGCGAGAAGGGTGCCATAAAATCCTAACCCTCTCATAACTTGGCTCTCGAACCAAGGTGATGACGGACCAATCTATGCCTTTTTCAAATCAAACAACGTAGCAGACATTTTAAGTTGGATTCTTTGGATGGTTTACTGCAAAACCCGAGTGGCGACTCTGAATCGAAGCGTTTCACCGCGTTTTTCCAAGAAAGGGCGCACTCAATTTTAAAACCAGATTTTCAGGAGTGCGTGCCCACAACGTGCACTTTTGTTACTTAGCATCTAGCTTGTCCCTGACTTTGTAACAAATGTGGACATAAGAAACGCAATCAAAGGCTTTCAAGTGTGAGAGATTTACCTCTCTTTTACTCCAAACCTCCTCTGGAATACTCAAGTTCAATGTAACTGAAGGCCTATGATTAATTAAGAATGCTACTATGCTTATCACATTTGCCCAAAACTCTTTGGCATGTATCTGCATGCTACTAGCACACACCGTCAATGTCCTATTCATCTTTTCTGCGAGGTCATTCACTCGAAAATGTCTTCGATAATTCTGAATAGAGCACAAGCTGTCTTGAATTCTCTCAACTCATACTCTCTACCATTGTTTGACCTCAGATACTTCACTTTTAGATTTGTCTTGTCCTCAACCTAAGCTTTCCACTTCGTGAAGATCTCATAAAGCTGTGACTTGTACTTCATGAAGTATACCCATACCTTTCTCGAGTAATCATCGATAAAGGTAACAAAGTACTGAGAACAACCAAGAGAAAACACAGAACTTGGACCCCGTACATATGAACAAGCTTCAACTTGTTAGGCTGGAGAGGTCTGCCACCCTTTTGAGAACTGACTTGCCTTTTCTTGTCAAAGATACAATCTTCGCACATGTTAAAGTTTGCTAACTCAAGCCCTGGTAATTTTCCATGTGTCTGCATAACCTTTACTCCCTTCTCGCTCATGTGTCTCAACCTACTGTGTCACGAAGCTAAACTCACCTTGATATCCACCATAGTAAGTGCATTCTCTAACTACAAGGAATATTACATTAGGTGACGAATGAAAATCGTCACAAATTGCATGTTTTTCGTCACAAATAATATCGGTGATGAAAATAAATTTGTTGACTAAAGGTTGTCGAGGATTCCTATCTAGTGACGAAATCTATTTTTTCGTCACCTATAGAGCCTTTTGACGATGAAAAAATGACTTGGTGACGAAATTTTCTTCGTCACCTATTGTGCTTTTTGATGATGAAAATTTTTGTCACTTATTCATCGTGAAAGATGACCCATCGGTGACGAAATTTTTCATTGCCAATATAATAAATCGATGGTGAAATTTTTTGTAACGCCCCGATTTTCCACGGAATTTCGGAAGCATTAACCCTAAAATACACTGAATTTTATAAACTACTAGGCCCCTATTTGTCGTTATACAAAATTTACATTTAAAAAAATACAAAAAAATAAATCTAACATTTATTTAAATGTCTTCAGAGCAACTCTAGTCTTGATACAGACCTCAACCATACTCGGTCTTCGCTCTTGGTATTCCTCATGTGTCAAAATAGCTCCAGCAATGAACCCTGCACCCTCTGGCAAATTGATCGCTGAAGCAACCGATCTACCAGGATACAAACGTATCCGCGAGTGATAATTCACCTAGTAGAATAATCCCAATTCTACCACCCCACCCCTCCACTCTATAATTAGCAAATCAACAAGATAATAATTCATAATACGTAGAAGGTATAGGGTAATAACACATCGTCTTTTTCTTTACTATCCATCATCTTACATGTAATCTAAGGATTCTCTCCACGAGATCCTTTCCTCCCACATCCACTAACTACAATCGTCTCATGGGTCCATCCTTCCTCTTGCTTATCCTGCACTAGGGTCTTAAGTGAGCACACCTAAGTTATATACCTAGCATGTTCTCACTTAAGACCATAACAGGAGGATCGAATCATCCCATGACGTATCACACATTACGGTCGGACATCCACTACCCCACGCTAACTATAACCGTCTCATGGGACCCATTCCCTTCCTCGAAGAGAAACTTCCCATGACGAATCATACATTAGCATCTCACTAACTATAATCGTCTCATGGGACCCATTCCCTTCCTAGAAGAGAAACTTTCCATGACATATCATACGTTAGTGTCACAACATTTCTCAACACTGGGCCCCGCAGGTAACCCTTTTTCATCACCATGGCTCAAATCACAATCCACACACTCACACTTCCAACATTTTACCATTTTTCCTTTACTTAACATCGTCTATGCGAGTCACTACTCGTAACCACCCAGGAATCTAAGTCCATTCTAGCACGTATAATATGATACAATCAACAACAGCTCAACATGATACATTTTAGTGAGACAACAATATAACAATTGATAGGTGCAAATAATTAAACACATATGAGATTTGGATTGGGCCAATGCCTTCTTGGGTTGCTTAAAATTTTAATGAACGTCTCTGTTCTTTAATCGATTTGTTAAACTTAGGATTTAATTAACAATTTCATAAACCCTTGAGTTTTGTTAGTAATCTATTATTTCTCCAAATTCTGTTGTAAGTATATAATTAAAAAGAAAGAACCTAAAGCTCATTAAAGTCTGGTACAATTAATGTAGTTTTACTAATCTACGTAATCTACGTGGTTGTTCTTATTGACTTTATTTCTAACTTACAGTAAGTAAGTTCACTACTAACAAATTTATTCTTTTACCATATAAGTACAACTAACTTACGTAATGAGTATTCGTACTTTATTATTATACCAGAACACATTTTGTTTTCATTTGTTTTACTAAAAACAAAAATAACTAAATAAATAAAGATATATATATATATATATATATTTTTTTTGTTTTTACACTAGCTTTTACTTAGGTTAATCATATCATAGCTTTATTAAATATGTACTATTATATATTTCTTAAGTGCAGTATTAACATTTAAACATCCATTATTTTATTTTTTTAGAACTTAATTATTACTTCTAAACATGCAAAACAGAATGTGAAATTTCGAAGCAAAACAAGAGAATACTGATTTCGGCCGTGCAATGTCAGAATTATTTTCTAATCATTTTCTTTCTCTTTAATACATAAAAAGAATAATACGTAAATATTTAATATACTTAGGAGATGGTAGGATAAAGATTAATCTACCTTAAATCCGGCCGAAAAAGCGGGTGCTAGTTTGCGGACGATTTCGGTAAAATGAAAAAGACGGCAACGACAGCGGGGGACTCGGGGTTGACTCAAAATGATTGAAAGGTGGTTTGTGGATGCTTGGTGATGTAGTGGTTGATTGGGAACTTGAATATGATGTACAGAGGGATTTTATGTAGAAATCTGCTTCTCTCTCTCTCTCTCTCTCTCTCTCTCTCTCTCTCTCTCTCTCTCTCTCTCTCTCTCTCTCTCTTTTCTACTTTTCTAGACTCAATAATAGAATTGGGAGTGAAATAATATACTGGTGTTCAATTTTTGGATTTATGTGGGTATGTATAATGAGAGAGAATAAGGTAGTGAGAAGGTGAGAGGATAAGTGTGGAAGTGGTGGAATGGAGAAAGAGAGTGAAAGAGAGGGATACTGATAATTTTAAGAGGGATAGGGGACAAGTGCCACATTTGGTGGGAGTTTTCTTTAATTCTAATGTATGTGGCGCGTTTATGTATATGGTGAGAATGTATGTGGACACGTTTATGTATAGGGTGAGAATGTATGTGGACACGTTTATGTATAGGATGAGAGAGAGAGAGAGAGAGAGAGAGAGAGAGAAATAGGGGAACAAAATCCCTTAAATGTGGGGTGTAGTTTGAAAGATAAAGATGGAGGTGGTAGAGTGTGAGACGGAAGTGGAGAGTTAGTTTGAATAGAGTTTTAGTTAGGGTTTAGATAGGAAAGATAAGAGATGAATATGAATCCTCGATTCCCTGTATATCTAAAGTATAAATATATGTCTTAGACAATAGTGTAAATAATATCAATAGTACACATAATAATATATTTTAATTATTAAATCTAATTAATAATTGAATTAGGAATTTAACAATATAAATTTGTATTTAAAAAATTGGGTCGAAAATCCGGGTCGTTACATTTTTCGTCACAGAAGACATTCTCATATGTGGAAAAAATCTAACCTTCTTGCTCGTGCTGGGTTTGAAACCCGAGTATCATAACTTTTGCACAAAATCTTCAACCAACTATATCACACACAATTTTCAATATATGTTTGAAATATCTAACATATAACACATATATTTAACATTAAAATATATTTCAAAACGCATTTTGAAACTTTAAAATAAACATGAAAGCTGTAGCCCATTGTGTTATTGTTTAAACTCAATTTAAATTATCTCAATCGGAGTTCTGAGCAAAGAGTTATGCCTGAAATATATTTGGTGGCAAAGCGTTATACATAAATTTCGTCACCAAAGGTATTCATTTGAAGACGAAATAAATTTTTTTTGTTGCTAAAAAAGAAGACTTTTGTCACCCAATAGTTATCTTTGGTGACGAAAAAAATTCCGTCTTGAGTTTTATGCTTTCAATGACGAAATTTTATTTCGTTGTCAAATAGGTAGATTAGGTGACGAAAATATCTCTTTCATCGCTAAATAGTTATAATTGGTTACGAAATAATTTCATCACGGAAGTTGTCAAAATAGTGAAGAATTTATTTTTTCGTCGCCAAATGTACTTATTAGCGACGAAATTACATTTCGTCACAAAAATGTACTTTTCTTGTAGTGTTAAATTTGAAGTCAAATGATGAGTATCACTCTTTTTATCCACTCTTTTTATCCCGTGCAACCACCAGAGTACCATAAGAGACTTTCCATATATTTCCTGTGAATGTTGAGGTATAACCTTTTGCTCTCAGTTGACCAACTGAAACATGATTCCTCTTCACCCGCAAAATATGTCTGACATCTTTCAAGCACCACTTATAATTTTGTCTCAATCTGAACACATCCCCCTTTCCCACGATAATACATGGCTAATGGTCACTTAAGTATATCTGGCACATATTTCTTCAGAATCCCCTGTTAGCAATCGTGTGAACTAAGGCATCCAAATCAATTACCTATGACTTAGCAGTATTGTACATCGAAAGAATAAGTGCATCTTGCAAAATGTGAGCCAGCTCACCATGATTTTTCTTTGGAGTCTTGCAAATTGATGACATGTGAAAAGCTATTTTTACTCAAGTTTTAAAGGCAATCTCTAGACATTTTATTTCTAAAAAACTATTTGATAATTTATTCAAGCAACATGTTATACTTTTTCTATTTATAATTTATAAAAAGTTATAACAAACTCTTTTATAACTTGTTTTAGTTTGCTTAAAAAAATAAATTTAAAATGCTATACTAAAAAACTTCTCTCTCCGTCCCCTTTTAAGAGTCCTGCTTCATAATTTCAACTTATTAAAAAGACATTATCATTATACCTTTCGCATCAATTTTTTCCTCCACTTTCCCTATTTACCCATCATCATTACACTTTTACTCACTGACTTTTCAAAATGGAATCTACTTTTAGGGACAAAATCGACAATGCACCAACTTTTACCCACTAACTTTACAAAATGGACACTTATTAAGGGACAACCCAAAATGAAATACCGGATTCTAAAAAAGGGATGAAGGGAATAAGTTATAAAGCGCAAGAAAATATGGCCGTGGTGTGATTCCTTCAACTAACCACGACGTTAATACGCTTTTAACTTTCTTGATCAAACTTTTTTATCTACCAGATATTTGACGAGGTATTCGTTCACTCCGGTTGTTAATTATTCATGAGGCACGCCTGAGAGAGTGTTCCATTTCCACCATTGTTCTATTTTGTTTTTCTCTTAATTCCTTCCTATCCAATAGAATGGTTTCGTTTCCTTGCTTGACTTTAAAAGTAGAGCCTTTTTTCCGAGCAATTAGATAGTTATCCACGTGTTGAACATGCGGTGGGACAGGACTAATTTTGATTCGCTTTAGACTATAGTTCGTTAATTAATATGAACACGTGCCCAAAGACGGGTCCAGGGCAAATAAGCCGGATTGGAACAATCACCCTACTCACGCTTCACATTTTCATCAAAATTATAGTAGTGTTTCAAAAAAAATTAAATTATCTAGGTTCGCCCGCCCAAACATTGTTTCAAACAATCCGACAACCTCCCAATCAGAAGTTTCTGAAAAAATAATACTATTTTTAGCAATACTTTAGTTTATAAGGATGTTGTTTTTGTTTTTAAAATGGATAAGAGCATAAATTTACATGCAATTATAATTGTAGAGGACCATACGTTGATTGATTAAAAATATGTATTGGTAAGCATTTTAATTCTCTTTTTATCATTTGTTTAAGTAAGATTATAAATATCACTTCAATGTTACAAATTATAGTACGCCGATCAAACTTTAAAATCCTGTGTTTGTCCGTCCACTTTAAATTCTGTAATTGTTGTGTTACTCAGCACTAAAATGTTTTTCAAACAAATTTTATCTTCCTTCTCCTCACTCTCTCGCCGTTAAAAATATTATCAAAAGCATGCAAACATGTAGACTTACATATATAATGAAGTGCAATGGATATTTCGAGCGATTACCCAGCAAAATACTATGGGTGTTCTAGTGGTGGAGCTTTGGGTTCTTAATTTGCTGGTCCAGGGTAATTAGAACAAACACGAATATTAATCAGGCAGTTGTATCACAAAGGAAACAGGCCATATATATGGAGATTTTTGCTGCATCGATCGGTAGTCCAAGTTTTTACCAACCACAGAGGGCTAAAATCTCTTCAAAGAAAACAATTTATATTTGCGTCTCAGTTTGATATTTTGTAAATTCATTATAGATAAATATTGTAATATCCATTGATAAATATTGTAATATCCACTGTCAGGGACAAACCTGTAACGCCCCTAATTTTTAGGTACGTTAAAAGGATAATTTATTACAGAACTTAAAGAGAGTCACTGCTCATTATTATAACATAACTCTCGTAAGAGTATTTTAAACACAAAATAGGAAACTAGGGTTCCTAACTACTGCTCCGCTTGATCCTCCATCCTAGCGAGTTCTTCGGCTCTGAACGCCTCCAAAGTGAAGAGTTCGCCATGTTCATCTATCAGATCTGACATATTATACCGGCGTTGTCACCCATATAATATGTCAGGGTCACCAAAAGGTAACACCATGAGCTACAAAGGCTCAATAGTATAATCCTACTGACTAAACCTTAACCTATGAACAAGAGATCATAATAACAACGATTCTACATAAATCATTCATATTGACAAACAATTAATCAAATCCACATTCCTTATTCAAACTAACGTTGGTGTGACTTTTCTGACTCACCATGGACCCGGTCGTTATTTCCACTTTTTTTTCTTTCCAAAACTCCTTTTTAACTCACCCAACCTCGGTTCCGCCGTTTTGGGTTCCCAAGTATCCTCACAATGGTTCCACCGCACTGGGTTCCCATTGGTACACAATTGCATTGGCTCCTCTCCACGGATAACCAAGCCACACACCCAACCTCGGTTCCGCCGCGCCGGGTTCTCGAGTATCCTCACAATGGTTCCACCGCACCGGGTTCCTATTGGCACACGCACGCACACACATCTCACATAATGCCCTTGAAATGGTCATTATGTAGTTTCAAAAATATTTCCTTCCTCGGAAACACATTTTCTTCCTCGTTAACCTCACCATAGGTGCCATGTCTCTAACTTTCTTGGTTTAGGTGTCTCGTTTTCATGCATAGACTCCGCGGTAGGACTTTCCACATAAACAAGCATTTAACAAAATCTTGAAACTAATCTAACAAGATCATCTAACTCCAAACTACTTAGCATGCTTGAATCACCATAAGCGAACATAAATCATGCATCTCCAACATTTTAACAAAAGATAACCTTATCTACTTTAGAAAGAATGATCAAAGTTACTTCTAAATGACGTTCTATTCTCCAACATATGATTTTATACAATACATAGAGTTAATGGACTAGGATTACTACCTTACTTCTTGGCGGTGGTCGGCTACGGTGAATTGGTCGTTGGTTTGGCGGCGTAACGGCTCCGGTTTGCTTCGAAAGGAAGAGAGATGAACTTTTCTCTTCCTAGAAATAACTCACTAACTAAACTAAGCTACTTTAGAGATCTAGTGGTGGTTTTGGAAGTGGTTTGGTGGTTTCTCTCAAGAACTTCAAGAAACTAGAACTTTTTGAACTAAGAACACTTAGAATTTCTAGAGAGAAGTTGGAGCAATGAGTGATGGTGTGAGTTCAAGCTTGGAGTGAGCTTCTATTTATAGGCAAGAGAGGTGTTAATCACCCCCCCCCCCCCCCCCCCCCCCCCCGGTGTCAGGGGGTGTCTGACGCGGACCCATCAGTTTCCCAATTTACCCCCTTATTCCACCTCCGCTTTTTCTCTCTCACACCTCAGTCTCTCTCTTTCTTTTTTTTTGTTATAAATTTTTAAATGTTAAATAACTTTTGTTTCACGTAATTTTTTTAAATAAATTTTATATTTTTGAAATGTACTCAATGAAACCTATCAAACGAGCCTAATATTGATTGTGAAATAATGTAAAACAGAAAAATTATATTTCTGTGGTAGTTTAAACTATCTAAAAAGGTTGAAAAATTAGATATTCTAAATTACAATCCGTTTGAACCGGTGGAAAAATTTTAGTTTTCTGATCATTTTATCCTAAATAGCCATACTTAAATTTTGACTCTAGGGCTCTCGTTTATTCAAAAAAATGAGGTTTTCATCGAAATTTTTTACTTTTTAAATTCTTCTCGTTATGATGAAACAATAATCCCCAAAAATTTGACGAGAAACTAACAAATGCGAAAAAAATTTAAATAAGAACAAAAAAAAACCATTTGACTTATTTATAAGAACAACCTAGACGCATTTAACTTTGAGGGACAACTATCATGTGCCTAGTCTGCGTAAACATGCATGGAAAAAAAACAAGAGATGGTCCCACATTTCCATGTTTCGGACGTGTGGCTAGAGAGGAGGTGAACCAAGTAAAATACACTTAGAAACAGTGGGCTCTTAACGTTAAAGAAAAAAATACTTTATATATTTTTTTCATCACAATTGTGATCCGCCATATTTGGTTCAAAAAAATACACTTAGAAACAGTGGGATCCGCCATATTTTTCATCACAATTTTGATTGAACTGTGGTGTTAAACTGGTAATTATTTGTCTTGTCTGCATGCTACTTAACAAAAATAAGAAACAAATATGTATAATAACAACATTAATAACTAACTTGATCAGTCGTAAATTCGGCTGTGTAATCGCGCCCAACGTAGGAGCTGCGCTCCTCACAAGGAACATCAGTCGCAACATCGTTCCCAACTGACCAACTTTTCAAAAATAAAAAATTGTACTAATCCATAATGTTCTTTTATGAATTATGAAAATGAAATCAAAATAGAGGAAAATTGTGAACATGTGGTGAATGAGAGTAAGTATAAATATATAGACCAAGGTATATACAAGTGAATATATAGGCAACTGAATATATATAGGCCAACATTCTGTTGAATTGTTGCAATATGCAACAATCCTATCAATGTTGCAAGTTCAACTTTGAACCAAGTACCTGAAACGTACTTAAGTTGCAGAAATTTTTGCTTTATTTAATTAATAATGTCTATACTCTGTTTTTTTTTCTTTTTTTTATTTAAAATTATTTAAATGTTTCGATTTTCAATCCAGTTGAATCGGTGGAAAGATCTTATATTTTTTATCATTTTATCTTTAATGGTCATAATTAATTTTTGGATTCGCAGAATCAAATATCTCTTATTGTTATTTAGGATAAAATGATAAGAAAACTAAAATCTTTCAACCGGTTCAAACGAATTGAAATTTGGAACACTTAATTTTTTTTAACCTTTTTAAACAGTTTATATATTAAAGATATAGTTAAAAAGTTAAGTGTTCCAAATTTCAATCCGTTTGAACCTGTGGAAAGATTTTAGTTTTCTAATCATTTTATTCTAAATGGCCATAATTAAATTTTGACTCTAGGGCTCTCGTTGATTAGTCCTAAGAGATATTTGATTTTACAAGATCAAAAATTTATTATGACCATTAAAGGTAAAATGATAAAAAAATAAAATCTTTTCACCAATTCAACCGGATTGAAAATCGAAATACTAAAATAATTTTAAGTAAATAAAAAAGAAAAATGATACAGATTTTAAACATTATTAATCAAATAACAGAAAATGATTTCGAATATTTTTGAGCCATTTTCCGTTTAAGGTGATGGGGTCAGAGGGTAAAAGGGGTACACAGTAACCCATGTCAGAGGGGGGGTCTGACATGGGGGGTGGCGAGGGGGCGATTAGTAGTTTACTATAGGCAAGGGGGCGATTAGTAGTTTACTATAGGCAAGGCTCTCCCTCTCCCTCCTCAAGGCCGGCCCCTCTCTCTCTCTCTCCATATCTCATTTTTTATTCTATTAAATCAAGCTTTCTTGGAAGATCAAAGTTTAGTTCTAGACTTGCATGGCTATATTTAGTCCTTTGGATTTTTGATCTTGGAAGATTTGTGTAAGAAAGGAGAGGTTGTACATAGTTTAAAATTGAAAGGTGTACAAAATAGGACAATGAAGGTTAGATTTTGCTTGGAAGAGTATACAATCATGGATTTGAAAAGATGTAAGAAGATCGTGGTGATCAAGTCAAGGTACAATCCAATCCCTCCTCTTTCTCTTCCCTCTCTCTCCCTCTCTCTCTCTCGGCCCACTCTCTCTCCCCTCTCTCTCTCTCTCGGCCCTCCTCTCTCTCTCTCCCTCTCTCTCCCATGCACTAGTATATACACACACACACACACACATATATATATATATACATACAATGTACAAGAACACATAAAATAATAGGTACTTTTGGTACTTGAGTCAAGGAGATTTAAAGGCAAAGATTTTCTTATATAAATAATTTAATTAACACATGTGTACTAGTATTATATATATTCAACCAAGTACCTATATTTATGTATACATAGGTACTAAGCAATCTAGGGAGATCAACTTCCCATTATCTTAATCCAATTGAGTACAAAACCCCAATATAAAATAATATTAGTGTACTTAGGGAAATCTTAGGTCATTAAGTCCAAAAGTACATATATAATAAAATATAGGTACAATATCACATGGGCAATTTAGGAAATGATTTGTTTATTAAGCTCTAGTACTTAGTTGAAAGACTAAACCTGTTACCCAATGGATAATAAATCCCCTAGTATTTATTGACCAATGGACAAAACTAATAAAGAAATTTTTATATTAAAATAACCAAAGTGTCCTTTAAAGCATGTGTAAAAATCTATTTTTTATAGATATTAGTACTTAATTAAATCTTTCAATGAATACCTTTAATATAAAGAATAGGGGTTCTATTACCCAATGGATAAAAGTTCCCCTACCTTTTATTGTCCAATGGATAAAGAAGAAAATCAAAATAATAAAAGAAAATAAATAAACAATTTTCAAGCCTAGGGTTGGAAAGGTTCACAAGGTTCAAAGATGGGCAAAAAGGTCCATCTATGGTTAGGGAAGTATAACTAGGTGACTTCCTAGTTCGGTTTCTCCGACAAGTTGGTTAGAAGCTAACTAGACTTGCCAAGTAAGACTTTTAAGTCAAAAAATGAATTTTGAAGGGCTAAAGTGTAATTATGACAAACTATAGGAATTAAAAGAAATTTTAAAAGTAAACCCAAGTAATTAAAATAAAATTTCAAATTTTTAATAAAATTTTTACTTACTAAAAATCAGGGTTGTTACAAGACCCAAAGGGGGACACGCGGGGGCATGTGCCCCAACTCAAACGCGTGCCCCCACTTCAAATTAAAATATTTTAAAATAAATTTTGTATAAATTAGTATAATTATAAAAGTGTGCTAATATATAAAAATTCACTTGCATATATCTTGAAAATATACATATAAAATTAGTTTTATGCCTGAATTATTAATTCTTTGATAGGCAATAAAGTTTTATTAAGAAATTTGACAAGGGGTACATCAAGTTGGGGGAGAGGGGAAGGGGAATCCAACAAAAAGTTGGATGAAAACTCCTGTTAGGACAAAGCCTAGAACACCTTATGGGCCTCAAGATGCCCAGATTAAACAACAAAGCTTAAAACTCAAAAGGCCAAAAGCCCAGATTTACAATTCAACCCAAAACCAAGGTGTGGCCCAAAAGGGCCAAACCAAACCCTAACGCCCCTAAACTCAGACAGCCTCAGATTGCTGCCACATCCACTGCCGCCGCCACACCCACATGCACCCAGACCCTCGACCCAACCACCTACACCGCTGCAACACGAAGCGCGCTGAAGAGAGAGAGAGAGAGAGAGAGAGAGAGAGAGCGCTTAAGTCTTCATCATATGATAGATTTATACTTGTTGCTTTATAAGTTGTTTGTCTATTTGGAGTTACTCTTTCTTTATTCTCTTTGTATTCAGCCATCTGGGAGAAATGTTTCAAAATAAAAATCATTAAAAAAACTAGCTTGATCATTCAAAACTTGTCAATGTTCATTTAAAACTTACTTTAAAATTTTGTCTGAGATTTTGTGGTCATTTTTACCTAATTAATTT
Organism: Rhododendron mucronatum var. ripense; assembly: GCA_019656295.1. Classification (NCBI taxonomy): domain Eukaryota; kingdom Viridiplantae; phylum Streptophyta; class Magnoliopsida; order Ericales; family Ericaceae; genus Rhododendron; species Rhododendron mucronatum. The sequence continues at coordinate 390,037 of BPLT01000259.1, forward strand.
TAAAGTATGCGTTACAAACTTCTTTTGTAGTTAGTAATATATATGTACCTTAATTTTGTACGATCTTACTGTCGTTGACTTAAGAAAAAAAAAACTTTCTCTATTATGATTAACATGCCCATTAAGTTATATTCCTGGATCCGTTCCTGTCCACTATGATAATTACTCAATAAAAGTGAACTATGTCTAATCGCAGAGGTTTATGATAATAGATGAAGCTGCCATAGAGTAGGCGAATTTAGCTAAAACCATGTTTGTCTGAACGACGTAAAATTTAGTGTGTTCTAATGATCTGATTAATTAGGGAAAATGACAGCAAAGAACGTGTTTTGATAATTAATATCCACTAAGGACATTTTTCAGCATTAACAAATATTCAGCATTGACAAATATCCACTAAGAACATTTTTCAGCATGTTCTTAGCGGGTATTAATTATCAAAACACGTTATGGACCGTCATTTTCCCGATTAAGTTATGTACGTGGCTCAGTATTATACTTTGGTAAAGACTACTAACATATTCCATATAACCAAATTAATGTGAAAGGTGTAGTACGCGTGTGTGAACATAGACCAGATGTTCTGAACCACGTTAATTCTTTTTCCATTTTGGTGCCAAATTAGATTTGTTTTCAATAAAATGTGTCCTAGTCAAAAGATTCAAGAAACCAATAGGAAAACTCTACCTGGCCTATTAGGCTAAGACTTCTTCTCATAAGTACCTATATGAAAGGTTTGATTGAAGAGCAGGCCATGCAAGCACGTTTATGGTCAAATTCCACATTGACCCACCGGACTCTTGCAATTTCTCTCTTGCTTCTCTTATTATTTCTACGATTTCCCCTATATAACTTTGTGACCGTGTTGGAAGGTTAGAGGAATTGGGTACGAAGTTAAAGAGAAATCAACAAAATTAGGTATGAAGTCATGCCTTTTTCTGACTCGCAAATAAACAAGGGAAAAAAAAGAAGAAAAAAGATGGACGGTGTCCTATGAAAAAGGATAAATAGTGATAGATCAATCAATTTCCTCCTTGCCATATGAAATATACTCAACTCAAGTCAACTAATTAATCACATGAATCAAGCCATGCATCATTGGTCTCTTAAGACCGTCTTTACCGCATTTTCAAATTTTAGCCATGTAATTGCCCAAATGAGTCAAGCCAGGTATCGCATCTCACTACAAGAAATTTGATCTAACACCAGCGCTTTTTCTACCAGCGCTTACGAAAAGCGCTAGAATAGGAGGTCTATAGCAGCGCTTTTTTAACCGCTACTAGAATGGGGATTTCCTAGCGCTCTAAGTAAAAGTGCTGAAATAGACCAACCATTTCCCAGCGCCCAACCAAAAGCGCTGGAATAGGCCCCCCATTTACCAGTGCCCATGAAAAGCGCTGGAATAGGCCCCTCATTTTCCAGCGGCCTAGGAAAAGCGCTAGAATAGATCCAAAGAAAAAATAGCCGCTAGTGGAACAATTTCTAATTATATTATATGTTATACATTTGCTAATAATATTCGGTATTGATTATTTAGCGCATCTCAATAAGACAACTATTTTAACAGTCGAGGTCGTTAATTTCGTCGTGCATATTGGTTAAATCATTATCGTAATAATTGACTTGATGGGGTTTAGAAAGCTTCTTGATTGGGACACAATTTTTTTTTTAGATGATAGTTATCGTCCGATCAAATGTATAGTGATACCCGATCAAATTCATTCTTGTTACAGTTGATGAACTCCATAATATGTAAAAGATAGACGGTTCAGATCAAAAAAATAAAGACTCTAGTGGGGTCAGGTCTTGTGATCTCATACTTTAACTCCTCGAGATGCACCAAATGTTGTCCGATCAGGCGGTCAGCGATATTCGATGATCTCTGATTTCGTTGACAACGATGGAATCAGTGAGACGTGAAATCCTAACGGTTCAGACCGACTATTGTAAAAATTGAGTTGGTAATGACCTTTAATTCTATATGTTCAATGTAATTGTTAAAAAACTAAGTCTTGTGCTATACTTGAACATACGGTAGTCATTCGACCGTGACACAATTACAAGGATCAAGACCGCTGATTTTATTTTTCTTGTTGATTATATTATTCTCATAAAAAAATGTCTTGGTCAGATTTAGAATACTTCTTTATCGACACAAAATTTCATTAACAAAATGGATTTTTCGGTTCGATCGAGTGTGCAATGATACCCGGTTAAATTCAATCTTGGGAGGAATGATTAACTCCGTAATATGTGAAAGATAGACGGTTCAGATCAAACAAAAAAAGACTCTAGTGGGGGTCGGGATGCATCTAAAATTTTGCCTTAGTCAAAATAAGTAATATTCCAATTAGATGCATTCTTCGGGGTCGTGGTGGTAGTGCTTGGAGAAGATCTTATAAAATTCAAATATAAAAACTACGAAAATAAAGCTTTTGACATGTTACTGAAACAAAAATAGAAGCATAAAATATAAAAAATAATTTTCCTGGGACTAGTGATTCACCTTCTATAATAATCTACGTAATATTTAAAAAAAATAGATCTTACACATATGTTATATATTAAATATTTTCAAATGTGTAACGTAGATGAAGTTTGGTGCAGTGGTTGGAGGAGGTGCCTGTGAGGTCTTGGTGAGCAAAAGGTCTAGAGTTCAAAACCCGGCAATAGCAAAAAATTGTGCTCTTCTGTGTTTCTTTTTGGTAAAGAAAATCTACGCCAGCACTTGCAAGCAAAGCATTGGTAAAAACTAGCTATACTAGTGCTTACGAACGCTGGGAAAAAAAGCGTTGGAAAAGATAAACCAACGCCCACAAAAAGCGTTGGCATAGAGCTATAGTAACGCCTCTGCTCCAGCGCTTTGCCCAAGCATTGGTATAGGTTGTGTTGGGCTACACCAGCGCTTTACGGATCATCCAGCAACGCTTTCAAGCGCTGGTGCATCCTGACTTTCTTGTAGTGTCTGTACTGACAGAAGGGTTTTTGCTTGTGAAGTAAACCGGTGTAGACACCCCAATTTGAGAATCCCCGAACTACCTTAGATCTCCAATGATGATACGAGACAGAACCACGAATTCGAATGCTTGATCGATGACTTTTGAGCATCCCATAACCTGAACCCATCAATTGCCCAGCACAAGGCATCACGTGCTCAATGCAAAATACCTATTACTCAGCGCAAAAGAGTCTGGTACACTCTCTAGTGCCAAATAGCCACTCCCCAGCGCTGGGAATCAAATTATGTTACTGACAGCTCTGACTGCTGCAGAAATCTCATCATGACCCTACAAAGCACTAGCCGACTCTAAGCCTGTAAAGATGTTTTTCCTCCATTTTCCCCTATAAATAGAGGTGCTCGGAGCCAATTCAACACACACACACACATACATACAACACCCATGTATACCTCCACTCCACTCTACTCCACAATCTACCTCTTTCTCTTTCTAAAAATATACATATTTTCTGGTTTACTTCAAGATAAAATCAGAAATGTCCTATATTTGAAGAAAAATAATCTCATTTCCATCTTAAAATCCCACATTTCTTTGACACTCACCACAACAATCCTTCTTTGTCATTCATCAACCACCAAACAACACTCAAATCATCCAAATCCAAGCTCAAAGTCTCACTCAAGCATTCAAAAGGTAGTAAATTACCTGCATTTCTGGTTTCTATCCATCTGAGGAAACCATGAATCCAAAGCAGAGACATTAGCTAACTAACATGATCGTGGGCTTCTGACACGAAAAATGTGATCGCATTTGTCTTGTGCTGGGCATTAACTACCCAGCGGAAAGCACCTTCTCCTGGACTTGCTGACTATGTCAATATCAGTGGAGTTCAGGGGCTTTTATGTCATTTCAAATATTTATTAGTCGTTTTCAATATTTTTCTATACTATCTCATTACTGCTTCATCTAGAAATACCTCAAGATAACCTCAAAAAGCTATTATTCATGCATTTTACTAATTAATCCACTGTTTGGATAAAAAAATAAAATATTTTCAGAAATTAATCTGGATAACTGCTTTGCGCTGGACACTGAGCCCCCAACACAAAAGAGTTGTCCCAGAAGATGCTTTGCGCTTGGTACTAACTTCCCAGCACAAAGGAGTTATCTCTATCTTTTGAAAATTTTCGATAGTTTGCATTCATTTCATTCGTTACATGCCATTTTCTGTTTTGCTTCATTCTTGTATATATACTGTACACTTCAGCACATGCCTACAGCTTATATTTGACTTGCTATGTGTTTAAAAAGTTAATATTTAAGCATTTTTCAAAATTCTACAAGTATTTAGTAGGGACCGGTCCTCGTATCGGGCGAGAAGGGTGCCGAACAAAAGCCTTCCCTTCTTGTAACTTGGCTTCCGAATCCAAAATCTCTGGTTTATTTTCAAACTCAAATATCATTTTCAAGTTCCAGGTTTCTCGGGTGGCAAACCATTTTATAAAAAAAACCCGGGTGGCGACTCTTTCAAATTTTCAATAAATCCAAGGACGGCCAGCGTGTGGGGGAGCCTCTCTGAAAAGCAGGGTCTGATGGGCTCTGGCAGGCCACAGTGGCGACTATGCTGGGGAGTTGAGAGCCAAACTTGAAAAAAATATCATGGGATTTCAAGAAAAATGCTCTTAACTTTTGCTTTACACTTGCACTGTTCACTAGCCGCTCTGGCATATTTTGGCAATCTTGTTAAACATCAGAGAATCCCAAAATGCACAGCAACCTTCGACGAAGAAGGGTCGCACTGCCATCAACCACTGCTCGGCTTACGCTCAGTAGTGAGAGGCATACCTGTGACTTCGAGTCTGAGGAACCTCTCTCAAAGCAAAACCCGGCCTGTTGGCACTTGTAGATAACCATAGAACTTTCTCCCCGCTAGGACAGGAACACATTGGTTTAGGACTATGTGATATACTTGGCTTACGTGCTGCATTTTTCTCATTTTACATGTACATCCTCATGCTTCATGTATAGTTCAACCATTAAGGTAGTTCTAGAACTTCCCTTTTTCCTTCCTATGGCCTCGAAAAGGTTGCCAAGATCCGATGAAGAGTCATGTACATCGTCAAATACATGTTGTCTAAAGGATGGTCCCTTTCCAAGCAACAAGCCTTAAGAGGAATCAAAACTTGTTGCATCCTAAGCTCATTCTTTGATCAAAGATCCAATGGAGAATGAAGAAGTAATCAAGTGGAAGCATCACGATACTCACACCACTCAAACAACGGTGCCATATCACCGTTCGGCTAAAAGTGTCACGCCGTTCACGCCACCGTGGTTATGGTCTCAGGTCGCTAAGTTGCTTCCAAAATCAAGATTGGGACCTTGAATGAATGACGAACTAAGATGAAACTTGTTTTGGCATCTCTCGAGTCTTTTACAACGAAAGGCATATTCTTGAAATAAAAAAACTGAGGATCGATGTAACGACCCTGATTTTTGATAAATAAAAATTTTGTTAAATATTTAAATTTTATTAAAACTACCTGGAATTTGTTTTTAAAATTTTTTTTTTCTTCTAATAATTTGTCATAATTAGACTTAAAATTTATAAAATTATATGTTTTTGAACAGGACAATCTAGTCCTTTTCATAAAGACAAGTATACTTATAGAAACACTTGTATATTTACCTAATGAGTAAAATAAAATCTTTAAATTATATTTCTTGGCTAGAAATCCTACTTGGCAAGTAGAATTAGCTTCCAACCGATTAGTCACAACCTAGTTACATTTCCCTAATCCTAGATGAACCTTTTAACCATCTTTGAACCTTATTAACCCTTTAGATTTAGGGAAGTAATCATTATACTTACATGTCTAGTTACTTCAAGACTTTATTGCTCATCATAACTTCTTCTAAGAATATCTTTTCTCTTTACCCATTGAATAATTGTTTGTAGGGTAATTCTTATCCTTTGGGTAATAGAAATAAGACTTCCTATTGTCTAGAAAATAGTACTACCATGGACTTGTCAAATCAAGACCAAGACAAAGTTTGTTCTTCCAAACAACCATAATTATGTATTGTCACATCAAGTAGTCCATAATTACTTCCTTTCTCCTTCCTACAAGTAACCTTGACATACATATACATATATACATATATGTATGTATATTACCCTAAAAAAGTTTCCTAGAAAGGCTACTTGGAAGCCTTATTCATTCTTTTACATTGACAAGTCACTTTCAAAAACCAACCCTTTAATCATCTCACTTTATATTGACTAGTCATTTCAAACCTTACTTATCATCATTTCCTCTCTACCCATTATTCTTAGGGAAATTTTTATCCCTTGGATAATAGAAACAAGACTTGCCAATGAGTACATAGATTTGACAGGACAAAAGGAAGCCATCATTTTGCTTCCAAAAGAAGCAAACTTAGCCTTGCCATGCATGCAAACCTAAGACTAATAGCCTTGAACCTAATAGTTATCCTCCTAGGCTTGCTTTCCTAGACTTAGTAAGACTACTCTTTCACATACATTCTTATATATATATACACACACACACACACGGTACTAGAGAGAGAGAGAGCCAAAAAGAGAGAGAGAGAGAGAGAGAGAGAGAGAGGGAGGGGGAGAGAGTGAGAGGGGGAGGGGGAGAGAGTGAATGCGTGCTTGGGTTTTGGACACTTCCACAAGCTACCTTTTTAGCCAACTTCACACTCAAGGCCTAGAACTACTTTACAACCCATTTTTAGGCAACTTTAAGCATAATCCTAGCCATTCATTTTGTTCTTCCTTGCCAGTAATCCATTCTAGGACAAGACAAGGCCAAAACCCTTCATGATGACCTAGATTTTGAATATAAAATGGAAATGAGAAGTGAGGGAAGGCTATGGCTTGATTAAAGGCTTGATTTGACAAGACAATGGAGCAAATCCATGGGAGAGAGAGAGAGAGAGAGAGAGAGAGAGAGAGAGAGAGAGATATGGCCGGCCAAGAGAGGGGAAGGAGAGCCCAACATTTGCTATAAATAGGACCCCTCACTTGCCATTCAACTCACACCTTCATCATTCAACTTCTCTCTAGAATTCTTGTGTTCTTACTTTGTTCTTGCCTTGTTCTTCATTGTTCTTGAGTTCTTCATCCAAGACCGCCACTAGACCATCACTTGACCACCCTTTCGATCCAAAAAGTTTAGTAGATTAGTCAAGAACAAGTTTTGAGAGAAACCTTTCTCTTTGAAACTACCGGAAGCTCACCATTGGAAGTCACTCCGTTCGATAGCCGACATACTTACTTTTTCCGTAGCTGCCCTACTGCCAAGAAGAACGGTAGAATATTCTTATCCCCTATCTCTAAGTATAAGTAGAATACCTCTACCCACTTTCTCTAGTAAAAAGAAGATCTTAGCTATTTTTAAGTTCAAAAAAGCATGTTAAGGTAAAGTACTAAAAATAGCTAGCAAACTTGTTTTACTAAAATTTCGAAAAGTGAAATATGATCATATTGAATAACTCGACCTTATTTTCCGGAAAAATATATGTTTTGAATTTCCCAAAAAGGAAGAGAGAATGGATTTTGGAATGTAAACTTGAATGAAAGTATTCGTATTTTGATCTTAAGCGTAGCCGCCCTACTGCCAAGAAGAAAGGTAGATTATCCTTACATTTTAACTCTAAGTATAAGTAGATTCTCCCGTACTTACTATCTCTAGATATAGAAATGTGTATATTGTTTGTATGTGGAAATGCATGAGAACTTTAAAGGTGTCTATTAAAGTTTTGAAAAGGAAGGGAAGTATGTTGAATATATCAACTTTATTTTCTGAAAAAACATATGTTGTTTTAAACTTCCCAAAAACGAAGGAAGAATGGATTTTCGAAATAAACTTGAATGAAACTATTCATATTTTGATCTTAAGGATGGTTATGAGCATTTATATGTGATTACTTGGATTACTTTTCATGTGTGATAAAGCATAAGTGGTATCCACTTCAAAGGTGTCCGTCCATGAGACACTATGCTTTAAGTTGTGTGCTAAATGTTTGAGCATGATTACGTGAACTTAGGGATATTATGAGCATGATAAGTAAGATAGAGTTGGATGATCTTGCTAGTTTAGTTTCAAGATTAAAATGAATGATTTATGTGTACGTACATGAAAAGTCCTACCGCGGAGTCCATGCATGTAACGAGACATAGAAATGGAGAAAGTAGAAACATGACACCTATGGCGTGTTAAAGACGAAGTGTGGTTTTGAAACCGCAATGTGGCCGGACTTGCCCATTGTGTGGCGTGTGTGTATTTTTCGAAAACCCAATGGGAACCCAGAGCGGCAGAACCGAGGGATGAATTATGGTTTGGATATTCGCGGAGAGGAGCCAACGCAATTGTTTTAATGATTTTCGAAAATCCAAATGGGAACCCGAACCGGTGGAACCATAGTGGGATGCTCGGGAATCCGGAGCGGCGGAACTGATGGTTTTGAATTGTGGATTGGTTATCTGTGCAGAGGAGCCAATGCCAAATTCTATGTTTTTGTGTACCAATGGGAACCCAGAGCGGCGAAACCATTGTGAGGATACTCGGGAACCCGGAGCGGTGGAATTGAGGTTGGGTGTGTTAAAAATGCTTTTCAAAATGTTGATTTGGTAAAAGTGAAAATGAGACATGGTCTAGTATGAGTCGTGTAGGTGAAACTCAGATAATACAGACACCAGCGATAGACGAATAGCGAATATGGTTGTGTCATTGTTAAGTATGCACGTGCTATTTGAAATTTCTGATTGGCATATTAATTCTATGACCTATTGTTTGTAATTTATGGGTTAGCGGGTATGGGATTATTCTGCTGAGCTCTCGTAGCTCATGGTGTTACCTTTGGTGACCCTGATATATTATACTGGTGGCGACGCTGGTATAATGTGTCTGGAATAACTCTGAATTTCAATAAATGGAAAATTATTTTCTTATTCGAGTTATTAATTTTAATTGCTTGAATTGCTTTAATTTTTCTGGTAGTTCGTCATAATTACGCTTTAGCCCTTTAAGTTTTATTTCTTGCGCTTTAGCCCCACTTAGCAAGCCTAGTTAGCTTCTAACCGTCTTGTTGGTGAAACTAACTTAGGAAGCCATCTAGTCACCGCAATTGGACCATTTTGCCCCTCTTGGACCTTTTGAACCTTTTTAACCCTAGACAAAGAATTGAATATTCTTTTTCTTTTAATTATTTTGGTTTTATTCTTTGTCCATTGGACAAAGATTGTTAGGGAAACTATTATCCATTGGATAATAGAACTCCAATTGTTTATATTAAATGTATACTTGGTCAAAGTACTAAGAGTATTAAGAAAAAATACTTTTTAATTACTTTAAAGTACTTTTGGGATTATTTTAGTATATAAGTTGCCTAATAACTATTATCCATTGGATAATAGATGTTAGGGGAATTTTTACCCAATGGATAAAAGGCTTAGTCTTTCAAAGTACCATGGGGATTATTAATTAAACCTTTTCTTTAACCCATGTGACTAAGTTCCCACTACTTTACTAGAAAAGTACTTAGTACTAGATTCTCTTAAGTACCTTTAACCTAATATAACTTTAACCATTTTATATTAGGGTTTTGATTCTTCCTAGTGTGCAAAGGTACCATGGATATATTATATAAGTACTTAGAAGGTTAAAGTATTGCCCTAAGTACCATGTGCTTATTTGGTATTTTAATAGAAAATCTAGACTACTTTTGATCTTAGTACTAAAAGTACTACTATTTTATTTGTTCTTCTTCCATATATAGATATATATTGTACTTGAGAAAGCAAGGGAGGGAGAGAGAGAGCCGAATGGAGAGAGAGAGAGAGAGAGAGAGAGAGAGAGAGCCGAATGGGAGAGAGAGGAGGGGAGAGATTTGATGGTACTCTTGGCCATTTGATCTTCCATTGTACTTCATGATTCTTGGATGGTTGTTCTTCCAGCAAGACTTAACCTCATTGTCCTTCTTGTACATTTTCTTATTTGTTTAACCCTAAGAATCTTGTACAACCTCTTCTTTACCACAAAAAAACCTTCCAAGATCAAATCCTTGGTACAAAATGGCCATGCAAACCTAGGATTCTAACCTTGATCTTCCATGTGAACCCAACTTTTTGGAATAAAAAATGGGGAAAGGAGGAGAGAGAGGGGGGCTGGCCAAGGGAGAGGGAGAGGGAGGTCTTGCCTATAAATAGAAGGCCATACTAAGCTTTGAACTCACACCTCAAGCAATTTGCTCTTCCTTCTCTCTAGAATTCCAAGTATTCTTGTTCTTAAGTTCAAGAACTTTCTTTGTTCTTGAGTGTTCTTGAGAATACCACCAAACCACTTCCAAATACCACTCTTAGATCTTTAAAGTAGTCTACTTTAGTTAATAGAGTTGTTTCTAGGAAAAGAAGTACAACTCTTTTCCTTTCGAAGCAAACCGGAGGCTGTTACGCCGCCAATTTCAAAACCAACGACCAACTTTCCGTAGCCAACCACCGCCTAGAAGAACGGTAGTCTAATCTTTACCTACTTGCCTTTCTAAAACTCTAGTATTGTTTAAAATCATGTGTTAAAGAATAGAATATTCTTTAGTAGTAAACTTTGATCATTACTCTTAAAAGTAGATATGGTTATCTGTTGGAGATGCAAGGTCTATTTTCAAATGTTTTCAAGCATGCTATGTATCTTAGAGTTGGATGATCTTGTGAAATAATCTTATGAGATGCATGTTTGTAAGTGAAGTTTTACACCGCGGAGTCTTGCATGATAACGAGACACAAAAATCGAGGAAAATAGAAACATGGCACCTAGGGTGTGGTTTAACAAGAGAAAAAGTGTTTTCCGAAAAAGACGATATCTTAGAAACTACATAATGACCATCTCGAGGGTATTATGTGAGTTGTGTGTGTGCCTATGGGAACTCGGCGCGGTGGAACCAAGGTTGGGTGAGTAACATGGTTATCCGTGGAGAGAAACCAAAGTAAATGTGTGCCAATGGGAACCCGGCGCGGCGGAACCATTGTGAGGATACTCGGGAACCCGGCGCGGCGGAACCGAGGTTGGGTGAGTTAAAAGGGAGTCTTTGGAAAAGAAAGGTAGTAATCACGAGACACGGTTAACGATGAGTCAACACCAATGCTAGTTGTAAGGCGATTGTGGATGTGCTACATGTTATTGTCTTTATAGCTTCTTATATACATATCATGTGGAAATCGATGTTATAACGATCCTATATTCATAAGTTATGGGTTAGTAAGTAGGATTTTACTATTGAGCCTTCGTAGCTCATGGTGTTACCTTGTGGTGACACTGGCATATTATATGGGTGGCGATGCCAATATAATATGTCAGACTTGATAGATGAACAGGGCAAACTCTTCACTTTGGAGGTGTATGGAGCCGAGGAACTCGCTAGGATGGAAGAACAAGAGGAGCAGTAGTTAGTAACCTTAGTTTCCTATTTGTTTCCTATTTTGTGACTTAAATACTCCTACGGGGGTTATGTTGTAATAATGAACAGTAACTCTATTTAATTTCTGTAAAAAATTATCCCTTAACGTACCTAAAATTAGGGGCCTTACAGTGTCAGACTTTGTAGATGATCAAGGTGAGCTGGACGCCTTGGAGGCTTTTAGAGCTGAGGAGCTGGCTAGGATGGAAGAGCAGGCGGAGCTGTAGATAGGAACCCTAGTTTCCCTCCCTTTGTGTAATAAATGTACTCTTACAGGAGTAGTTATGCTGTAATAAAGAGCCAGACTCTATTTAGATTTTCTATAAAATTATCTATTTAACATTCCCAAAATTAGGGGCGTTACAATCAAGGCAACCTTCAAGGGCCGTTTCCAAAGAGTCCAGGAGACTTAAAATCCATGGAGTATACCTCTAGTGTTAGCCGTGCTCAAACTGCTTTCCCGTGCTTTTGTTTAGCCTTAAGGGCTGTTTTATGTCTAGGTCACGACAACCTCATTGCTTTGTCTCTGATGATCAACATATGGAAATTGGCTCTGATTCTGATAATCGGAATTTAACCTACCTGACACGACTTACCCGTGGTTGTTGTGACCCTTGGTACAAAAGCTCTTCAGTGAAACAAAAGGACTGTGGATAGGTCTAGGGAAATGTAGATGACCATAACGATATACAAGCATGACATTCTCTTAAATAATAAAGAAACCACCCTTAAATTAGTCTTTTGCTTTACTGTCAGTACTGAATCATTAGGAAGAAGGCTGAGAAGGACACCGACCCCCACTGGACTCAACTGGCTAAAATAGAGACTCATTCGACTTGAATAAAAAATGCCTCTACCAATTCAAATGATGGATCGAAATGATGAGGATGACATTAAGAAAATGGTGACACGACAATCCAATCAGATAGAGCAACTGATGGACATGATATGTAACGCTCCGAATTTTGGGTATGTTAAATAAGACATTTTATTGAAATTCCAAAATAGAGTCTAGCTCTTTATTACATCATAACTCTCACACGAGTACTTTCATTACAAAAGGAAGGGAAACTAGGGATCCTAACTACAGCCCTGCTTGCTCCTCCATCCTAGCCAGCCCTTTAGCTCCAAAGGCCTCCAAGGTGAAGATCTCGCCCTGTTCGTCTATGAGATCTGACACATTATACCGGCGTCGCCACCCATATAATATTCCAGGGTCACCAAAAGGTAACACCGTGAGCTACGAAAGCTCAATAGAGTAAACCCTACTCACTAACCCATAACTTATAACAACAGATCATTTATATAACAGACAGTAACGATGACACATCCACATTCGTTATTCAACTATCGTTGGTGTCCAAAATTTCAGAGTTTCTCCTACGCAACTCATCGTAGACTGTGTCAATCATTTTCACTTACAAAACAATCTTTCGAAATCATTTGCATTGGCTCCATACCGCGGATAACCAAGCTACACTCCCATCCTTTCAAAATCATTTGACATTGGCTCCGTACCGCGGATAACCAAGCCACAGACCCAACCTCGGTTCCGCCGCGCCGGGTTCCTGAGTATCCTCACAATGGTTCCGCCGCGCCGGGTTCCCATTGGCGCACAATTGCATTGGCTCCTCTCCGCGGATAACCAAGCTATACCTCACCATGGTTCTGCCACTCCGGGATCCCATGGGAACACACACAACCTCATAATGGTTCCGCTATTCCGGATTCCCATTGGAACACACGCACACACATAATGCCACCAAAAACTGTCATTATGTCGTTTCAAAAATATTTCCATCCTCGAAACATTTTTCCCATTTAACCACACCCTAGGTGCCATGTTTCTACTTTTTCGGTTCTCGTGTCTCGTTACGTGCAAAGACTTCGTGGTAGTACTTTCACATCAACAATCATATAACATTCAACAAGATCATCCAACTCTACATTATTTAGTATGCTCAAATCATAAGTTGGCGAGGTCAACATACTCCCCATCCTTTTCATTATTTCAAGAAAACACCTTTCCAATATTTTCATCAATAGCAATAGATAACCTTATCATAAACTAAAATAACAAAAGTTATACTAGGGAGAATAAGTAGAGATTAATCTACCTCGATCCGAAACTAGTCGGGGCCGAATAAGCAAGTTGGAAAATTCTACGGGCGGTGAAACGTCCAAATCTGGACCGAACTTCGGATGGCAGTAACTCGGTCAATCTTTGGCCGAATATGCTTTTTCTTGGGTCCAAATCGAAGCTCTAGAAACGCTCTACAACTTTTGTGCAGAAAGTTGATCCTAGAAACTATTTAAGTTGGAGAAAAATGGCGATAAAGGAAGTGACAGTGAGCTGTCTGGAATTTGGAATCCGAGATTTTTACTGAACTTCGGATGCCAATATCTTTGTCATTTCTTTACCGATTGGGGAGGTTCTTGGATCTAACTTGAAGGTCTCAAAGTGCTCTACAATTTTCCTAAAGAAAGTTGGTTCTAAAAACTAATCTAAGCAAGAGAAAACTGAGGATTTACAAAGGGACAGTAGGCTGCCAGAAAAATCAGAAATGGCTTCTAGAGAGAAGGAAGAGCAAAGCTTGAAGTTGTGAGTTCAAAGCTTGGGAATGGCTCTATTTATAGGCAAACCTTGGCTCTCTCTCCTCCCTCAATGGCCGGCCCCCCTCCCTCTCTCCTTTCCTCAATTTGACACTTGTCATGAATCTTGGAAGATCAAAGTCAAATCCCTAGGCTTGCATGGCTATTTTGTACCAAGGATTTGATCTTGGGCTTGGTGGGCAAGAAGAATAATTGTACAAGATTGGGTGTTAAACAATTGGATAATTGGTACAAAGGAGGTTAGATTTGGCTAGGAAGAATATTTCCAAGGATATGAAAGTACAAGGAAGATCAAGAAGGTACAATCCTATCTTCTTCTTTCTTCCTTCCTTCCTCTCTCTCTCTCTCTCTCTCTCTCTCTCCCCTCCCTTGGCCGAATTCTCTCTCTCGGCCTCTCTCTCCTCTCTCTTTCTCTCTTTCTCTCTCTCTCTCACATAGGTACACATATATATATATATATATATACACACACACACACTACAAGAAAGACAATAAAATAAATGTACTTTTGTACAAAAGATGAAAAGACTAGAAAGATTAAGATTTTCCCCCTTAAATAATGAAATAAGCACATGTGTTCTTGGGGATTTAAATAATCAACCAAGTACTTATATATAAAATAACCGTGTACCATGTACCTTAGGTAGTTCAAAAACCCCAATATTAAATTATAGAAGGGTACTTAGAGAATCCTAGGATTTAAAGGCTACTAAGTACTTCCATAATAAACTAATATGTACTTTGACACATGGTTTAAAAGAAAAGGTTAAATTATTAACCCATGGTACTTTGGTGAAAGACTAATCCTTTACCCAATGGATAATAACTACTCTAACTTCTATTTTCCAATGGATAATAGTTATTAGGTAACTTATATAATAAAATAATCCAAAAAGTCCTTTAATCAAATATAAAAGTCCATTTTTAAAAGATAATAGTACTTAGCCAAGTATACTTTTAATATAAACAATTGGGGTTTCTATTAACCAATGGATAATAGTTTCCCTAACATTTATTGTCCAATGGACGAAGAATAAAACCAAAACAATAAAAGAAAATAATTAAACAAATTCCAATACTAGGGTCAAAAAGGTTCAAAAGGTTCAAGAGGGGCAAAACGGTCCATTTGCGGTTAGGTTAAAATAACTAGGTGGCTTCCTAGCTCGGTTTCTCCAACAAGTTGGTTAGAAACTAACCAGGCTTGCCAAGTAAGACTTAAAGCCACGAAACGAAATTTCAAGGGGCAAAAAGGTAATTATGACAAATTATAGGAATTTAAAAGTAAACCCAAGTAATTAAAATAAAATTCAAATATTTATCGAAATTTTTATTGACCGAAAATCAGGGTCGTTACAATCTATCCCCCTTAAAACAATTTCGTCCCCGAAATTGGCGCGCGTCTATAGATTAGACTAGGTCGCTAGACCGATCTTGGAATCAACGACTATCCCCCTTAAAAATTTGAGTAGGTCACCATCAATCAAATTAAGCCTTCTCACTTGCTTAACGAGATGGGGCTGAAGTTGCTTCTGCCGTCGAACAGCTTGCCTCGTCGTACGCCTTTGATAAGATCTCCACCAATGCTATGCAAAACCTCTACCAAATCGTCCTGCGGACTCGTACTTCACAGGGTTTCCTTAACACGATCCTTTCCTACCTAACGATATTAAAACCATTTCCAAAAGTAGGAAACAACGGGTTCATCTAAGCAGTATAACTCCATGATCGCAAGGCATAAGTACTCCATCCTCCTTCAGGGAAAAATTGAAAGAAAATCCTACTCGGTTATCATTAGCAAAGGAACTGAAAGAACCTATACAGTCATGGGAAAATAATCCTTTGCGGCATCGACTCCTGGCGGTAACTTCAAAGGTACAGCCACTTCCAATTCAGTACTGCTTCAATTTTACTTTTGTCCACCGCGATTCTGTCCTTAGATCCTACGTTCCCCCAAGAACTTAGCCACTTCTAGCCAGAACTTGTCTTAGCATAAAGTTGGCTATCTTAGAGTACTTGTAGTACCATTCGAAAGTGTCCTTCGTGCTCTTCCTGATTGGCTTGATAAGTCTTTCGTCCATTGGCTCCTTCAATTGGGTTTTGAGCTCTTGCAGGGTCATTTGATACAGTGCCATAGAGATTGGTGCGATTCCCGGTTAAAGTTCTATAGAGAAGTCTATTTCTCCTTAAGGCGGTAAGCCAGGAAGTTCTTCAGGGAAAACATCGGCATACTCACACACGATGTGTGGAAATCCCACTTCCATTCTATTGGCTTCTTCCAATTCGAGGCTGGCTAGTCATCCAAATGGTTAATCCTGCCATTTCGACCTTCTCGTCGTCGGGCTCACCGTTCGTCTATCCACCTTAAATTGGAAACGAGTCCCTTCGGGGGTATATACGGTCACCATCTTCGGATGGCAATCTATGACCGCTTGAAGTGTTGACAGCCAGTCCATCCTCAGGATTACGTTGAAATCCTGCCATGTCGATCACTTCAAAATCGCAGCTTAGGCGCAGGTTGGCTACTCCTAGTTCATACTTTCTACACACTAGACTAACAGCTATACTCCCCCCAAACGGTTATGTTACTTCCATACACGATCTTAGGGTTTTGTTTCTGGTGCAGTTCAAGCAGGCAGGAGATATAAAGGAATACGATGCACCAGAGTCTAACAAGGCTTGTACGCAGATACTATAATAGTAGCGTACTGTCACGCCCTCGATTTTCAAGTAAATAAATAAATCATTTTGATAAAAGACCCTCGCACGGGATATATAATACCCAAAGGGGAGTTTCCACCTGTTTACTTTACAAACGGAGTCCCCAAGTTTAATGAAATACATCTTTGGCACCACGGCCCAAATTAATTTACCTACAGCTGTGGACAAGCTATTTAAATTACAAATGGTTTAGCCAAAGGAAGATCAAGATGAATTAGTGATAAAATCATCTTTAATAAAAGTACGCGATATACAAAGAGAATCAAATAAATTAGTCTTCATTAACTTCCAAGTTGTCTTCCAAACTGAGCATACGATGTAATGCAAGCCATTGCCTATCATTAAAACCTGAAAAGAAGGATTTTGTTGAGCTACACTAGCCCAGTAGGAAATTCTATACTCAAGTATATGTAAATGTGAAGAAACATGCAATAAGATAGAATAAGTTTCATTAAAAGGACATGAGATACAAGAGGATTTACCAAGATGAACAGACGATTTAACTCTGGGATTTCGGATGTCTTAAGGATAACCCTACCATCAACACGTCGACTAGAAGTAGCAACAATACTCACATCGACCAAATAAATAACAACAATAGTCCAATCATCTCATAACTTTCCGAATGAATGCCATAAACCACTTCCTCATTTCATACCATTCACCGTAAACTTTATTTCATAAAACTTTCCTTTCTTTAATAAAACCTTGGTAGAATTAAGCGTTTATTCTCTTTTTCAACCGCCACAATCCCAAACAACAAACAATCCAAACTTCAACATAAACTTCCAAAATCAGTCAAACTTCTCTTCATCCGGGGGAGACATTCAACTGTGTTACCACCCCATGCGTGACAGTGAATTCTCTTCACCCGGGAGAGACATTCAACTGTGTTACCACCCCATGCATGACAGTGAATTCTCTCTACCTGGGTTTCCGCATTACCACACCTTGCGTTGCGGGCCCTCTAGAGTCCTCGCATTACCACACCTTGCGTTGCGGGCCCTTTATTCAAATTCTCTAGTCAAGCATACACACATAAAGGCCATCGTTCATTGTACAAGCAAGTAACATTTCCCAAATTCACATTGTAATACAAACTCGTAAACATGTCACATCTTACATTGATAATTACCTTAAGTTCGTGTCATTTCTCTAAGTGTATCACAACATCCTTCTCTACACACCGAAACCACAATCGACTTCTCGACACATCACCCGCTGGGTTCTAAACGAGAATCTTATAGAACGAGTGTTAAAAGAACCTATGGAGCTCAATCAAGACAAGACACGAGGATACGAGTCACAATACTACCCATCGGATCACTAGATAAGTTCATGTCTACTCTTAACTCTCACCGTATTATCCCTTATAGCCCATAGTACTCCTATCGCCTTACGGTACATTTCCTTAACCAACGCCGTTGGTATTATGCTTTAAAGTGTGCTAAAAGACAAGATCAAATAACGATTCATTGGGGCATAGAAAATTATGCTCAAGAGTGACTTAAACATATCCTAATCATATAAGGAATCATAACATGGGTCAAGAAAAATCTTAGGAATAATCACAGACATCGATAAACTGACACATGTCTACTCAAATGGTCATAACTCTCTGTGTACTAATTTGTTTAAGATGATTTTGGTGGCAAATGAAAGCTGACTTCGAGACCTTCGATTTGATATAAAATTTGTATAAAACGGACATTGGACGAAGAAGTTATGACCTTTTGAAGTTGGGCTGAAACCCAGAAAGCAAGCAGAATGTTCCAGAGAGGAGAGGGATCGATCCCTCCTCTCTTGGGGATCGATCCCCCAAGGCAAAAATCCATATTAAGTCCAGATTTGAATGAGGGATCTATCCCTCATGATTGGGGATCGATCCCTAGGCGATTTTGGGCGATTTCTGCAGATTTTGACAGCTTTTCAAAAGAACGAAAAGGGACGATCAAGGCTCGATCCAAGCACGAAATCAACTCATAAACATATAAAGTGAGTAAGAAATCCCTACCTTGAGGTTAGAACCTTCAAACATGAGATCAACGAACGAACCCTAGCTCCAAAGCTCCGAAATCCTCCAAGATCTTCCTTCCGAGCCTCACCCAACACAATACGAGCCCGAGGTTGCGTTCTAGAGATGAAATAGAGACGGATCCTTGTGATTTTTGTGAGATGGAGTAGAGTTTTGAGTGAGAGAGCAAGAGAGAGAGAGAGAGAGAGATCGGTAGAGAGAGAGAGGGAGAGCCGAGAGAGAGAGAGAGACGTGAGGAGAGAGAGAGATATTTTGGGGCTTCAAATTCCCTACACACACACCCCTCTATTTATACCCCTATATCTCTATATTACACACATACTCCCTCAAGTTACAATCCTATCATTTAAGCGCCAAATCAAATAAACTCACAATTTTTCCATTTATTCGATATTCTAGTATTTATAAAACATTTAAGAAATTTTATTAAAAAAAAAAATATGGGTCTCTACATCCTACCCTCCTTAGAGAAATTTCGTCCCCGAAATTTTACTAACTCAAATCCAACCAAGTCACCAACCACAAAACATCACCTCATGCCATTTCCATAACCACAACTTCATCCTCCTTTCTCTACGTAGACCTTCTTTTACCCTTTTGCTCCACGGAACACTTTACTGGCGGTATGGTCCTACCACTTAACAATCAGCTTCGTATGCCTAAGATGTATATCGATTTCTCCTCAAGAACTACACTAACCTCTAATCATTCTCACGAAGTCTCAACCCTCACTGACACTCAAATTCTAACACTCAACTCAAGATTCAATGATTTATACCCTCTCATTTTTCCCAAACTCTAAATTTCACGTTCTCTTTTTCCTAATCAATGCCAACTGTCCACCTAGAAAACCCCAAATGATCTCTACGGTAATAAAATCAAGAACCTGAAATCTAAGGATTAGACCTCGCGATGATCCTCACCCTTTAACTCGCCAACTCGCCATAATCAAACTTCTTATGTCTACAAGCTATTTATATTCTCTTTAACTCCAAAAGTAGACACATTCCACGATCGATCCAATTCTGTTAATGGTACTAAAGATAGACACCAACACCAAACATATACAACAAACCAGACGCACATAAAACAAGCTGCTAGTCGCGATCTCCAATTCACGCCTCTATCCACTCACTTAATTCTTTCTTATGAACTCTGCACAAACCTCAAACACCCTTTTTTTTGCCATCTAATATTTAAACACAACCGACTTCTAACACTATTTCACTTTCCCTAGTCCATTCAGATTCACCAACGATTTCTGTTTTAGAAGACCAAACTCACTTCTATTGTAATGTTTCATCTCTACGTTTCTCAACACGACTCAATTTTGAAACCATGCATATAAGCTCTTTGATCCACTATTCTCTCTACCGCCATCCACTAATCGCTCCCAACTGTGGGTTGACATATCATGGAAACCTTTTGCATCTAATTCTCTAACCGTATCATACGTAGGAGCAACAAGGACACAATATATGGAGTCAGATTCCACCCTCTTCTAACTTTACGTCTCACTATGGTTAGTAAAAGAAAGAACACACGCTAGATTCTAACTAAAAATTCATATCCTCATAGCACATACCTACACACCTCAGTATTTATTCCGTACTATACACTAAGAACAAATTACACACATCGATATTACACAGCAAGTCGAGCATGTAAGTTAGACCAAATAGTTGCACGTGTCACACACAAAATGTCTCGATCAACCAACCATACAATTCAACAGTTCACACAATATTGAATATACTCACACATTCGCCACGTATCCACATACCCACAATGTGTCCATCACTTCAATTCACAACTCATGACTCTAGAAAGCTCAATAGAAGTCTCGTTCTTTTCAATCATCATAATACTTTTCTCATTTTTCATTCACCCATCAATCTCGTAATGCCTCACATAATGTCTATTCACTTTACCAATCTCGAGCATTTCCATTCGTCTAGTCAAAACAATCACATATTTCTCATATTCATTATTTCAAATACCACACAACAGTTACATATATTATCAATTCTAATCATTTCTCTATTCTAACAACATTACAACCTAATAACATAACTATACTTCTCGTTATACTCTCGTCAATTAGTCTAATCAAGTCACATGTTGCCCATTTTCACAATCTTAAATATCATTTATCAAATATACATCATCAACATTAATAATCTCTCTATAAACATTATAATCACACGGCATTTCATCACTCATTTCTCTATAAGCATTATAATCACACGGCATTTCATCACTCAAATACCTACACAACATGTGCAGTAGTTGCACTGATGAATTTTCACCACTACAGGTTATCTTGACACTAAATTTAAATACCAATACGAATACAAACAATACAAATATAAATAATACAAATACATATAAATTGACAGGCTTCTTCCTAAACACCGGCAAGACTCCGGGGTTGCATACAATCTTTCTACACTTCCCATTATATTCTAAGGCTCCTACTACCTCATTACTTAAGAATTCAGTTTCACTCGCACCAATAACTTCTAACAATCTCACTTACTACAAGCTTCACAGCTCACAATTTTCTCTAAACTAAGTAATCATATCAACCCCAATACTCCCCCAAAGGCATTCGCCATTTCTATACTTAACTTAAAAAACAACAACTTCCATTACCACCACCATCTCTGCTATCACTATCATTATCCCTATTTTCTCTTAATCTCTCTTAAACGAACTCATCATCTCAACGGCATATCTCAACATGTCCTACACTGTCATTAGTCTAGTCTACATTCCCGACTACATAACTTCTACATTCCGATCCTTCAATTCATGACATACTATTTCTCCACACGCTTATCACTTCAAGGTTCCTACCATTCCCACTCAGGGTACCAATTACATTTCACCTCATTATCAACCTCAATTGTTTACATTTGTATCGCCCTCACTTCAGATAAGTCTCTCACCACACACTTACATCAATCACTCGACTTAGTCACATTGATATAGGTCACCTCAAGTCTTGTTGTCTCTCTCACTAAACAATGTCTTCACTATTTCCTATCAATCTGCCATAAGAACACCATCACGACATTCACCTCGGTAATGACGACTACAACACCATAACTCTTCCCAAGCCTAGAAATCTAGCCCTTATACACAATCCTAGTGTCCAATTGACTTTCCGAGACTTCCATCTAGAAGGAGCGGTGATCAAGCGCCTCTTCCAACTGGATCTCATCGGTAGTCGCCTGGGTGTCCAGAAGACACATACCGTATCTAGACACCCTACCTATAACTCTCATTCTCCTAGGTCAAACTCAGATACTTACAACTCTCTGCAAAGGGTCAACTTGTCTTACCTATATTTAAATTACTACCTTAATGACCATCATAACAATAACAAACCACAAACACTACCACAACAAAACATAATCTCTTCAAACATATACAAGTCACTCACTAATTCAATCCTCTGGTTATGATACATCTCACTTACTTTTTGGACAAGCTATGGTTCCCGTCACGCCTCATCATGTACTCTCTTTTCTCCTTTCCTCTTCGATCATAACAAACATACCACCCTTCACTCGATTACACTCAACACACCTCACATCACATGAAAATTACTTAAGGTATTTAAAACATAACACATAATCTGCACAATTCAAATAAAACACATCAATCATTTAGCTCACAAATCTTACTAACGGTTCAACACTTCTTTTACATACTGACGGATATCATCTTTCACATTTCGACCTCGCCACTACGCATAACCATTACAACAATCTAGACTTTTCAGATTTTATCTCGTCTAAAAAGGTACCTTACCACAAATGGCTTAAAACTAAAACTACCAATAGTAACGTTAACAACCACAATGACTGCAACCATAACCACTATATGGATGTCAAGCTTCTCTTTTTCTCAGACATGGGCATAAGCCTTTCACTGTTTGATGTAGACACAAATGCAAGGCCAGTTCAATGAACACACGTCAATCATGCAAGAACACACACATTTTTGTTAAAAATATGAAATAAATTTTTTTTTTTGAACCCATGAGACTAAGTCTCCCCACGGTCTCTAGGTATTCAAACCTAGAGCTCTGATACCAATTTGTCACGCCCTCGATTTTCAAGTAAATAAATAAATCATTTTGATAAAAGACCCTCGCACGGGATATATAATACCCCAAGGGGAGTTCCCACCTGTTTACTTTACAAACGGAGCCCCCAAGTTTAATGAAATACATCTTTGGCACCACGGCCCAAATTAATTTACCTACAGCTGTGGACAAGCTATTTAAATTACAAATGGTTTAGCCAAAGGAAGATCAAGATGAATTAGTGATAAAATCATCTTTAATAAAAGTACGCGATATACAAAGAGAATCAAATAAATTAGTCTTCATTAACTTCCAAGTTGTCTTCCAAACTGAGCATACGATGTAATGCAAGCCATTGCCTGACATTAAAACCTGAAAAGAAGGATTTTGTTGAGCTACACTAGCCCAGTAGGAAATTCTATACTCAAGTATATGTAAATGTGAAGAAACATGCAATAAGATAGAATAAGTTTCATTAAAAGGACATGAGATACAAGAGGATTTACCAAGATGAACAGACGATTTAACTCTGGGATTTCGGATGTCTTAAGGATAACCCTACCATCAACACGTCGACTAGAAGTAGCAACAATACTCACATCGACCAAATAAATAACAACAATAGTCCAATCATCTCATAACTTTCCGAATGAATGCCATAAACCACTTCCTCATTTCATACCATTCACCGTAACTTTATTTCATAAAACTTTCCTTTCTTTAATAAAACCTTGGTAGAATTAAGCGTTTATTCTCTTTTTCAACAGCTACAATCCCAAACAACAAACAATCCAAACTTCAACATAAACTTCCAAAATCAGTCAAACTTCTCTTCATCCGGGGGAGACATTCAACTGTGTTACCACCCCATGCGTGACAGTGAATTCTCTTCACCCGGGAGAGACATTCAACTGTGTTACCACCCCATGCGTGACAGTGAATTCTCTCTACCTGGGTTTCCGCATTACCACACCTTGCGTTGCGGGCCCTCTAGAGTCCTCGCATTACCACACCTTGCATTGCGGGCCCTTTATTCAAATTCTCTAGTCAAGCATACACACATAAAGGCCATCGTTCATTGTACAAGCAAGTAACATTTCCAGAATTCACATTGTAATACAAACTCGTAAACATGTCACATTTTACATTGATAATTACCTTAAGTTCGTGTCATTTCTCTAAGTGTATCACAACATCCTTCTCTACACACCGAAACCACAATCGACTTCTCGACACATCACCCGCTGGGTTCTAAACGAGAATCTTATAGAACGAGTGTTAAAAGAACCTATGGAGCTCAATCAAGACAAGACACGAGGATACGAGTCACAATACTACCCATCGGATCACTAGATAAGTTCATGTCTACTCTTAACTCTCACCATATTATCCCTTATAGCCCATAGTACTCCTATCGCCCTTACGGTACATTTCCTTAACCAACGCCGTTGGTATTATGCTTTAAAGTGTGCTAAAAGACAAGATCAAATAACGATTCATTGGGGTGTAGAAAATTATGCTCAAGAGTGACTTAAACATATCCTAATCATATAAGGAATCATAACATGGGTCAAGAAAAATCTTAGGAATAATCACAGACATCGATAAACTGACACATGTCTACTCAAATGGTCATAACTCTCTGTGTACTAATCGGTTTAAGATGATTTTGGTGGCAAATGAAATCTGACTTCAAGACCTTCGATTCGATATAAACTTTGCATAAAACGGACGTCGGACGAAGAAGTTATGGCCTTTTGAATTTGGGCTGAAACCCAGAAAGCAAGCAGAATGTTCCAGAGAGGAGAGGGATCGATCCCCCAAGGCAAAAATCCATATTAAGTCCAGATTTGAATGAGGGATCGATCCCTCATGCTTGGGGATCGATCCCTAGGCAATTTTGGGCGATTTCTGCAGATTTTGACAGCTTTTCGAAAGAACGAAAAGGGACGATCAAGGCTCGATCCAAGCACGAAATCAACTCATAAACATATAAAGTGAGTAAGAAATCCCTACCTTGAGGTTAGAACCCTCAAACATGAGATCAACGAACGAACCCTAGCTCCAAAGCTCCGAAATCCTCCAAGATCTTCCTTCCGAGCCTCACCCAACACAATACGAGCCCGAGGTTGCGTTCTAGAGATGAAATAGAGACTGATCCTTGTGATTTTTGTGAGATGGAGTGGAGTTTTGAGTGAGAGAGCAAGAGAGAGAGAGAGATCGGTAGAGAGAGAGGGAGAGCCGAGAGAGAGAGAGAGACGTGAGGAGAGAGAGAGAGATATTTTGGGGCTTTTAATTCCCTACATACACACCCCTCTTTTTATACCCCTATATCTCTATATTACACACATACTCCCTCAAGTTACAATCCTATCATTTAAGCCCCAAATCAAATAAACTCACAATTTTCCCATTTATTCGATATTCTAGTATTTATAAAACATTTAAGAAATTTTATTAAAAAAAAAAAATATGGGTCTCTACACGTACCTTGGACCATAGAGGGATCCTGCTCTTGTTTCTCAGTCCGCAGTGCAAAGATACGCCCTCCAGTGCCTTGCTGGATTCCCATGGGCTGTTTTCCATTGCTCTGCCCATTCTGCTGCTGCGATAGGCCCTCAGAGTTTTGCTTCACAAAACCGACTTGTCCAGCTTGCTGAGCTTCCTGATTCCCATGGTCTCCATTCCTCCTCTTTTGAGGCTGCGGGCAGTTGCGCCTAATATGGCCCATAGCGTGACAATTGTAACACTGAACGGTGGCTATGTCTTGACCACCTCTCTGCGGTTCGTCACGCCCTGGCGTAGTGTTCTTCCAGATTTGGTTGCTTTGACCCGAAGCAAAAGTTTTGGTGGGATAGGGCCCACGGTTGTTGTTGGAGGTCTGGGTTCGGATAGGTCCGCCAGCATTGCCTGTTGCCTTCCTCCAGCGGGTCTTGAAGTCGTTTTCCTCGCTCTCCAGTCGAAGAGAGCACTTCACCACACCGGTATAGGTGGGGAAGGCTTGAGCTACCACAGCCTTTCTAGCTGTTGTCAGCCCCCACTCGAACCTCCTTGCCTTCTTGTCCTCAGTTGCAACGGCCTCCTGGGCGTAGCGGGATAGCTCCTCGAACTTGGCCGCATACTGAGTGACGGTCATAGTTCCTTGCTTCAGTTTCATGAATTCTTGCTCTTGGCTAGGCGAAGGGGCGTGGGAAAGTATTTGTCGAGAAACAGGGTCTCGAACTGAGCAAAGGTCATGGTGGCTACGTCATGGGTTGCCTCCATTAGATCCCACCAATAACGGGCTTCTCCCTTCAGTTGCTAGGTGGTTAACGCTACCCGATCTCCATCTCGGGTGATCTCCAAGGTGTCCAGGATCACCTTGACTTCCTTTAGCTAGGTTTCAGCTACGGTAGGGTTGGAATCTCCGTTGAAGGTCGGGGGTCGATGTTTTCAGAACTCGTTCATCGCTCGGGTTCGAGTCATAGGTCCGTCGTCATGGTTTTGGTTTTGGCGGTTGCCGTTCAAGGCGGTTACGAGTGCTTGCATAACTTGAGCAAGGTCAGGGTTGAGGTTAGAGGAGTCACCGGTTTCGCGTCCTAATCCACTACGTCGATTTGCCATCTACGAGTAGAAATCGAAAGGGAAAGGTTTTAGTCTATTTAAACGAGTTTCCTTTTGCAAATGGTGTTACTTCCTAAAAGTCAAAAATACTATATCATATAGTATGCAACGGTACTCTCTTAATTAAAACCAAACTTTTCATAGATAAACAATATCATACAACATAAGCATAGAATTCTACTACAAGGCAAGTAGAGACACGAGACTTCTTCCTAATACAAGTTGAAAACGATTCTAGTCTTCAATATCCTATATTCCAAAGGATTACAACCGGCCTAAGATATGTCTAATTGGCATCTTCGGTTTCGGGTCTCGCCTTCCTCTACCATCTTTCATTGAAAGCTTGGCGCAACCGACGTTCGTATTCCTTTATGATTGCGGCGAGTGCGGCGGCCACGACGAGAGTCCAGTACCAGAAGGTGTTGGCATAGTTATTCACGGCGAACCACCGTGGCATGGCTATTGTAAGCACGGCACAAAATATGATGAGGGCGAAGAGTTGCAACCATAGGCTTTGGATGGTTATGGTTAGTTCGGCTTGCTCGATGTCTCGGAACAAGGCGTCTTTCTAAAATCGTCGTCGTCGGGTTGCCATGGTTCGGTACAAAGGGGTCTCGGTTTGGAGGAGTTTTAAGATGATGAGAGAGGTGAAGAAATGGAAGTGGTGGTGGGGTATATATAGGAGCCGAAAACGTGGGTGGAGGAGGGAAAAGGTTTGAAGTTTAAAAATTGAAATTTGAATGTTTTGGAGGTTAAAATTTGAAATTTGAAGTTTTAGGGGGGAGTGCGGTCTGCCGGCCTAAAGGGGCTATGCCCGGTACTCACTCGGTTCTAGGCTCCCACTCTCGAACCCCAATTTAAAATATTTATTCAAGAACAGCTCCTCTACGAACTAGTAAATAAAATTTGCTCAATTAGCAACGTTTTTAGGCAAAGGTTTACTAACACCAAAAATGTTTTCGAGTTTCTAAGTTCCACATTCGATCCTTGATTTAAGTCATCATCCAATTGTTCGGGAATTCCTAGCTCGGCGGTACTGCCAATTTCCGCGCCTTGCTTCAATCCGAAGATTGTTTTGACAGAATTCCACCCAATTTGGGATGTTAAACTTGAAAATCGAAGTCACGTTTGTGTAACGGTCAAACTTATCTCACGGTTCTACATGGTTCTACCCATTCTACCCATGGCCGAGGTTTTGAACCTAAAGCTCTGATACCAAGTTGTAACGCCCCGAATTTTGGGTACGTTAAATAAGACATTTTATTGAAATTTCAAAATAGAGTCTAGCTCTTTATTACATCATAACTCTCACACGAGTACTTTCATCACAAAAGGAAGGGAAACTAGGGATCCTAACTACAACCCTGCCTGCTCCTCCATCCTAGCCAGCCCTTCAGCTCCAAAGGCCTCCAAGATGAAGATCTCGCCCTGTTCGTCTATGAGATCTGACACATTATACCGGCGTCGCCACCCATATAATATGCCAGGGTCACCAAAAGTTAACACCGTGAGCTACGAAAGCTCAATAGAGTAAACCCTACCCACTAACCCATAACTTATAACAACAGATCATTTATATAACAGACAGTAACAATGACACACCCACATTCGCTATTCAACTATCGTTGGTGTACAAAATTTCAGAGTTTCTCCTACGCAACTCATCGTAGACTGTGTCAATCATTTTCACTTACAAAACAATCTTTCGAAATCATTTGCATTGGCTCCATACCACGGATAACCAAGCTATACACCCATCCTTTCAAAATCATTTGACATTGGCTTCGTACCGCGGATAACCAAGCCACAGACCCAACCTCGGTTCCACCACACCGGGTTCCCGAGTATCGTCACAATGGTTCCGCCGCGCCGGGTTCCCATTGGCATACAATTGCATTAGCTCCTCTCCGCGGATAATCAAGCTATACCTCACCATGGTTCCGCCACTCCGGGATCCCATGGGAACACACACAACCTCACAATGGTTCCGCTATTCCGGATTCCCATTGGAACACACGCACACACATAATGCCACCAAAAATGGTCATTATGTCGTTTCAAAAATATTTCCATCCTCGAAACATTTTTCCCATTTAACCACACCCTAGGTGCCATGTTTCTACTTTCTCGGTTCTCGTGTCTCGTTACATGCAAAGACTTCGCGGTAGTACTGTCACATCAACAATCATATAACATTCAACAAGATCATCCAACTCTACATAATTTAGTATGCTCAAATCATAAGTTGGCGAGTTCAACATACTGCCCATCCTTTTCATTATTTCAAGAAAACACCTTTCAAATATTTTCATCAATAGCAATAGATAACCTTATCATAAACTAAAATAACAAAAGTTATACTAGGGAGAATAAGTAGGGATTAATCTACCTCGATCCGAAACTAGTCAGGGCCGAATAAGCAAGTTGGAAAATTCTAAGGGCGGTGAAACGTCCAAATCTGGACCGAACTTCGGATGGCAGTAACTCGGTTAATCTTTGGCCGAATATGCTTTTCTTGGGTCCAAATCGAAGCTCTAGAAACGTTCTACAAAAGATGGAAGATGATCCTAGAAACTACTTTAAGTAGGAGAAAAATGGCGATAAAGGAAGTGACAGTGAGCTGTCTGGAATTTGGAATGCGAGATTTTTACTGAACTTCGGATGCCAACATCTTTGTCATTTCTTTACCGATTGGGGTAGTTCTTGGGTCTAACTTGAAGGTCTCGAAGTGCTTTACAATTTTCCCGAAGGAAGTTGGTTCTAAAAACTAATCTAAGCAAGAGAAAACTGAGGATTTACAAAGGGACAGTAGGCTGCCAGAAAAATCAGAAATGGTTTCTGGAGAGAAGGAAGAGCAAAGCTTGAAGGTGTGAGTTCAAAGCTTGGGAATGGCTCTATTTATAGGCAAACCTTGGCTCTCTCTCCTCCCTCAATGGCCGGCCCCCCTCCCCCTCTCCTTTCCTCAATTTGACACTTGTCATGAATCTTGGAAGATCAAAGGCAAATCCCTAGGCTTGCATGGCTATTTTGTACCAAGGATTTGATCTTGGGAGACTTGGTGGGCAAGAAGAATAATTGTACAAGATTTGGTGTTAAACAATTGGATAATTGGTACAAAGGAGGTTAGATTTGGCTAGGAAGAATATTTCCAAGGTTATGAAAGTACAAGGAAGATCAAGAAGGTACAATCCTATCTTCTTCTTCTCTCTTCCTTCCTCTCTCTCTCTCTCTCTCTCTCTCTCTCTCTCTCTCTCCCCCTACTTTGGCCGAATTCTCTCTCTCTCCTCTCTCTCTCTCTCTCACATAGGTACACACACACACACACACACATATATATATATATATATATATATATATATATATATACACACTACAAGAAAGACAATAAAATAAATGTAATTTTGTACAAAAGATCAAAAGACTAGAAAGACTAAGATTTTCCCCTTTAAATATTGAAATAAGCACATGTGTTCTTGGGGATTTAAATAATCAACCAAGTACTTATATATAAAATAACCATGTACCATGTACCTTAGGTAGTTCAAAAACCCCAATATTAAATAATAGAAGGGTACTTAAAGAATCCTAGGGTTTAAAGGCAACTAAGTACTTCCATAATAAACTAATATGTACTTTGACACATGGTTTAAAAGAAAAGGTTAAATTATTAACCCATGGTACTTTGGTGAAAGACTAATCTTTTACCCAATGGATAATAACCACCCTAACTTCTATTATCCAATGGATAATAGCTATTAGGTAACTTATATATTAAAATAATCCAAAAAATCCTTTAATCAAATATAAAAGTCCATTTTTAAAAGATAATAGTACTTAGGCAAGTATACTTTTAATATAAACAATTGGGGTTTCTATTATCCAATGGATAATAGTTTCCCTAACATTTATTGTCCAATGGATGAAGAATAAAACCAAAACAATAAAAGAAAATAATTAAACAAATTCCAATACTACGGTCAAAAAGGTTCAAAAGGTTCAAGAGGGGCAAAACGGTCCATTTGCGGTTTGGTTAAAGTAACTAGGTGGCTTCCTAGCTCGGTTTCTCCAACAAGTTGGTTAGAAACTAACCAGGCTTGCCAAGTAGGACTTAAAGCCACGAAACGAAATTTCAAGGGGCAAAAAGGTAATTACGACAAATTATAGGAATTTAAAAGTAAACCCAAGTAATTAAAATAAAATTCAAATATTTATCTAAATTTTTACTGACCGAAAATCAGGGTCATTACATGATAGAAACACTGAATACCCGTCTCCATCCTACATCTGACGATGACACGTTCACGGGAGTTCGAACACCGACATGGCTGATTTCGCGGGCAAGATTACCAGACTGGAGGAGGCAATCCTTAAGAGTGAGAAGATCGTTGTAACTGAGGTGGATATGGTCAAACTCTGCTTGTTCCCAAATGCCACGGTCCCAAAAAAATTCAATATGCCGGACTTTGCTAAGTTTGAAGGTACCACCGATCCCAAGGTTCATCTGGTGGGCTATTTAGGCTCCTTGTCGACGTGGAAGATTGAAAAGGACGCAATGGCTCAGATGTTTCATCAAAGCTTAACTGAACCTGCCCTCCAATGGTTCTTGGCTCTAAACCCGTCTAAGAAGAAGAGTTTGGTGGATATATGCGGGGCCTTTGTCGCTCAATACAGTTACAACATATAGTTAGAAATGACCACCTGGGAGCTGGAATCAACCAAAATGGACTTCAAAGAGACCTTTGCTGATTTTGTCAAGCGATGAAAGTCCCAGGCAGCACAGATGGTGGAGAGGCCAACTGAGAAGGACCAAATCCGCATGATCACATTTGCAGCCAGCCTTTACTAAGAACTTGGTTCTTGCCCAAGCCTTAGTCGACCTCAAGACTTTCTTTGAGGAAGGTCTTGCAGTGGAGGAAGCATTGCAAACCAGCATTCTGGAAAAGGGGGATTCAAACACCCGCAACTGAAAGACCTATCCTAACAACAATTCCAATCTCTATGCCACCGACCGAGCCAACTCCACCTGTAACCAAAACCGATCTAAACCAGTTAACTAGATATCAATCCAATCCAATTCCCAACCATCAAAGCAACCATGTACCTTTGCCAAATTCCCCATCCCCATACACATTATCCTAGAAAGACTCATTTAGAAAGGAATCTGTGGGCAAATGGATTTGCTCGATTTTTCTTTCCTCGGGAAGGGATTCCGTTCCCCTTCTAAGAAGAGAAAATGCTGCCGGTTCGCGGGAGCGCTTTTACAGCTGGACGTCAAGCGCTCGGGAAAATACAGAGTCGCCACTCGGGTTTGAAGGTCCGATACCCAAGGAACCGTATTTCGAAGCACTTGCCGCGCTGTTTGATTTGAAAAAGTTAAGGAACCAGTCCGTCATAACCATATCTGGGTTCGGGAGCCAGGTTACGAGAGGGGAAGGGTTTTATGGCACCTCTCTTGCCCAATCCGGAGATCGGTCTCTACTTAGGCATTTGCGAAAATGTTGTTTGTTTGCGATTCTATTTAATTAATCAATTTTTAGCCATTTAGGGCGGGGAAACAGTTTAATAGGGATTAAATCTGTAACACGTTTGCAAGATGTGAATGATAGCATGGATGAACAGTTAGTATAGGATGAGAACAGACTGCTGTGGGAGTTTAAACAAACTGGGAGGCCTCTGTTTTGGAGTGACGTGCGCAGGAAGAAACCAGTATGCACTGAACAAGTCACTGCATGTTGTTCACTCCTGCGCGCACAACTCCAAGACACGCGCGCACTGGTGAGTTCAAACCCACAACTCTTATTCTCAAACGTTCTGGGCTCTGGAAGGACCAGTGCACACCCAGGACAAACCACGCAGTTTATAGGAAGCATAATATACAGTTTAAAGGCTTAAAAGCCCTAGAAATTGACAAAACACCCCATAAACAGTGTGGGGACAAAATAACAGCCTAAATCCAAGTTACCCGTGCAAGGCCACTCACTGGTCAGAGGCAAACTGTCGTGCGATGGAAGCACTCTGTCGCGCGAGGATGCGCCTTGGCGCACTGTCGCGCGATGGAGTGAGTCGAGCGCGCGATGGTGCGCCCTGGCGCAGGATGGTTGCGCCCTGGCGCAACCAGACCAGTGCTTGGTTCACATCTTTCTGGGATCTGGGGCAGGTCCAGAATTATCCCAGGGGTACTCCACAATCAGCAGAAATGAATATTGAACTATAGCTAACAAATCTAACAAAGGAAAGCCGTAAATTAGTTTTTAACATGCTTGCAGAGTGATCTATACGTAAATAAACACAAAACAATAGGACACCAATCCCCACGCGGTCCATCGCATGCAGCACCGGAGTGTCGCGCGAGAGAGTGAGACCATCGCGCGCTGGTTCCCACCATGACGGTTTTTGAAACCTTGCCAGCTTTAGGACCAGGACTGGTATTGATTACCAGCCTTGGCCCTGCCAGCCCCATTCAGGGATCAGAACAGAAAGACAGTAGGTATGCTATACCTTTGGTTGAGTTTGAAACGAATTCGAGCTTCAAGGTTTGAAACTTGAATGAGGTGTTTGAATGGTTGTGTGATGGAAGAGGAAGAACAAGCTATGTTCTTGGTTGAGGTGTGAAAATGGTGTGTAATCCTTATTTAAATTCTTGAACTTGTTAACCTCCTAAATGGATGAACAAATGGGATATAAATAGGGAGAGGGGGTGAATTTGGTTGGAAACAGAGGAGTTCAGCCAGTCCACGAGGCTTGGCTGAGGTTGCATTGGTGGCCAATTGCCCATCTCAAGAAAGATTGTTGGTAGGTTGGACCGTCGCGCGACGGAGTCAGTCTATCATGCGATGGTGCGCGTGGCGCACTGTTGCGCGATGGAATGAGTCTGGCACGCGATGGTGCGCCCCGGCGCACTGTCGCGCGATGTAGTGACTCTGTCGCGCGATGGTGTGCCCGAGCGCGGGATGGATGCGCCCTGGCGCGGGTCAGTAGGGTTTTTGGTTTTTGAAGTGGCTTAGCCTAGGTTAGGTTCAAGGGTTTTGCAAACACTCAAAGCTCAAACACGCTATCATTCCCAGGGTGTTCTTGATCCATTTCATCATCGGGGAATCAAAAACCGTAAGTAAACTAATCTGGAAGCCCAGATTGGGTTGTCTACAGAATCGTCAAACCACTCCTACCAACCCCTCTCCCGCAAAAGCTGCCAGCTTCACATAACCCTAACTCCCATTGTGCCTATCACCAAATGCTTGGTCATGTCACCAATGACTGTTGGAGACTCAAACAAAAGCTAAAAGATCTCTTCTGTATGGTGGTATTCCCGGATAGGTAGAAATAGGGCACGAATACGTGGTACATGAGACCATGGTTTAAGTAAGACAGGATAAGTCACCGTGCAAAATGGTGGTCGGCGATATGGATCGGCGGCATGAGAAGTCATTGGTCCAGGAAGTCTGTACATGGCCAAGGACTAGTGAACATGAGAAGTTATTGGTCCATGAGATTGATAAAGAACCAGTGACATGTGAAGTCACTGGTCCAAGTAGTTTGTTCGGCAATGAGAGGGCCGAACAGGAGGAGAATTCTGGGGAAAACAGCCTCAGATGCAAGGAACACTCTAAAAGGTTCCATAACAGTGGAATTCCGTAAAGGAATAAGATCTCGAGAAAATAGGATCAAGGAGAGATACCCAACGGGAATGAGATGTCCGGCCAGCTATGGAAAAGAGTCCTAAAAGGACTAAGGTAATGAATTTATAAGGGAATGAGAATCAACGATATTCTAGGTTTCCTATACGAGGTAGGAAACCTAGGGCAACATGAATACTTGGGCAGCAAGCTTCTATGAATCTATAAACATGAGGTAAACCTAGAGATAAAAGGTACGCAGTACATTGCACAACTATTTTCCTACAGATAATTAGGGTTTATACTAGTACGTGATATTAACTTAGGCATCAGAGGGCCTTTGCCACGAGAGGCAAAGGTGTGGCCACCCTTTGTCTGTTTTGCAGATTAGGATTCTGACGATGAAACTAGGGTTCCGTTCAAGCAGCACAAGTAGCCGTTATATTCTTGTGCTGTTCATAGCATCATTCGTTTTTGTCCACTTACAATTGGCGCCGTCTGTGGAAAAAGAAAGAGTTCCCTTTGAAAAACGACCATGGTGGAGGGTATCCAAGCACACCGCTTGAGGCAAAGAATCAGTTAAGTGGGGGAGGAGATAAATCCCCACCTAACACTTTGAGAAAGCCGAATGGCGGACATACCAAGAAGACCACAAGCAAGGGCCATCCCTTGACTGTCCGGGATGAATCCAAGAATAGGGAGGGCAAGACAGCCACGGAATCTACAAGAAGGAGTAAGTCCCATCGCAGAAGAGAGTCGGTTGCACATTCGAGGAGTGTGCACAACAATGAAGATATCCTGGACAAAAAGAGATAGGAAATTGAGGAGTACGCTCGTTTAATCAAAAAACGAGAGTACAAGATTCGAGAGTTACAACGGGTACGAGAACACCAAGAGGATTCTAGACTTTCACGAAAGAATTCCAAGGGAGACAGGCAGGCCATGGTGGAAAATAAAAAGGCTCCTTCACAGAGAAGGAGGAGTAGAAGCCCTACTCCAAGACCAAAAAGGGCTTCTTCACAAAAAAGAAGAAGCAGAAGTCAGTCCCACCCTAGAGGAAGAAGGGACCAGGAAACACCACAGGGATAGGTACGAGAGACCTGATTCCGATTGGGAAAGGAATGCTCCCAATGAAATGAAGGAACATGAGGAGGGGACCATGACTGCACGAGAAGCAGCACAGAAAGCTCTCAGCAATATAGCATCCTCCCCTTTTGCAAGGAGGCAAGGCTGTCGAGCAGGGTAAAGCACGGTGCGTTCATCCTCTATGAATCAAATACAGATCCCATGGTGCATATATAGCATTACCAACAAGCAATGTTCATGCACAACGGGAATGGTGCAATTATGTGCAAGATGTTCCCATCGAGTTTGGGAAAGGTGGCTCTGTCCTGGTTCCATAAGCTAGGCCCTCACTCCATACGAGGATGGAGGCAGCCAGCCGAAATTTCACTGCTCGATTCCTGACGAGCAGAAAAGCACTAAAGACTTTTGAGAGCCTCTCTGTTATGAAGCAGGGAGAGGACGAGTCGATCAGGGACTACGAAAAGAAATACAGGGAAACTTTCAATGAGATTGAAAGTGTAACGACCCTGATTTTCAGTCGTTAAAAATTTCGTTAAATATTTGAATTTTATTTTTATTACTTGGATTTACCTTTAAAATTCTTTAATTTGTCATAATTACATTTTTGCCCTTCAAATTTGATTTCTCTGCGCTTTAGCCCCTGAACTTTCATTTCTTGCACTTTAGTCCTTCTTAGCAAGCCTAGTTAGTTTCTGACCCTCCGGTTGGAGAAACTAAACTAGGAAGCTATCTAGTCACTGCAAAATGACCGTTTTGCCCCCCCTTGGACACTTTGAACCTTTTGAACCCTAGAACAAGAATGGATTATTCATTTTCTTTTTAATATTTTTGGTTTTACTCTTTGTCCATTGGACAATAAATGTTAGGGAACCTATTATCCATTGGATAATAGAACCCCAATTGTTTACTTTAAAAATATACTTGGCTAAGTACTTTTATCTTTTAAAAAAATGGACATTTTTGATTAGTTTACTATATAATTACCCTAGCAACTATTATCCATTGGATAATAGAAGTTAGGGATTTTATTACCCATTGGGTAAAAGCTTAGTCTTTCAAAGTACCATGGGATTTTATTAAAATAAACTTTTCTTTTAAACCATGTGAAAGTATTGCATTATTTTAAAAGATAGGGTACTTAGTACCAAGATTCTTAAGTACCCTTGTTTATTTTTTTATTGAGATTGTGATCTTCCAATTGTACATGTGTATCCAAGTATATATTATTCTAGTACATGGTAGATTAATATAATGCCTTAGTACCCCATGTGTTAATTGACTTGTTTAAAAATAGAATCCTAGCCCTTAAGTCTACTTTTGATCTTTGGTACAAAAGTACTACTAATTTATTTGTATACTTGTATATATATACATATATATGTACCTTGAGAGAGCAAGAGAGGAGAGAGGGAGAGAAAGAGCCGAATGGGAGAGGGAGAGGAGAGAGAGGCCGGTTGGGAGAGAGAGGAGGAGGGAGATGTGATGTGTACTTGACCCTTGGTCTCCCATTGTACATCCAATCTTGGAAAATTTTACTCCTTCAAAGCAAATCTTAACTTCCAATGACCTTCCTTGTACAATTCCTAATTGTTTAACCCTTGGAATCTTGTACCAATCTCATCTCCACCATTGGATGGTTCAAGATCAAATCCTTGGTACACATAGCCATGCAAGCCTAGGATTCTCCTTTGATCTTTCAAAAGTTGGCTTTACATGTGTCAAAATTTGAGGGAGAAAGAGAGAGAGGGGGGCCGGCCTTGAGAGAGAGGAGAGGGCCAAAGTTTGCCTATAAATAGCAAGCCATTCCATGCTTTGAACTCACACCTTCAAAGCTTTGCTCTTCCTTCTCTCTAGAAATCTCGGATTCCAGTTCCAGGCAGCCTACTGCCCTTCGAAAATCTCCAAGTTTTCTCCTTCTTAGGATAGCTTTTAGAACCAACTTCCTTCTGGAAAGTTGTAGAGAACTTTGAGTGCTTCAAGTTAGGCTCAAGAACCACCCCAATCGGTCAAGAAATGACCAAGATATTGGCATCCGAAGTTCAGTAAAAATCTCAGATTTTTATTTCCAGACAGCTTACTGTCTTCTCCTTTATCACTATTTTTCTCCTACCTAAAGTCGTTTCTAGGATTAACTTCCTTCACGAGAGTTGTAGAGGGTTTCGAGATCTTCGATTTCAACCCAAGAACGACTCTATTCGGCCAAGGATTGACCGAGTTACTGCCATCCGAAGTTTGGGCCAGATTCGTGAGTTTCACCACTCGTGGATTTTCAACCTTGCTTATTCGGCCCCGACTAGTTTCGGATTGAGGTAGATTAATCTCTACTCACTTATCCTATGTATAAGTAGGTTATCTTGAATTACTTTTCGTCTCAAGTATTTGTATTGTGATCTTTATGATGAATATAAGCATGTATATATGAATTGCTTGTATTACTTGTGACACGATAAAGCATAAGTGATTTATCACTCCAAGGGCGTCCGAACATGTGGCGTTATGCTTTAAGCGTTGATTTGAGTAGAGTGAATGATCTTGTTAGTGCTTACTTTTGTCCTACCACGGAGTCTTTGCATGTAAACAAGACACGAGAACCGAGAAAGTTAGAAACATGACACCTAGGGTGTATGAAAAGGTGTGTTTGAAAAGGGTGAAATGTTTTGAAAACCGCAATGTGGCCGGACTTGCCCATTGTGTGTGGTGTGTGTGTGTTCCAATGGGAATCCGGTAAGACGGAACCATTGTGAGGTTGTGTGTGTGCGTTCCCATGGGATCCCGGACCGGCGGAACCATGGTGAGGTATAGCTTGGTTATCCGCGGAGAGGAGCCAATGCATATTGTGTGCCAATGGGAACCCGGCGCGGCGGAACCATTGTGAGGATACTCGGGAACCCGGCGCGGCAGAACCGAGGTTGGGTGTGTGGCTTGGTTATCCGCGGTACGGAGCCAATGTCAAATGATTTTGAAAGGGTGTGTGTGTGGCTTGGTTATCCGCTGTACGGAGCCAATGTCAAATGATTTTGAAAGGCTTGGTTATCCGCGGTACGGAGCCAATGCAAAGGATTTTGAAAAATGATTTTGTAAGTGGAAAACGTTGACACGGTCTACGACGAGTCGCGTAGGAGAAACACGGGAAAACTTGGACACCAACGAGAATGTGGATGTGCTATCGTTATTAGTTTGATTTCTATGATCGTTTGTTTGTAAGTTATGGGTTAGTGGGTAGGGTTTACTCTATTGAGCTTTCGTAGCTCACGGTGTTGCCTTTTGGTGACCCTGGCATATTATATTGGTGGCGACGCCGGTATAATGTGTCAGACTTCATAGATGAGCAGGGCGAGATCTTCAGCTTGGAGGCGTACGGAGTCGAGGAGCTGGCTAGGATGGAAGAGCAGGCGGAGCTGTAGATAGGAACCCTAGTTTCCCGCTCTTTTGTAATATTGAACTCTTGTGAGAGTTTTTGATGTAATAACGAGCTAGACTCGCTTCGTTTTTATAATAAAATGTTTTATTTAACGTTCCGAAAATTCGGGGCGCTACAGAAAGTTGCAATGAGGAGTACGCAATAGCCATGTTCAAGATTGGGCTACATGTTCAGGGGGAGCTGCGCTAATCGTTAAACATGGGTCCAGTAGGAACACTGGCAAGGCTAATGGAACGGATTGAGCAACATGCCAGAAATGAGGATGACATATTTCGGGAAGACAGGAAGATGGTTGCCGAGCAAGCCAAGGGGCCTAAAAAGAAGGTTGATAAGCCATAGCTCAAATCATACATGGAAAGGAAGAACTATGGGCAGGCTAAGAAAGAGCCGTACAAGAAGAAGCATGCTCCGGACCCCAAGTCTTTCTTTTCAGGAACTACGGTTTGGAAAGAACTAATCTACCGGATTCTTTATTTGACAAAAGATTGTGAGATGTTCAAGCAGCACTCGATGACTTAGTCTCTTGTGGTTATCTAAAGGAGTTCATTTGGGAAGAACACAAAGGCGCTGAAAAAGCAATGGAGTTGGATTACGAACAAAATCAAAGGGGCGTAATCCATATGATACATGGATTGGCCGCACCTTATATGAGAAATGAGGTGAGGTTGCTCTAGAGGCAAGTAAAGCATGACCAACATGTGATGCAGTTCGGGAAGAAAAGAGGATGTGAAGAAGTATGCAGCGAGGGCATAGTCTACATAGATGAGGACTTGGGAGGAGTCCAAGTGCCACATAATGATGCCTTGGTCATAACCCTATGAATTGGGGAATATGACATGGAGCGGATCTTGGTGGACTCAGGAAGCTACACGGAGGTGCTATACTATGATGCGTTTAAGAAGTTAAGGCTGACACAGGTGGACTTATTTTTCCTAGTTTTATAATTTAGGTGGAGACTCTGTTTTGATGATAACCGCTATCGTGTGGGGATGTTCCTAGCCATGGGAATATCCATGATCTTGGTTTATGAAGTGGAAAGCAAACAAACGTGATCAATCTGTATGGCGATGCCTCATTTGGGAGGTGTCTACAGTGCACCCCAAGATGGTACAGAAGTTTCTCCACAAGATCCATGAGGGAACATGTGGAAGCCATGCTGGGGGTAGGTCCATTGCCCACTGAGCAATCACCCAAGGATATTGGTGGCCACACATGCAAGAGGATGCAAAGGTATACATGAAGATCTATGAAAAGTGTCAAAAGTTTTCACTGATGATCAGAACACCAGTCGAAGATCTGGTGCCATTGACAAGCCCTTGGCCGTTTACGCAATGAGGGATGGATATCGTGGGTCCACTCCACAAAGCAACAGGGAATAGAAAATTTTTGTTGGTAGCAACGGATTGTTTCACAAAATGGATTGAGGCAGAACCTTTGGCTAAGATAACTGAGCCTATGATAGAGAGGTTCGTGTGGAAGAGTATTATTACTCGATTTGGGGTCCCATATTCATTGATTACGGATAATGGGTCACAATTCCAGAAAAAGGTCAAAGCTTTTTGTTCCCAGTATGGGATAAGGAACTATTACTCCACACCGGCTTACCCTCAGAATAATGGGGAGGCAGAGGCATCCAACAAAACCATTCTTGATGGAATCACGAAGAGGTTGGATAAAGCAAAGGGGAAATGGCCCGATGAGCTGCCACTGGTCCTATGGGCGCACCAAACAACGCCTAAGAGGTCTACGAAAGAGACCCCCTATTCATTAGTATATGGGACAGAGACTGTCATACCATTAGAGGTTGGTTTGTCGACCAACAGGACCGCTTTTGTTGAAAATGGAGGCAATAATAGAGCCCTAGAGATCGAGTTGGATCTAGCCAAAGAATGGAGAGAGAGGGCTTTGGTGCATTTGGCCTCTTATTAGGAGCAACTAATGAAAAGCTACAACAAGCATGTCCACCCACTAGAGTTTGGTATTGGAGACCTTATGCTTCGTAAGGTGTTCGGCAATACCAAGGTGGCCAACAAGGGAAAGTTGGGGGCAAATTGGGAAGGACCATATCTAGTCACTGAGATTGTGAGCATAAGGGCTTATAGATTGGCAGACCAGGACGGGAACTTGGTGCCAAGACCTTGGAATGTCAACAATTTGAGGAAGTTTCGTTGTTTAAAAGACTTCAGATTATTTTCATAACGTGATTGTGTGGGGTAACGCCCCCTTGAGTTCAAAGATTATAAATAACATCCTATTTTGGTAGTGGAATTGAATTTTCGGAAAATTTTGATCCTTTTGTGGTTCTTTTGAATACGAAATATGAATGTGTTCACACTTTTTTCCTCCTTCATATTAGGGAGCAGAGAATGGGCTGAATGCCTTGGCACGTATGAATAAACGTGCAAATTGACTAGCTATGAATTTACGAGTTATGAAATTTTACAGAGTATGAAACCTAAGTATGAAACACTTAGGTTTCATACATGGACATGCAACATTATCTAAGTACGAATAAACTTTGAAATTTTACCGAGTATGTGACAACTTGGGTCGCATACGAGAACATGCAAATTCATCTAAGTATGAATAAACTTAGGAATTCTACCCACCGGAGGCTCCGTCCAAAAGTCTCGGAGCTGGGCGTACGGGGCATCTCCCTTCTCTGCGCTCAGCCTGTACCCCAAGAGCCGCCTCTGTAGCTCCGGGTCCCTCCCCGCCATAGCGTCGTAAGGGATAGGGTCACCTCCGACCCTCAACCCGGTGATCGCCGCGAAGTCCAAAGGCGTCACTGTCATCTCGCCGAAAGAGAAGTGGAACGAATTTGTCGTGTCCCACCACCTCTCGGCCAGCGCTCTCACAACTTGGTGATCGTTGCTGGCCCTCGTCAGCACGCCCACGAACTCCCCGA
Organism: Rhododendron mucronatum var. ripense; assembly: GCA_019656295.1. Taxonomy (NCBI): domain Eukaryota; kingdom Viridiplantae; phylum Streptophyta; class Magnoliopsida; order Ericales; family Ericaceae; genus Rhododendron; species Rhododendron mucronatum. Next base: position 431,568 of record BPLT01000259.1, read on the forward strand.
AGCCCGCCACCCTCACCATCTCCCTCGAGGCCTCCGGGAGCCTCTCCCAAAACTGGGGCACGCTGCCCGCACCATAGTAGCACGAGATCCTTATCTTCTGCTGCAAAAGAAGCAGAGTCAATCGGTAGCATAATAATCAAAGGCATTAAGCTAGGAAACATAGTGCATTGAATTGAAATACGAATGTTAAAGAATACCTCATCTCGGAGCAAAGACAAGTGCTACTATGGGTCCCTCAAGACTAGGGACTCGTCATAGATGGCCCTCTCCGGCCGGTAGGCGTCCAGAAGCGAAGGCACCACCACGTGCCGGAGAGGCACGTAAGACTCCTCGTCGAACGGCCGGTCCTGCCCAAGGACCGCCGTCGCCACGTCCACCACGGTCCTCTGAGGGACCAAAACCTCCTCCTCAGCCTGTGGCCCCTCGGCCGCTCCTGTCTCAGCCTCGGCCCGGAGCTCCCTCTCCCGGGACTCAAGCAAGGCCTCCGCTAACCCTGGCACCCCCCGTTGGGTCTCAACCAAGTCCTCGAGGGACACACCCTTCAAGTAGTCCCCCATCCCTATGGGCCGTGACGACCCTACATCTAAGCCACTGCCCATAAACATGGCCGGCACCTCCTGCTCCTCCGCAGGCTCCTCCTTGACAATGGGGTCCTTCCCCAAGTCAGCCCGAGGCTCCCTCACAGGAGAAGCGTCCGTCTCCTCCTCCGCGGCCAGCTCATCTAAACTACCACTGGCCCCTGATTGGCCTGCGGTCACACCAACTAACTCCGCTACACCAGAGCTCTCTGTGCCCTGGCCATAGCCGGCCAACACCTCACCACCACTATCGCCCACTGTTGTGGCAGCCAAGGCCGAGACCTCCTCTGCTGTGGCTACCAAAACTGAGACCCCCACAGTCTCTGGAACCTCCCTGATCGTTGCTCCACTCTCTAGAGGAATCGGAGGTGGTGTAGCCTCAACCCTCGGTGGGCGATCACCACCGGGCATGTCGACATCATCCATGATCGTTATGGGAGAGAGAGAGAGAGAGAGAGAGAGGTTACCGAGAGAGAGAGAGAGTAGAGAGAATGAGAGGCGCGAGAGAGAGAGAGTTCGAACGGTGGGGCGTACTATGTACGCCTCACCTGTATATATATCCCCCTCTCAAACCAAATCGTCTGGAATTAAAACTGGACCGGGTTCCTAGCCTGCAGTGCCGCATGACGTTTTCTATAGCCCGCGCAGCATAGTACTTCGTCTCATCGTACCGTGTGACCTTCCGCAAGCTATGCACGGCGTTCTAGGTAATTTCGACAGGTTGGATTCGGAGAGCAATCCTGTTATTTGAGTGTGCGACAATTATTTTGCTTGAAACCATCTAGATAAATAGAAAGCAGACATAAATAGATATATGGAGAAAAGGGGCTTTCATTCCATTTTTAACCGGGGTTTTCCCGCAGGAATTTTCAATACATTTGTTAAAAAAAAAAAAGAAGAAAAAGACTCGTTCTTCATCTTCCTCGTCCTCAGTCGCTCCCTTCGCCGGAAGCATCATTCCCACCGTCCGAACGGTCATCGGAACCATTTAGATTCCCCTTCGAGTCCTCCGCAGTCTCTTCCGACTCGTGCCCTGGTACGAACTCCGGATCATTCTTGTCATCCAATTGGTCGAAGGCAAAGTCTTGAAGGTTGGAAATGGCCCGACGAAGGGTATGGATGGTAGAGATCAGCCTCGCAATTTGTGTAGTGAGATTCTCGATCTCTTCGCGATATGAGGCCATCTTGGCCTCCAGGGCCATGACTCGCGCAGCAAGGCTATCGCTGTTCGCCATTTTTTGAGGACTTGCTATAAGATTTGAAAGAAAGCAAGGAGACTTGAGAGATTTTTGGTGGTGGTGCGTGGAATGAGACACCACCACCCTTATAAAGACGTTGCACCTTTCGAACGGGCACGCCTATATTAATGGGTGCCTTTAAACCAACCAACCGTTCTCGAAAATCGAAGAGTTGCATGGAAATTTGAAATATCGTGCGACACAATGCTAACCTGTGCAGCGTTTTGGCTTTGCATGGATAAAATCTTTTCCTCGGAAATTGTTCAAACCAGCCACCAAAATCCCCTTGGGAAACAAATGTTCTAGCCGTCTTGCAGAAAAAGTCTACTTAGAACGATGTGCTAGGATCTCTCATCCCCCGAGGACTCACCATATTCGCACAGTCTCGCTATTTTCGCCCTCCGAGGGCTCGTCTCGTCTGGATTAAACCTCTTAAAGCCACAGTCTTGCTATTTTCGCCCTCCGAGGGCTCGTCTCGTCTCGATTAAACCTCCCGAAGGCATAGTCTCGCTATTTTCGCCCTCCGAGGGCTCGTCTTGTCTCGATTAAACCTCCCAAAGGCACGTGTCGCTATTTTCGCCCTCCAAGGGCTCGTCTCGTCTTGAACTGCCTCCTGAAGGCTCGTCTCACACACACAGCTAGTTGCATTTAGATCACAAACATTTAGCACCACCCACACTCTATTTACTTAGAGTTTACTGCATTGGCATTGTCCCAATCGAGCTATGCTGGTCTGATCCCTACAATGAGGTACATAGGCAGCCCCACGGGCGCGATCACCATCGTCATTTTGTCTGCACGTCAATTTTCATGTATTATTGTCTTCATTTAAAGGCATAAGAGCAACGGATTGGGATGCCTATTCTTTAAGCGTTACTCGTACCAAATAATGGTGTCCGAGTCATTTTACTTTTGTAGTTATCTTTTATTGCCTTTTCGTAGTTCCTTCACATCTCTAATTCATGTTCGTGCTTCATTTTTGCAGCGGACAATGCTAACAAGTGCCCCAGACGAGAGCCAAGTTACATTCGAATAGAAGATATTAACAAGATCATAAAGTATATGGGTGAACCTGGTACCTTATCTGCTGATCGGGGTTGGGACGCCAATGTTTTGCTAGGCTACGACCCTGCTTACAAGGGGTTTATTGACAGAAGGCTAGCCCACCCGAGCACCAGTGGCGCTTCAACTTTTACTGCTCCCCAACCACAGAGCTTAGGACCAGACGTCGGAGTCACGATTGCTGGACAGCCAGGCAAATTTTCAATATCAGAAGGCGTTCCCCTACCGCGTGTGGTTCTCAGAAGGTCTTCAAGAAGACAAATCGTTCCACAACAACAATCCTAGTAGCCAACTCCTCATTGTGACACTAGCCAATCGTCCTCTTCTGGGTACTCTCCATCTCCTCCAGACCTAAGTAACATGACTCGACAACCTTTGAATCTCAGTTCCCTGCTCATTGTCTCTTCACGAGGACAGGGTGCCTCTGGTACGGTGGCATCGAGTGGTCGCGCCCCCCCGCCACCTCATCGCATTAGGGCTTCCACTCGATCTTCCTCCTCCCCTTGGGAACAAGACGGTTCCCTTGAGGCAACAGATGCTCACCAGGACAAACGTCCCAAGAATCAGGACACCGGAGTCCCCGATGCTCAAGCTTCTATTTCAACTCTGGAAACGCCCTCACCAAGCATCCCTGTAACTCATGAGGTCTGGGCCCTTCAACTCATTAGGGGTGATCTTCCAATAAATGTTCGGGACGGTGCAAGCTCGTCAGAGACTGCACTAGCCCGTACACAAGGCTTGTTGCTGCTTGTCGACATGCAGAAGGAGTCTTCATCCCCTTCTGAATGGCTTGTGTCCACTGGACTTGTCAGTGGGATCAAGGTAACTGAAATTCTTTCATAATTTTAGCCTTACTTTTCTCGTAATGGCTGATACTCTTTGTAGACACCCCAATCCGGACCTCGAAAGTGCTTTAAATGTCCTGATGATGAAACAAAGGAAACAAATACCTCCGATAGCTTAGATGTGGGACTCTCCCAAAACTAACCAAAAAAGCCCAGAGCAAACCCAAAAGCCCAGAGCAAGCTCAAAAGCCCAAAACTGGACCCTTAGTACCGTACGGCACACCTCTACACCGCACGGCACACCTCTACACCGCACGGCATAACAGATTTCATTATGCCGAACGAGGTCACGAGGTCAGCCGCACAGCATTTTGGGTAAAGTTCTGACTGGCTCAGCTAGCTGTCGGCCATGCTCATTTGAGGCACTGCTATAAGTTAGCTCAGCCGAAAAGGCACTTCTGGCCCGCCCAGAAAATACCACCACCATTTGAAATTCAAAATCCTTGGCTTTTGCTTATAAATACAACCCTCCATTTAAGAGAAAGGGGCCCTGAATTCTCTTTCTCTCTCATCATGCTTTCATACCCATTCCTCACTCCAAAGCCTTGAGAAAGTGCTCCTTAAAACATTCTCAAGGTTCTTTCTTCCTTAAAGTCCTCCATTTTTCTCCTCGCCATTGAAGTGAGTTCTTTTGTTCACTTTAAGGCCCCCAAACTTCCCAACACCCACCTACCGAACCACGTCCACCGACTCTTGTCGACCACTTTCATTCGCGTTCATCCGAAGCCATCCATTACCATCCAAGCTCAAAGATCAAAGGTATAAACTAGTTTCCTTGGGATAGACTCTGTCCATATCCCTGAGGGAACCTCTCTGTAGTCAGGATCGGCCTCCTTTGGGTTGGATCTTGACTTAAAAACCATTTTCAAAACAAAGACAAGTCTCTGTACTGAGAAAGCTACACCGCGCGGCGCTTTGATGCGTCGCGCGGCGTATTGTACTCAGATGAACGGCTTTTCATTTTACGATTTTCTTGCTCAAACCCTCTGGATCATAGCTACCCTCCATCAGGTCTGTTTTATTATTCAAATATTAGGCGTTGGTACTTTTCAAAATGAGACCATATCTACAAGTCATGCTTGGTTTTAGAAAATAAAGCTTCTTCGGTCATTCTAAATTATCAAGAGTTTAAAAGTTGGTTTTTGTTCATAGCTTGAAAGAATGGTACTTTTTAGAATCGTCTGGTGGTAAAAACATTGTTTGACATCAGTTGAAAACCCCGTGCGTGCCATCCAAGATACCGGGAGGCATTTCGAAACTTTACAAAGGCCTGAAAGCAAAGAGGGTACCTCGCACGGCATTCTGTAAAACCGTGGGCAGTATTGCGAAATGCCGTGCAGGAGGATACTGAGATCCAGACAGTTTCCGCTGAGAACCCCTTTCATTCTGCATCATCCCTGTCATCACTGTACAGTTAACACCACGCGCACGTCAACGTGATCCATTACCCATGTCCCTTTCCCCTTTTATTTGTTTATTAAAGAGTTTGATTTTCCAAGAGATACTTTAAATTTCCCCCTTTTGAAAGAGTTTAGTAGAGACCGGTTTTACCGGGCAAATGGGGTGTATTTTTTCTCAACAAAAACCTTCCCCATTCATAACGTGGCTCCCGAACCCAAAGTTTCACGTTTTTCTCTATGACCAAAAGGCCTTTTCCTTTCAAACAAACTCTCGGTTTCTCGAATCAACAATCTCAAAAAATCTGGGTGGCGACTCTTTTTGGGCGCGCGCTTGGCGGGGAGCCCACACTCTTTATCTTACATTACGTTTGGTATTCCATAGTTTATCCAAAAAATGGTCGTGCTAGGACAGAAGTTTCAAGAAGCTGAGACGGAAAGAATTAAACTGTTAAATGACAACGCCAGGCTGCCCCGAACAGTCTCAAGGCTAGAGAGAGAGAGAGAGAGAGAGAGAGAGAGAGAGAGACAAGGCCAAGTCAGACCTTAATGAAGCAAAAAGGAAGCTCGAGACAACCAAGGATAGCTTTACTTAGGCTCTGTCGGAAATTGATAGTACTAAGAAGGCTGCTTATGAGAAGAGCTATTAGAAAGGCTTCGATACCACTACGGCCAACTACGTGGAGCAGATGCCAGCCATACAAGACCAGATCTGGGTTGCGTGATGGGAAGCTTGTTTCACCAAGGCCGGTGTACCAGATGATTCTCCCCTCTAGACTGAGAATGATCTCCCCAGCGGCCGGGCAACAGCATCTCAAGAGCATGATGAGCCCCCAACCGATGATGTTGATCAACAGATAGATGAATTTGCAGACGTTGACGAAGAGATACAAATGGAGTCCCAGGATGCTGCAACCGAACATGCCTATGTTCGGGAGGCGACCAATGAGACTGTCGTTTCGGAGGATAGTGCTGCTGTTGGGGGTGGCTCTAGCATAGACTGTTGTAGCCCCAGAGATCCAAAACCTGGATTGACTTTTGGTAAGTATTTACTTGGTTTTGTTTTTATCTTTTGAATCCAAAACGATCTAGTTGGTGCTGCGCGACCATAGTTGTTGGCCCTACATGACATTCATACTTTTAGTAACATAGGTATTCGGCCTCTTGTGGCACAACATATGTTTTTGGATGGTCATTTGTGGCTTTTCTTGCTCGGCCTTTCATGGCCCGACATTCTGTGTTTTAATTCGTAAAAACAGAGGCATAGTTTCTCGTACTCAATGTTCATATTTGCTTGATTGCCATACAGTTCAATCGAGTACATATGCTCGTATTTCAAATCTATACGAGTATCCCAGCATCTCACACTTTAGACAAATCTTGTCGTGTATACAGCTAAGTGTTTCATACTTGGACAAATACCAACATACTCTAGTATACACATGTATGTTTCTGATGCATATCTTTGGCTAAGAATCTCGTACTTAGTCAAAATAATATTTAAATATTTCTCGTTACATCTATGCCCAAGTATTTCATACTTGAAAAGTAAGCAAGCTTTTCATACTTGCTTTGCTGTACAAGTTTCTTTATACTTGGCCAAAGTTTTACATACTTGGCCTAAATTTCTCGTATTTAAACAGATTTAAGTCTCTCGTACTTAAGTATCTTATACTTTGTTTAAGTTTCTCATACTTAAAAGCTAAGTATTTTCGTACTTAACAAAAAACCATAAGCGTACAACCCAAGTATTTCGTACTTGATGTTTCTTATATTTATTCTAGTGTTTATTCGTGCACTGTTATCAAGCTGTTGGCTTTATATCTCCCTTTACCAATAACAGGCTTTTAAACATGTATGGTTAAGTGGATACGTGTATTCATACGTGGCATTCATGCCTATTCCCTGCTCCCCAATACGAATAGAGAGAAACACAAGTCTGTATAATTCATATTAAGAGAAAACAAAAAACTCCAAAAATTTGATATGGATGGAAAGCTGATTTTGTTCATAATCTTTGAAACTCAAGGGGCCGTTATTCGTACCCCTTGCAACTAAGGATAATAGAAAACAAAGGAGCTTTGTTTGTAGCTCCCACACAGTCACGTAGTGTACCCTAAAACAAAAATAAAACTCTTTTAAACAAAGAATTTTCTTAGATTATGAACGTTCCAAGGCCTTGGCATTGGATTCCCGTCCAGATCAGCCAATCTGTAGGCCCCTATACCCACGATCTTAGTTACTCGATACGGGCCTTCCCAATTAGCCCCCAACTTGCCCTCGTTGGCCACCTTAGTATTGCCGAGCACTTTTCGTAGTACAAGGTCCCCAACACCAAACTCTCGAGGGTGAACATGTTTGTTGTAGCTCTTCATCAGCTATTCCTGGTAAGAAGCTAGAGCACCAGGGCCCTTTCCCTCCTTTCCTCGGTGAGATCAAGCTCAATTTCGAGGGCCCTATCGCTGCCCCCACTTTCAACCAATGCAGTTCTGTTGGTTGGAACACCAATTTCTAGGGGTATCACCGCCTCTGTTCCTCATGCCAAGGAATAGGGGGTCTCTCCCGTATACCTCCTAGGAGTTGTTCGGTGGGCCCACAAGACAAGTGGAAATTCATCGGGCCACTTCCCTTTTGCCTTGTCCAACCTTTTCTTGATCCCGTCAAGGATGGTCTTATTGGATGCTTTTGCCTGCCCGTTACTCTGAGGGTAGGCTAGGGTTGAGTAATAATTTCTTATGCCATATTGAGCACAGAAAACTTTGAACTTTTTTTGAAACTGGGACCCATTATCAATAATTAAGGAATAAGGGACCCCAAATCGAGTGATGATACTCTTCCACATGAACCTTTCTATCATAGGTTTAGTGATTTTGGCCAATGGTTCTGCCTCAATCCATTTGGTAAAATAATCCGTCGCTACCAACAGAAATTTCCTGTTGCCAGTTGCTTTGTGGAGTGGACCCACAATGTCCATTCCCCGTTGAGCAAATGGCCAAGGACTCGTCAATGGCACCGAATCTTCTGCTGGTGTTCGAATCATTGGAGGGAGGTATTCCCGAACAGGTACAATTAGTCACCAGACACGTGATGTACAGGGGCACGTGATGTACAGGGGCACGTGATAAGCAAGACAAGGCTTAGCGCCGGGCAGTAGATGAACGGCGATAAAAGGCCAGTGACACGCGAAGTCACTGGTCCATACAATCTGTTCGGCTGAAAAGGACAAAAGACATGTGAAGTCATCAGTCCAAGTACAACAACAAGGACCAGTTGCACGTGAGGTCGTTGGTCCAGGAGGACTGTTCAGCAAAGAGGTAGCCGAACAGTGGAAGAAGTTGCCCTAAATAATAACACGGCAAGAATGCTCCATTAGTCTCCAGAATGATAAGACTCCATACAAGAATGGGATCCCAAGGATATAGGATCAATGCAAGAGACCCAACGTGAGTGGGGTATGCGGGTGATTAGGGGAAAGAGTCCCAGAAGGACTGAGAGTCCCGAAAAGGTTAAACTATTATACAGATAAGGGAACGAGTTGCTCTAAGGCGTGAGGGAATAGGGATATTCCAGAATGGTAGTATTCTATAAAGGGATGAGATCCCGGGTATGAAGGATCGGGATAGCTACCCAACGTGATTGGGAGGTTTGGTCAGTTACGGAAGAGAGTCCTGAACTGACTCTTTTGGTAAACTGATAACGAAAGAAGTGCCCAAAAGATCCTGGATTCCTGTACGTGATGAGAATCCTAGGATACTAAGGATGCTTGGTGAGCAAGCATCTATGTGATAAGCACCCGGGAATGTAATGAGAGGGTGCGCTAGTATCTAGTTGTAGGTTAATTTAGTTGCTAATTAGTTATTTTTAATGATTTTTGCTCGTAGAATGTGTTGGTGCTGTTTTGTAGGGAAATTGCCTAATAAGAAGCTTTAAAGGTCCAAAGCATCCCATGGTTTGTGAATGGCCCGATGACCAAGGCGCAGCCAAGGCAGAGCCAAAACAAAAGGAACAGCCCGGGCAGAAACTCTCAAGCCAAGGCAGGAGCAGGCCGACGGCCAAGGCCAAGGTGTGGCCAAGGTAGGAAAAGAAGCCAAGGTTCAGAACTGATAAGAGCTCGCTACCGATCGAAGATAATCCTTCCAATCGGTACCGAGCTGCTTAAACGCTGGTACTAACTGCCTCGCTACCGATCGAAGGTTTTAGCTCCAATCGGTACCGAGATGCTTAGCGCTGGCCCTAACTTGTTCGGTATTGATCGAAGGTTTTTAGTCCAATCGGTACCGAGCCCTTAACTCAGTTATGTAAGGCTTGGCTATCGGTACCGAAGGGCTTACCGGGGCATCTTCAGAGTATCTTTTGGGATATTCCGTGCGCGAAACAGAGGCGGTATAAATACCCCGTTATGTCACCTTTGCACGATTTGGACAGAAATGTACCCATAATTTTAGATCTAGCTTAGATTACTTTTCAGCTTTTTGAATTGTTCTTGCTTTGTTCTTCATTTCCAGCACTTATTTCTTAATTTCCTGCCTTTATTAGTTGTCTTTTGCTACTCTTGCTTTAATTAAAGTTGTTGCTTAATTCCCGATCTATTGTTTAAGCTAATTTTCTTCTAGTCTTGCATTTCAATTATGTTAAGTAGATTTTTGCTTGCTCTTATCTCTCTAGATATGTGTGAGTAGTTTCAAGGTTTAGGTCATGGGATGATTAGCATCCCATGGCTTGGGCGAAAATTGCATTTTTCACCAATAAAGTTTTAATCTTTGGATTTGAAAATTGATGTGGGGTTCGGATTTATTTGGTAGACTACCGAGGTGTTAACCTCTTTGATCACGTGTAGGTGGGAGCATCGACTACTCACCACATGTGATGCTTAGAGCTCTGATGCTCGAGGTGTTTACCAAATGAGTTCTAGAGCTAGCTTGATTTTCAAACCATTTCTATTTTCCGGTTTGGGTACCTACAATTGAGTATCTTGAACCCCGTGAATTGGTGAGAAATGTGATTCAGCCCGAGTCATGAGGGCTAGTGACTCCTAGACCTAGCCTATCTTTTACCTAGTTTTTTTTTCATTTTAATTTAGCCTTTAAATTTCCACCGTTCAAAGTAAAACTCGGTTGGCTACCTAATAGCCGAAATCCATGCTTACTTCTACAAATCCGAGCAAAGCCGTATAATTATTCCCGTGGGTACGATCCCGGTCTTCCGGATTATTATGCTTCAAATGACGTATTAGGCCCTACGCTTGGGGCGTTATTCTTCTACATCGGGGCAAACGAAGCATTTTTGGCGCCGTTGCCGGGGAATTCTTATTATGGCTTTCTTGGAGGTTCGACAAACCACTGTAAGTATCCCGCTTTCGTCTCTTAGTAGTAGTATAGTAGTTTACGTGTTAGTTGCTTGTATTTAGTTTGGTGGATACCTCTAACCTGACCTTGTTGTCAAACTTGAGGTGTAACGAAGCCAGGCTAAATATTGAGTTTGTTCTTAGTTAGTATAGTTAGTTAATTTACTTTATTTGATTGCATTGCTTAGCCGAGGTGGTGGCATAACCCCTCGCATATTCTGTTGCTTAGTTGAGGTGGCGGCATAGCCCCTCCAATCTGATAGTTTGTTGGTAGTTAGTTGGTAGTATTGGTTTGTGTATGCCTGTTTATTTTATGTTTTTATCATTAGAATAGAATGACAGCAACACCTGAGGAAATACTTTCGAGCACTATGCAGGAGTTACGTTATCTTGCACACACGTTCACACCCCCTTGCATAGCCACTCATGATTCCAATGTTCTCAGAGTTCAAATGCGCTTTTCCAATTGGCTTCCCCACTTCCATGGCATGGATCACGAAAACCCTTCTTCTCATATTAGGGCTTTCGAGGAAAAAGTTGGTACCCTTGTGAAATTTGAGTCCGTACGAATGAATTATTTTGCGCTCTCTTTGAGGAATAGTGCCAAAACTTGGCTCGATTCTTTAAACCCTCAATCTGTGCGGACTTGGATTGATTTGCAAAAGGAATTTCTAAAAAGGTTCTTTCCCATATATTATACATGGGCTCTCAAGCAACAAATTCGAACTTTTGCTGAAAAAGAGAATGAATCATTTTATGCATGTTGGGGAAGATTCAAGAATTTGCTCAATACAATCCCGCATCATGGCTATGAAAACTTTCAAATTGCTAACTATTTTTATAACGGACTTTCTCAAAAGAGTCATGATTTCATAGACATGATGTGCAATGGAAAACTTTTTGATAAAGAACCCGCTCAAGCCTTGGATTTCTTTGATCGTTTGGCCGAAACTTTACAAACTTGGACTTTTAACAAACATTTTGAGGATTCCAACTTGGATGCCATGGAAGAGGAAATTAAGCCACATATTTTTTTTGAAACTGTCGGTATAGATTGTGACAGCTCCTCAGAATCTGCATGGAGTGATGAGCCTATTGGTGAAACTGAGATCCAAAGATCTCCTCTTGTGGATTATCCTCTTTGTGATGATCCGGGGGAGAAATGTCTCATAGCTGAAGTTGTCTCTTCTGATCTCTCGTATCTTGATCCTTCCCCGGAGGACTTACTCCTTGCTCACGAGATGGACATGCTTGAAACACCGGGCGTGTACTATGAAGATCCATTGGCAAAACCTCTCACCGCTAAGGAAATGGATGCCGAAGTGGATTATTTGTATTCGTTGTTGGCTAAACTAGATGCTTATGAACCAATCTTTGAAGAGTTGAAGCCTATGGAAGCTGCAATTGTCCCTTCAAGTCCCCCATGCCTTGATCTTCTCACTGCTAAAGAAATGGATGCTGAGGTAGACTCTTTACACTCTTTGTTAGGGAAGCAAGATGCATGTGGGCCTATTCTTGAGAAGTTACCAATTATAGAACTAATCGATTTTCTTGGTGTTGATAATGTTGATTTGGCTTACAGTCCTCTTGTAGTAAATTTTGTTAACAACTTGAAAATTGATTTGGTTTGGGCTATGCATTTGGTGGAACTTAAGTTTTTAAAACGAATTCGGCAATTGCTTTACTCAAAGTATCTTATCTTGTGGCATGGTCGAGTTCAATTCTTGACAAAGAGTGTAGCATGGAGTGCTCTGTTTCTTCTAATAGTTCTTAATGGCGTGCTAAATGTTCGTAGCCCACATGTGGCTGAACTCTCTCTTTCTTTTTCTCTCTAATTTTTCATTCTCTCTTAATGGCATATTTGTTTTTACTTTTTGCTTTGCTTCTCTTGTTTAGTTATGCATGTTCTTTCTTTATTTCTTTCTTGCGTTGTTCGCTTTTAGTTTAGCTATGCATGCTATAGGTTGTTTTTTTCTTTCTTTCTTTGTTCTCTTTCGTTTAGCTATGTTTGCATGTTTTGTTGTGTTTTGTTTTTGTTATGTTCTGTTATTTGTGTTGTATTGAATAAAATCTTGGAGATAAATCACATGAAAAGATTTCACTAATGTGTTAGTGTAACAAGGGCTTTCAGTAGCTTTTCTTGGTAATAATCTATCGTTAATGATCCATGCACTCCGCGATTGCCCCTAATCGGAGGCAACTTAGGTCTGTGAGTGAGGTGTGATATTGCCTGGAGTGCACGCTAGGTTGTATCTTTTCCTTGCTTGTTTTTTATCCTAGGGGACACTGAACTTAGTTGATTGGCGAGGTCAAGCGATAGATTTTATTACGGGCGCTAGCATAACACATTTTCAACGGTCTAGTATAGCCACCCATTTCTTACCCCACCGGTAGGAATGGGAAGAAAAGTATGACTCGTGTGATCGCGTGATGATCGGGTGGTGCATTTCATTCTGTTTTGCATGTTTTTATTTGTTCTGTGTGTTTGAATTTGTTCTGTGTTTTTTCTTTATGTTTAGTCTTTTGATTTTGGTTTAGTTTGAAGCCGGATAACACGGGCCGGTGGTTCTAATGTCAATTGTTTTGTGGAAGGTCGTTCTCTTAAGTCTTCTGCAGGGTTTATATGCTACCACACCAGCCTTGGTGGTTTGGGTCTAAAGCCGGAGTGAGTGAGGCGTTCAGGAGCCCTAAGCATGGGTGCGGCTAAGTGCCGCGATTGTTAGTCCGATAAAGCTTTGGATATGGCCCTGTGACTAGCTATGGTTCCGAGTTGATAGAACCGAAGGAGTGAACCCTGGAAGCATCTAATCTGGCTGGAGCAAGACATTGACATAAAATCCTCCAACTTGGTCGAGGTATTTAGGGGTTGACATTCCCCTTGGACGGTACATTCGCGCACTTTCTTCTCTTCGCTTTGTTCTTAATGCTATGAGGGCATAGCATCGCTTTAAGTTTGGGGGAGGGGTTAGCTTATGTGCCATTCGTTTGCTTTTTGCGTTTTTTGTGTTAAATTTGAAAATCCAAAAACAATAGAATTTTGAAAAAAACCAAAAAAAAATGAGAAAATTGAAAATTTCAAAAATAAATAAAGCTTTTTACTTGCAATTCCTTCCTTTTGTCATAATGTTTAGTTTTGTTCATGACTTGTTGCATGCTCAATAATTGTTAGATGGCAAGAGTTCATAGCAATCCTAAGAAATTTGGTGCTTCTCGATTTGCATGCTTAGTTGACAATTGAATGGGTTAAGTTTTGAGCAAGTTTTTGAGCAAGCTTTGGTCCATATCCCCACCTTTCCAATAAATTGCTTGTAGTTAGGTGAATAATCGCATGTCCATGCCTAGTTGTGTTTAAATGTCGATTTTCAATCATTTTTGGAATTCAAAGCGCACTTAGGAAAGGATACAAGACATTCTTTACATGATCATACCACATATGTGTCACCTAGTCCTATTTTGCATCCTAGTCTATTTCCCGTTCTTTGCTTTAACCTAGGCAACCGGATGTTTGGAGGGTTGCGTAAAATAATTTTCAATGATTCAAGGAGATTTGGGGGTGGTGTGAATGTGATAAAAGTGATTGGAAGGCGAAAATTGATACATTATTCCCTATCTTTCCTCTCTCACTACAAAAGTTAAAGCCCAAATTTTCATCTCCCTCTCCAAAATGCCCCAAAATTGGCTCTTCAATCTCTCTCACTACAAATCTCACCTCAAATGACCCTATTCCTCAAAGAAAGGAGATCAAAGTAATGCTATGAAAGCGTAAAAGCGAATTTGAAAGAGGGTTGAATACTTTGATAAGAGAATTGGTTTGACTTATGGGCTAGAATTCATTCTGGATGAGAAAAAGTTCAATGGAAAAGGGGAAGCTCAAGGTTCAATACCATGGGAAGTCGGATGAGGATGGCGACTAGGTGTGATCGAGTCGGTGGTAGTAGTTTTTAGTTGGCCTTTTCTAATAGTTTTTCTTTATTTCTTCTTCGTATCTTTGTTGGTGCTTGGCCGGCGTGTGGTCATGTCTTGGGTAGTTTAGGGTTGGTAGTGGCCAAGGGTAGATGAACCATGCTAGCATATGGCCACTACACTATTTTGTAGTCCCTTCCCTTTGTAACCAAAGTCATTACAAGCTTGAAAAGACCTTAGTTGATCTTTTGTGCGCTTGGATTCCTTTATGATTGATTTTCTGATAGTTGCATGATTAGTTAATGGCATGTTTTCCTTTCGTTATCCAAATATCATCTCCTAGTTGTTAATTCTGTTGAATAAAGTGCTGTAGTTGTTTGAGGCATAGTAATTCTTGTTCACTATTGCCTGTTGGTCAAGCACTCTTTCGGTGGATATGGTTTAGTCTGAATTCGCAAGTTTTGTGTCCCGTATCCTCCCTTTGTTCGAGGACACAAACCTTTTAGCTTGCTCATAGACTTGTTTGTTACTTAGCCTGTTTAATTGGACGCTGAAAGTGTGAGTGGTAGAAATGAAATAAAAAGCCGGATTGTTGAACTCTTGCTAATTGGTAATGTTGAGCATGTTCTGAGTTGTGAATAGGAAGAATTGCATAGCCTAGTTTTCTTTTTTTCAGTTTGTTATTTGCTAGGGACTAGCAAACCTTAAGTTGGGGGGCGTGATAAGCACCCGGGAATGTAATGAGAGGGTGCGCTAGTATCTAGTTGTAGGTTAATTTAGTTGCTAATTAGTTATTTTTAATGATTTTTGCTCGTAGAATGTGTTGGTGCTGTTTTGTAGGGAAATTGGCTAATAAGAAGCTTTAAAGGTCCAAAGCATCCCATGGTTTGTGAATGGCCCGATGACCAAGGCGCAGCCAAAGCAGAGCCAAAACAAAAGGAACAGCCCGGGCAGAAACTCTCCAGCCAAGGCAGGAGCAGGCCGACGGCCAAGGCCAAGGTGTGGCCAAGACGTGGCCAAGGTGTGGCCAAGGTAGGAAAAGAAGCCAAAGTTCAGAACTGATAAGAGCTCGCTACCGATCGAAGATAATCCTTCCAATCGGTACCGAGCTGCTTAAATGCTGGTACTAACTGCCTCGCTACCGATCGAAGGTTTTAGCTCCAATCGGTACCGAGATGCTTAGCGCTGGCCCTAACTGGTTCGGTATTGATCGAAGGTTTTTAGTCCAATCGGTACCGAGCCCTTAACTCAGTTATGTAAGGCTTGGCTATCGGTACCGAAGGGCTTACCGGGGCATCTTCAGAGTATCTTTTGGGATATTCCGTGCGCGAAACAGAGGCGGTATAAATACCCCGTTATGTCACCTTTGCACGATTTAGACAGAAATGTACCCATAATTTTAAATCTAGCTTAGATTACTTTTCAGCTTTTTGAATTGTTCTTGCTTTGTTCTTCATTTCCAGCACTTATTTCTTAATTTCCTGCCTTTATTAGTTGTCTTTTGCTACTCTTGCTTTAATTAAAGTTGTTGCTTAATTCCCGATCTATTGTTTAAGCTAATTTTCTTCTAGTCTTGCATTTCAATTATGTTAAGTAGATTTTTGCTTGCTCTTATCTCTCTAGATATGTGTGAGTAGTTTCAAGGTTTAGGTCATGGGATGATTAGCATCCCATGGCTTGGGCGAAAATTGCATTTTTCACCAATAAAGTTTTAATCTTTGGATTTGAAAATTGATGTGGGGTTCGGATTTATTTGGTAGACTACCGAGGTGTTAACCTCTTTGATCACGTGTAGGTGGGAGCATCGACTAATCACCACACGTGATGCTTAGAGCTCTGATGCTCGAGGTGTTTACCAAATGAGTTCTAGAGCTAGCTTGATTTTCAAACCATTTCTATTTTCCGGTTTGGGTACCTACAATTGAGTATCTTGAACCCCGTGAATTGGTGAGAAATGTGATTCAGCCCGAGTCATGAGGGCTAGTGACTCCTAGACCTAGCCTATCTTTTACCTAGTTTTTTTCATTTTAATTTAGCCTTTAAATTTTCACCGTTCAAAGTAAAACTCGGTTGGCTACCTAATAGCCGAAATCCATGCTTACTTCTACAAATCCGAACAAAGCCGTATAATTATTCCCGTGGGTACGATCCCGGTCTTCCGGATTATTATGCTTCAATTGATATATTAAGCCCTACGCTTGGGGCGTTATTCTTCTACATCGGGGAAAACGAAGCACTATGAGTCTATAAATACAAGGAAAACCTGGAGGAAAAGGGGTACGCAATTCTTGGCATTCATCCTATTTTTCCTACTGATAATTAGGGTTTGTGATTAGTACGTGATACTAACTTTGGCATCGGAGGGCCTTTGCCACGAAAGGCAAAGGTGCGCTCACCCCTTGTCTGTTTTGCAGATTAGGGTTCCGACGAAGAACTAGGGTTCCGGTGTAGAGGCACGTGAAGCCGTTTGCAGTTTGGCGCGTTCAGAGCACCAATTGTTTTCATCCCCCTACAATTGGCGCCGTCTGTGGGAATCGAACCAATTTTCCTTGAAGAACAGTCACGATGGAAGAAGACCCAACAACATCGTTCAATCCAAAAAATCAGTTAAGTGGTGGAGGGGATAAATCTCCACCGGGTGCTCCGAGAAAGCCCACTGGAAGACAGGATAAGACAGCTACGGGCTCCACGAGAAGGAGCAAGTCTCACCGAAGAGAGGCGTCTGTAGAGCAGTCGAGAAGTATTTATAACAGTGAAGATCTCCTCGATCAAAAGAGGAAGGAAATAGAGGAGTACGCTCGTTTGATTAAAAAGCGGGAGTACGAGATACAAGAGTTGCAACGGGTACGAGAACACCCAGAAGATTCTGGACTCTCGAGGAGGAATTCTGAGAGAGAAAGACTGACTCTTGTAGCCCATAAGCAGGCTCGTTCATGAGAAAGAAGGAGCAGAAGCCCTAGTATGAGGCGATACGGGGCCTCTCCACGAAAGAGGAGAAACAGGAGTAAAAGCCGAACTCCGGAAAGACAAAGGGCTTCTTCACGAAAAAGGAGAAGCAGAGACCGAAGTTCAACCCCTGAAGAGGAGGAAACAAGAAAGCATCACCGAGACAGGTACGAGAGACCTGATGCTGATTGGGCCAAGGTCACGGCTCATAAGACAAAAGCATACGAAGATGGGACAGTGACTGCACGCGAAGCAGCAAGAAAAGCCCTAAGTAACATAGCAGCTTCCCCCTTCTCAAGGAGGCTACAAGAGGCTAGGTTGCCGAGCAGAGTGAAACACGGCACGTTCATACTTTACGAGACAAACGCGGACCCCGTAGCTCACATACAACATTACCAGCAGGCCATGTTCATGCATGAAGGGGATGAAGCCATCCTATGCAAGATGTTCCCGTCAAGTCTTGGCAAGGTGGCTTTATCCTGGTTTCATAAGTTGGTACCACGATCCATACGTGGATGGAGGTAGTTGGCCGAGGAATTCACTGCTCGGTTCCTGACAAGCAGAAAGACCCCAAAGACGTTTGAGAGTATGTCCATTATGAAACAAACAGAGGACAAGCCGATCAGAGATTATGCCAAGAAGTACTGGGAAACCTTTAATGAGATTGAAAATTGTAGTGAGGAGTATGCCATCGCAACCTTCAAGACTGGTTTGCCTGTTCGGGGGGAACTGCGTCGCTCGTTGAATAAACATCCGGTAGCCACGTTGGCTAAAATGATGGAGCGGATAGAGCAACAGGCCAGAATGGAGGATGACATACTCCGCGAAGATGGCAGGATTGTTGCCGAGCAGCCCAAGGCACCAGCCAAAAAGGTGGATAAGTCAGAACCAAAAACATTCAAGGAGAGAAGGGAATACGGGCAGGCTAAGAAAGAGCAGTACAAAGAGAAGCAAGCCCCTGATCCAAAGTCCTTCTTTTTATCACAACGGTTTGGAAGGAACCAATTTACTGGATTCTTTATCGGATAAAGAATCAGCCATACTTTAAGTGGCCCCCAAGTCTAGGCGGGGATAAAGACGCAAAACGTGCTACGAATCAGCACTGCAGTTACCACAAAGATTGGGGCCACATGACTGAAGATTGCGAGATGTACAAAAGACACCTTGATGATTTGGTCTCTCGAGGCTATCTCAAGGAGTTTATCCAGGAGGATCCCAAGGAGAAAGGGAAAGCCATGGAACTAGATTACGAACGGAATCCTAAAGGTGTAATCCATATGATACACGGGTTGGCCGCGCCTTATACGAGAAATGAGGTTAGGCTATTTCAAAGGCAGGCTAAGCACGATCAGCATGTGATGCAACTGGGAAATAAGAGAGGACGAGAGAGTGACGTATGCAAAGAAAGCATAGTGTTCACAAATAATGATTTGGGGGAAGTTCAGATACCCCACAATGATGCTTTGGTAATAACCCTACGAATTGGGGAGTATGACATCGAGAGGATCCTCGTGGATTCAGGAAGTTGTACTGAGGTAATGTATTACGATGCGTTCAAGAAGCTGGGACTGGCCCAAACAGATTTGGAGCAATCCACAACACCCCTGATTGGGTTTGGTGCAGGAGCAGTTTGGCCTCTTGGAAAAGTAACACTGCCTGTTCGGGCAGGGTCAGTTGTGTTGAGGACGCATTTTCTGGTCGTAGACGTTCCTTCTTCCTATAACGCGATTATAGGAAGAACCTGGTTGCACAAAATGAGGGCAGTCTCCTCGACTTACCACCAGATGGTGAAATTCCCAGGATCCAATGGGATCGAAGTAATTAGGGGCAATCAGAAAGTAGCCCAACAGTGTCTGATTTCCATTGTCAAGAAAGCTCCAAAGGCCCACCACGTTCACACACTGGAAGTGCCAGATCAACCAACTATCGAAGATGTTGGGAGGAGTCCGGGTTGGGAGGAGTCCGGCGGAAAAGGTGGTTGAAGGCTTGGAGAAAATTCAGATCAACGAGAATGATCCTGAAAGATATTTTCTAATTGGGGAGTCACTGCCGGCAGACGAAAGGGCCGAATTGATTGGATTCCTGATGGAACATATCGACGTATTTGCATGGGTCCCAGAAGAGATGCCCGGAGTTGATGCAGATGTGATTTGTCATCATTTAAATGTTGACCCCCAGCACAAGCCAATAATTCAGAAAAAACGGAGGGCAGCTGTGCAGCATGTGGATGCTGTAATTGAGGAGGTCGATCGTTTGTTGGAGGCTAGGGCTATACGAGAGGTTTACTATCCTGAATGGCTATCCAACACAGTTGTGGTAAAGAAAAAGAATGGAAAGTGGCGAGTCTGTGTAGATTTCACAGACCTCAACAAAGCGTGTCCAAAAGACAGTTTTCCTCTCCCAAGGATAGACCAGCTGGTTGATGCAACCGCCGGATATGAGCGAATGAGTTTCCTCGACGCATATCGAGGATATCATCAAATTGCTATGTTTGGACCAGACCAGGAGAAGACTTCCTTTATCACACCACGAGGGTTGTATTGCTACAGCGTCATGCCGTTTGGGCTTAGGAACGCTGGGGCAACCTACCAGAGACTCGCAACCATCATGTTCAAGAAGCTGCTTGGCAAGTCTATGGAGGTTTACATAGATGATATGGTGGTAAAGAGTCAAGATAAACAGGGACATATAGCAGACTTAAAGGAGGCTTTCGAGATCTTGAGAAAGTACAAATTGAAACTCAACGCCTCGAAGTGTGCGTTTGGAGTTGGTTCTGGGAAGTTCCTAGGCCACTTAGTAACTATGAGGGGGATTGAGGCCAACCCAGATCAGATTGCAGCTCTGCAGAAGCTGCAAAGTCCCAAGACTACGAAGGAAGTCCAACGGTTGACTGAAATGGCTGCAGCATTGAACAGGTTCATAAGCAGGTCAAGTGACAAGTGCAGACCCTTTTTTCAGTTATTGAAAAAAAGGGAGGAATTCGAATGGGGAGCAGAGTGTGAACAGGCCTTCCAGGACCTGAAGAAGTACCTGGCTGAGCCTCCTCTTTTGTCGACTCCACAGCAAGGTGAGTCTTTAGTTTTGTACTTAGCTGTCTCTGAACATGCTGTTAGTGCAGTCCTGTTAAGGGATTTGGGAATCGAGCAAATCCCAATTTGTTATGTTAGCAAGACATTGCTAGATGCAGAGACGAGATATCTGCCCCTAGAAAAGCTTGTCTTGGCACTTAGAACGGCCACGAGGAAGTTGCCACACTACTTTCAAAGCCACAAGGTTGTGGTTTACACTGAGTTCCCGTTGAAATCACTGCTACGAAAAGCAGATTTTTTAGGAAGAATCTCAACATGGTCTGTTGAGTTGAGCCAGTATGACATTGATTATCAGCCACATACGGCAATTAAAGGCCAAGTATTGGCAGATTTTGTGGCAGAATTTTCTCCTACGGTCGCACCCTTGCCTCCTACGAGAAAGGAGCAAGCATCCAAGCTAGCACCCATGAAGAATCAGCTGTCAGCCGAACAGGATCCCACGGAATGGAAATTATTCGTTAACGGATTAGCATGTAATACTGGTTCAGGAATTGGGGTGGTAATATTTCCTCCAGGAGGTGTAATGATCGAGCTGTCTGTTCGGCTAGGTTTCAGTGCATCAAATAACGTGGCAGAGTACGAGGCACTCTTAGCTGGATTGAGAAGTGTAAAAACCTTAAAGGCAAAACGAGTCAGGGTACACTGTGATTCACAGCTCGTAGTTAACCAACTGTCCGGCGAATATCAGGCCCGGAACGAAAAGATGGCAGCATATGTGGAAGCAGCTAAAGATTTACTTGACACCTTTGAGAGGATTCATATTGAACAGATAAGTTCCGGACAGAATGCCCATGCCGATTCACTGGCATGGTTGGCAGCAGCCGTTCCAACTGAACTCAAGCGAAGGGTAGCGGTTGAGTATCTGACAGAGCCGAGCATTAGTAGGAGCGTAGAGTTGGTCTTGGACGTGAACCAAGGACCAAGTTGGATGGACCCAATTGTGGAGTTTTTACGAGATGAAATACTCCCCATTGACAAGAAGGAAGCTCACAAGATCAAAACCAAGTCTGCAAGGTTTTGGCTGTCTCCAGAAGGGAAGCTTTACAGAAAGTCCTTTACTGGACCGTATTTACTTTGCGTGCACCCCGAGATGGTGCAGAAATTCCTTCATGAGATTCATGAAGGAACATGTGGGAGTCATGCTGGAGGCAGATCCATTGCCCACCGAGCAATTACACAAGGCTATTGGTGGCCACATATGCAGGAAGATGCCAAGGTGTATGTGAAAATTCGTGAGAAATGTCAGAAGTTCTCACCAATGATTCGAACACCAGCCGAAGACCTGGTACCTTTGACGAGCCCCTGGCCATTTGCCCAGTGGGGAATGGACATCGTGGGTCCCCTCCACAAAGCAACTGGGAACCGAAAATTCCTGTTAGTTGCAACAGACTATTTCACCAAGTGGATAGAGGCAGAACCACTGGCTAAAATCACAGAACCTATGATAGAAAGGTTCGTGTGGAAAAACATTATTACTCGTTTTGGTGTCCCTTATTCATTGATTACTGATAATGGGTCCCAATTCCAGAAGAAATTCAAGGCTTTTTGTGCCCAGTATGGAATACGAAACTATTATTCAACTCCAGCCTACCCCTAGAGTAATGGGCAGGCAGAAGCATCCAACAAGACCATTCTTGACGGGATCAAGAAGAGGCTGGATAAAGCAAAAGGGAAGTGGCCTGATGAATTACCACTGGTGTTGTGGGCTCACCGAACAACGCTTAGGAGGTCTACGGGAGAAACCCCCTATTCGTTGGTTTATGGAACAGAGGCTGTAATTCCTTTGGAGGTTGGTCTGCCAACTAATAGGACAGCCTTGGTCGAAAGTGGGGGCAATGACAGGGCCCTCGAAATCGAGCTTGATCTCGCCGAAGAAAGGAGACAAAGGGCCCTGGTACATTTGGCTTCTTACCAGGAATAGCTGATGAAAGGCTATAACAAGCACGTTCACCCTCGAGAATTTGGTGTTGGGGACCTTGTACTACGAAAGGTGCTCGGCAACACCAAAGTGGCAAACGAAGGCAAGCTGGGGGCCAATTGGGAAGGCCCGTATCGAGTAACTCAGATTATAGGCACAGGGGCTTATAGATTGACTGATCTGGACGGTATCTCAATTCCAAGACCTTGGAATATCCATAATCTGCGAAAATTCTTCGTTTAAGAGTTTTGAATTTTGTTTTAGATTGCACTGCGTGATTGTGTGGGAGTTACGAATAAAATTCCCTTGTTTTAGTTTTTAATTTTAGTTGCAAGGGGTACGAATAACGCCCCCTTGAGTCTCAGCTTATGAATAAAGTCTGTTCTTTTACAGTATATTGAATTTTCGTTTTGGAAATAGGAAATATGAAATGTGAAATTTGGTATTATTTTCCTTTTCATATTGGGGAGCACGAGATTGGCACGAATGCCACGTACGAATCACGAAAGCACGAGAAGTTTAAGTCTGTTTATCAAGTACGAAATACTTATGAGCAAATATGAGATATTTAGCTTTGTCTAGCCATAAACAGCTAACAATAAAGTACGAGATACTCAGTGGAGTCCAAGAACGAAATACTTGGACAATTAGACGTAATGAGATGTGCATGATTGAAACGCACGACACTAAGAATGAGGAAACTTGGGATGCATACGAATATATGCAGTTTGTTCAGATCACACTCATTTGAAAAGCAACCAGGGATGTATACGAAAACGTGCAGATATTAAGTACGAAATACTTATAAGCCAGTACGAAACACTTGGCTTAGCTTAAAACAACATACGAGATATTAAAATTGTGAATGAAGACTTAGCTGTATGTTTCAATCAGAAGGCAAGGTATGAGATACCCATGAAACAGTTCAAAATAACCACGAAAGGGTTAGCAACTGAGCAGATCACATATTATCGAGAGAGCCAAATATCTATGCTATTAAAAGAAAATCAAAAACGAGTTGTACCGATGCCTCGCAGGGCTCAAAAACAAAAATAACAAAACCACGGCCACGCAGGACCAGCAATGTGTTTGGAGGAGTTGAGTAGGAATGAGACTACCTGCCAACCTGTTCAATCCAAGTTCTGGATCTCTGGGAGAGTGTCATCTGCAGCCTCTATGCTAATATCGACAGCAGCATTCTCCTCCGTGACGATGGCTTCATTAGTCACCTCTTGAACTGCTGCATGTTGAACCACATCATCTTGAGATTCCATCTGAATCTCCTCATCAACGTCAGCAAAATCATCTATCTCTTGATCCACATCATCAGCAGGAGGCCCACCAAATTCCCGAGCAGTCATAACTTGACGACTCGGTAAGTCATTATCTTCCCAGAGGGGAGAGTCCTCTGCGACGCCCACCTTCGTTAGGCACGTCTCCCAGCAAGTGACCCAGATCTGGTCTTGAATGGCCGGCATTTGTCACACGTAATTGGCCGTTGTAGTATCAAACCCCTTTTTGTAACCTTCATCATATGCGGCCTTTCTGGCATTGTCGATCTCCGCCAAAGATTGACGGAGATTATCCTCAGCAGTCTCAAGCCTGCCCTTTGTTTCTGTGACCTCTGCTTTAGCTTTGTCTCTCTCTCTCACCAGCCTCGAGACTGTTCGGAGGAGTCTCGTGTTGTCATTCAGTAGCCTGACTCTCTCTACGTCAGCCTCTTGAAATTTTTGGCCTAGTGCCATCATTTTTTGAATAAACTGTACAATTGTCAAGTATGAGTTAAAGGAATTTTTTTAAAAAAATGACTATAATCAAGGTAAAGGCAAAGGGAGAATGTTTGGTCACCTTGATTCCACTGACGAGACCAGTGGACACAAGCTGATCAGCAGAGGATGAAGACTCTTTTTGCATATCTACGGGAAGTGATAGTCCCTGTGCCAGTGCTAGTGCAGTCTCAGAGGAGCTAGCACTGTCTCCAATATTCACTGGTCAGTCCCCCCTCATGAATTGAGGGGCCCAGACATCAGGAATAACTTGGGTGTTCGGCGCTGGGGTTTCCAATTGCGCTGAAGTAACTGGAGCGCCAGTGTCTCCGGCTTCTTCGCTCCGAGGACGTTTGTCCCGATGAGCATCAGCAACCTCGGTCGAACTATCTTGTTGCCGAGGAGAGGACGATCTCGTAGATCCCCCCCTATTGCGACGAGATTGCGGGGGAGCAACACCGGTCGATGCTACCCTATTGGCAGCACCACAACCTCGTGTGGAAACAGTAAGAAGAGTGCTAAGGTCGACGAGTTGTTGAGTCATCGTACCTTGGCTCAGGGGAGATCGAGAGTATCCAGAGGAAGAGGATTGGCTCGTGTCGCAGAGGGTAGAGGGCTGTTCGGTTTGGTATTCAGGGACGACTTGTCTTCGTATCGATCTCCTAAGCACCACGCGTGTCTGGGGCACCCCTTCAGGGATCGTAACTTCACCTGACTGTCCGGCGAGGGTGACACCGGCTTGCAATCTCAAACTTCGTGGTTGCGGAGCTGTGGAAGTCGAGGCACCACTGGTGCTCGGGTTGGCTAACCTTCTGTCAATGAACCCCCTGTAGGCAGGATCATAGCCCAGCAGGACGTGTGCGTCACGACCACGCCCAGCCGTACGGGTACCAGGCTCTCTTGTATACCTAAGAATCCTGTTGATATCAGTTGTTCGGATATAGTTTGGCTCTCGTCTAGGGTGTTTGTTAGCGTTGTCCGCTGTACAAATGCAAACGCAAGTTAAAAACATAGAAATCAGCTAAGAGAAAGCAATACACGAAATCACAAAGCAAATTAGAAGCATACGTGGGTAACCCCATATGTGGGGGCAATGCAAACCCACCACTTGGCCATCCTCCCCTATCTGCTCGAAAGCTCCCGTTACGTAGAGGAAATCGACCTCGTGGTCACGAGCAGAGTCTGGCAAGTTGAGCACGAGACGCTTGTCCGCTTTCCTAACCTTGAGATAGTACGTGTTGTACTCGGGGTTTAGCACGATGCTATACCACCATTGGATGTCCCAAATCCCCAGTTGGGTCCCTAAGATTCTGTTTAATGCCACTACTCCCATCACTAACCTAAAGAAGTTAGTCGAAACCTGCATCGGTGTAAGTCGATACCAGCTCAGGATTTGACGGAGTAGTGGGTGAAGGGGGAATTGAACTCCTCCTTCAACGATGGCGACTATTGGGATACACATTCTATCCCACGAACCTCCGTCCCTATCTGCGCCCAAAGGGGCAAGTTCAAGGCCAACATTGTCAGGGATGCCATATTCCGTCCTAAATGCCATCATGGCAGCAGGGGTTTCGCACAGCTTCCTAAATTTACTGGGTTTCAGAGGGTTTTCACCATCATCCGCCATCGCTATAGCCAATGTATAAGGGAAAAACCAGAAAGACGTACGAATGAAGCCCTAAGGGGGTGGATGACTCAAAACAATGAAATCCTAGTATGAGATACAGAAAGAGATTTGAGAAGTCTTACAATGGTTGCAGCAGCGACGGAAGGAAGTACGGACGAGAGCTTCGAAGCTGCGGCTATGGCGGAAATGGTGGAGGAGGCTTTTGAGAAAAACTGAGGTTTAAATGTTTTGGGTGGAAACCTAAAAGGAACCCTTTCAGGGGTTAAAGGGCGAAAGACGGAGACGAAACGTCTCCATTTACGCCGTTACAAGTTAAAGTAACGGAAAGCAGATACCGTTCTGACGCCGTTTTGTACAACGTTAGTTTAAGACTAATGAAAGGCATACAAAAAATGCCACGTGGAGTCATTATCCCGAAAAGGTATAATGATTAAGCCGCCAAAAGCATAAATGAGCATTGGTACTATGACCACATGGGGTCAGAAGGGTTCGACCCAACCTTTGTCCTTGAAAGACTTTACCTGTAACCCCCGAACAGTGGTCATAGGTAAAGCTGGGGAGCAATTGTAGGGAGGTATTCCCGAACAGGTACAATTAGTCACCAGACACGTGATGTACAGGGGCACGTGATAAGCAAGACAAGGCGTATCGCTGGGCAGTAGATGAACGGCGATAAAAGGCCAGTGACACGCGAAGTCACTGGTCCATACAGTCTGTTCGGCTGAAAAGGACAAAAGACATGTGAAGTCATCAGTCCAAGTACAACAACAAGGACCAGTTGCACGTGAGGTCGTTGGTCCAGGAGGACTGTTCGGCAAAGAGGTAGCCGAACAGTGGAAGAAGTTGCCCTAAACAATAACACGGCAAGAATGCTCCATTAGTCTCCAGAATGATAAGACTCCATAGAAGAATGGGATCCCAAGGATATAGGATCAATGCAAGAGACCCAATGTGAGTGGGGTATGTGGGTGATTAGGGGAAAGAGTCCCAGAAGGACTGAGAGTCCCGAAAAGGTTAAGCTATTATACAGATAAGGGAACGAGTTGCTCTAAGGCGTGAGGGAATAGGGATATTCCAGAATGGTAGTATTCTATAAAGGGATGAGATCCCGGGTATGAAGGATCGGGATAGCTACCCAACGTGATTGGGGGGTTTGGTCAGTTACGGAAGAGAGTCCTGAACTGACTCTTTTGGTAAATTGATAACGAAAGAAGTGCCCAAAAGATCCTGGATTCCTGTACGTGATGAGAATCCTAGGATAATAAGGATGCTTGGTGAGCAAGCATCTATGAGTCTATAAATACAAGGAAAACCTGGAGGAAAAGGGGTACGCAATTCTTGGCATTCATCCTATTTTTCCTACTGATAATTAGGGTTTGTGATTAGTACGTGATACTAACTTTGGCATCGGAGGGCCTTTGCCACGAGAGGCAAAGGTGCGCTCACCCCTTGTCTGTTTTGCAGATTAGGGTTCCGACGAAGAACTAGGGTTCCGGTGTAGAGGCACGTGAAGCCGTTTGCAGTTTGGCGCGTTCAGAGCACCAATTGTTTTCATCCCTCTACAACAGCTTCCCCTCTAGGGATAGCCAAAACCTGGAAGATTTGGTTTTTATTTTGTGAGCCGCTTTTTTGTCACAAGGGAGTATTTCATCTCGTAAAAATTCCACAATCGGGTCCATCCAACTTGGTCCTTGGTTCACGTCCAAGACAAACTCAACACTCCTCCTGATGCTCGGCTCAGTGAGATACTCGACTGCTACTTTCCTTTTAATTTCAGTGGGCACGGCTGCAGCCAACCAGGCTAGCGAATTTGCGTGAGCATTCTGTCCGGAACTTATCTGCTCAATGTATACCCTTTCGAAGGTATCAAACAAGTCCTTGGCTGCTTGCACATATGCCGCCATCTTCTCATTCCGGGCTTCGTACTCCCCGGACAGTTGATTAACCACAAGCTAAGAATCACAATACACCCTCACTCGTTTCACTTTCAATGTTCTTGCACTCCTTAATCCAGTTAAGAGTGCCTCAAACTCCGCTGCGTTATTCGATGCACTAAAACTAAGCCGAACAGATAGCTCAATCATTACTCCTTCGGGAGGAAAAAGCACGATTTCAATTCCTGAACCAGTATTACAAGCTGATCCGTCAACAAACAGCTTCCATTCCTCGGGATCCTGTTCGACCGAAATTCTGTTCTTCATCGCTAGAGATCCAGTCACCTACTCCTTTCTCGTAGAAGGCAGGGGTGCTATCGCAGGTGAAAACTCCGCCACAAAATCAGCCAACACTTAGCCTTTAATTGCCGTACGTGGCTGATAGTCGATGTCGTACTGGCTTAACTCAACGAACCAGGATGAAATTCTTCCAAAGAAATCTGCTTTTAGTATTAGTGACCTCAAAGGGAACTCAGTATAGACCACAACCCTATGGCTCTAAAAGTATTATGGCAACTTCCTTGTAGCTGTTCTTAATGCCAGGACAAGCTTCTCCAGGGGCAGATACCTCGTTTCTGCGTCCAGCAATGTCTTGCTGACATAGTAGATAGGGATTTGCTCGGATCCCATATCCCTTAACAGGACTGCACTTACAGCATGTTTAGAAACTGCCAAATAGAAAACTAAAGACTCACCTGGCTGTTGAGTTGACAAAAGTGGAGCCTCGGCCAGAAACTTCTTCAGGTCCTAGAAAGCTTGCTCGCACTCTGCTCCCTATTCAAATCCTTCCTTCTTTTTGAACAACTGAAAGAAGGGTCTGCATTTATCACTTGATCTATTGATAAATCTCTTGAGTGCTGCAAACATTCCAGTTAATCTCTAGACTTCCTTCGTGGTTTTGGGACTCTGCAGCCTTTGTAAGGTTGTAATTTGATCAGGATTGGCTTCAATTCTTCTTATGGTTACCAGGTGACCTAGGAACTTCCCAGAACCAACTCCAAACGCACATTTTGAGGCGTTGAGCTTCAGTTTGTATTTCTTTACGATTCCGAAAGCTTCCCTCAAATCAGCTATGTGTCCCTATTTGGTTTTACTTTTCACTACCACGTCATCTATGTAAACCTCCATCATTTTGCCTAGAAGCCTTTTGAACATGATGGTCGCTAATATTTGATATGTTGCCCCTGCGTTCCTCAGTCCAAAGGGCATGACACTATAGCAGTACAACCCTCGTGGTGTCATGAAAGAGGTTTTCTCCTGATCAGGCCCAAACGTGGCAATCTGATGATATCCCCGATATGCGTTGAGAAAACTCATCCGTTCATAGCCAACTGTGGCATCTACCAACTGGTCTATCCTTGGAAGAGGAAAACTATCTTTTGGACATGCCTTGTTTAAGTCCGTGAAGTCTACACACACGCCACTTCCCATTCTTCTTTTTTACAACCATAGTGTTGGATAACCATTCTGGGTAGTAAACTTCACGTATTGCTTTGGCCTCTAGCAAATGATCGACCTCTTTAATTACAGCATCCACATGCTGTACAGCTGCCCTCCACTTTTTCTGAATGACCGGCTTATGCTGAGGGTCAACATTTAAATGATGACAGATCACACTTGCATCTGCTCCGGGCATTTCCTTTGATACCCATGCAAATACATCGACATGTTCCTTTAGGAAGCTTACCAATTCAGCCTTTTCGTCTGTTGGCAACGTTTCTCCAATTAAAAAATATCTGTCAGGATCAGTCTCGTTGATCTATATTCTCTCCAAGCCTTCAACCACTTTCTTTGTCGGGCTTCTTCCGACATCCTCGATAGTCGGTTGATCTGGTACTTCTAACGTATGGACACGATGAGCTTTTGGGACTCTTTAAATGATGGAAATCAAACATTGCTGGGTCACTTTTTGATTGCCTCTAATTTCTTCGACATCAGATCCTGGGAATTTTACCATCTGGTGATAAGTGGAGAAAATAGCTCTCATCTTGTGTAGCCATGTTCTCCCTATAATCACGTTATAGGAAGAAGGAACATCTATGACCAGAAAATCTGTCCTCAAGACCATTGATCCAGCCCGAGCAGGCAACGTTACTTTCCTGAGAGGCCAGACGGCACATGCACCAAACCCAATCAAGGGTGTTGTAGACTGCTCTAAGTCCGTTTGGGCCAGCCCCAACTTTTTGAACGCATCGTAGTACAACACATCTGTACAACTCCCTGAGTCCACCAGAAGTCTCTCGATGTCATATTCCCCGATTTTTTAGGGTTATGACCAAAGCATCGTTGTGTGGTATTTGGACTTCTCCTAGATCCTCGTCTGTGAATGCTATGCTTTCGTTGCATACATCGTTTCCTCACCCTCTCTTGTTTCCCAATCGCATAACATGCTGGTCATGTTTGGCTTGCCTTTGGAGCAGCCTAACCTCATTTCTCGTGTAGGGTGCGGTCAACACATGTATCATATGGATTACCCCCTTAGGATTCTGCTCATAATCCAGTTCCATGGCTTTCCCTTTGTCCTTGGGATCTTCTTGAATGAATTATTTGAGATAGCCCCGAGAGACTAAATCATCAAGGTGCTTCTTGTACATCTCACAGTTTTCGGTCATGTGGCCCCAATCCTTATGGTAACTACAGTGCTAATTCGTAGCACGTTTCGCATCTTTATCTCCTCCAAGACTTGGGGGCCATTTGAAGTACGGCTGATTCTTTATTCGATAAAGAATCCTGTAGATGGGTTCCTTCCAAACTGTGGTAATAGAACAGAAATATTTGGGGTCAGGAACTTGCTTTTCATTGTACGGCTCTTTCTTAGCCTGTGTGGGCAGCGTGCCCTTTTCCTTTCTAGGAAAGGATTCCTTCCCTTCCTAAAGAGAAAAATGCCGGTTCACGAGAGCGCTTTAAGCTGGACGATAAGCGCTCGCGAAGATACAGAGTCGCCACTCGGGTTTGAAGGTCCGACACCCAAGGAACCGTATTTCGAAGCACTTGCCGTGCTGTTTGATTTGAAAAAGTTAAGGAACCAGTCCGTCATAACCATATCTGGGTTTGGGAGCCAGGTTACGAGAGGGAAAGGGTTTTATAGCACCCCTCTCGCCCAATCCAGAGATCGGTCTCTACTTAAGCATTTGAAAAAATATTTTATTTTGCGATTCTGTTTGATTAATCAATTCTTTAGCCAATTAGGGCGAGGGAACAGTTAATCGGGGATTAAAACTGTAACAGTTGCAGGATGTGAATGATAGCATGGATAAGCAGTTAGTATAGGATGAGAACAGACTGCTGTGGGAGTTTAAACAAACTAGGAAGCCCCTGTTTTGGAGTGATATTCGCAGGAAGAAACCAGCATGCACTGAACAAGTCACTGCATGTTGTTCATTTCTGCGCGCACAACTCTAAGACACGCGCGCGTCAGTGAGCTCAAACCCACAACTCTTATTCTCAAACCCTCTGGGCTCTGGAAGGACCAGTGCACACCCAGGACAAACCAAGCAGTTCATATAGCAGCATAATATACAATTCTACGCAATGTTAAAGGCTAAAAAGCCCTACAAATGAATAAAGCACCCCATAAACAGTATGGAGACAAAATAACAGCCTAAATCCAAGTTACCTGTACAAGGCCACTCACTGATTAGAGGCAAACTATCGCGCGACGGAGCCAGTCTGGCATGCGAGGGTGAGCCCTGGCGCTCTGTCCCGCGATGGTGCGTCCTGGCGCAACCAGACCAGTGCTTGGTTTTCACATTTTTGGGTTCTGGCACAGGTCTAGAATGATCCCAGGGGTACTCCAAAACAGCAAATATGCAAATTAACTACAAACTAGCAGTTTATACTAAGGAAAGCAGTAAATAGGTTTTTAACATGCTTGCAATGATCTATATACAAAATAAAGCACAAAACAGTAGGAACCAATCCCCAAGCAGAACAGCGAGCATAGACTGGAACAGTTGAGCGCGTGAGTGGGTTTGTTGCGCGCTGGTCCTACCATGACGGTTTTTGAAACCTTGCCAGCTTTAGGATCAGGACTGGTATTGATTACCAGCCTTGGCCCTGCCAGCCCCCCTCAGGGATCAGAATAGAAAGACAATAGGTATGCTATACCTTTGGTTGAGTTTAAAACGAATTCGAGCTTTGAGATTTGACTGAGGTGTTTGAAAAGGTTGAGGTGGAAGAACAAGCTTTGTACTAGGATGGTTGAAGTGTTAAAATGGAGGATTGTGAGTGTAATCCTTCTTTGGGCTTAAAATTTGGTAACCATTTGAATGAAAGTACTATGGGGGTATAAATAGGGAGAGATGGTGGATCTGGTAGGTGCCAGGAGAGGAGTTCAGCCAGTCCACGAGGCTGGCTGAGAGTTGCATTGGTGGCCAACTGTCCTCCTTCAGAAAGGTTGGTGGTAGGTTGGACCGTCGCGCGACGGAGTGAGTTTGTCGCTTGATGGTGTGCCCTGGTGCTCTGTCGCGCGATGGAGTGAGTCTGGCGTGCGATGAAGCGCCCCGGCGCAGGATGGTTGCGCCCTGGCGTGGACCAATAGGTTTTTTGGTTTTTGAAATGGTTTAAGCTAGGTTAGGTTCAAGGGTTTTGCAAACACTCAAAGCTCAAATACGCTATCATTCCCAGGGTGTTCTTGATCCATTTCATCATCGGGGAATCAAAAACCGTAAGTAAACTAATCTAGAAGCCCAGATTGGGGTGTCTTCAGCCTGCTAGTATTCTTTCCTCTCTCGACAGGTCTTGGGTTCTGGTTTATCAACTTTTTGTTGTTGATGTCTTAGGTTGTTCGGCCACTGCCTTGCCATCCTCACGGAGTATATCATCTTCCAATCTGACATGTTGTTCAGTTCGCTTCATCAGTTTAGCCAATGTTGCTACTGGATGCATATTCAAAGATCGACGCAACTCTCCCCGAACAGGCAAGCCAGTCTTGAAGGTTGCAATCGGGTATTCTTCACTGCAACTCTCAATTTCGTTGAAAGTCTCCCAGTATTTTTTAGCGTAATCCCTGATCGACTCGCTTTCTGCCTGCTTCATAGTGGAAAGACTTTCAAACGTTTCAGGGCTCTTCTGCTTGTCAAGAACCGGGCAGTGAATTCCTCAGCCAACTGCCTCCATCCACGTATGGAGCGTGGGGCCAGTTTATGGAACAAAGACAAGGCTACCTTCCCGAGACTCGAAGGGAACATTTTAAACAAGATGACATCATCCCCATCATGCATGAACATTGCCTGCTGATAATGCTGTATGTGAGCTACGGGGTCCACGTTTGTCTCGTAAAGTATGAACGTAACATGCTTCACTCTGCTCGGCAACCTAGCCTCTTGTAGCCTTTTTGCAAAGGGGGAAGCTGCTATGTTACTTAAGGCTTTTCATGCTGCTTCTCGTGTAGTCATTGTCCCGTCCTAGTGTTCTTTGGCTTTGTGAGCCGCACTCTTGGCCCAATCGGTATCAGGCCTCTCGTACCTGTCCCTATGGTGTTTCCTGGTCCTTTCTTCCTCAGGGGTGGAGCTTCGACTTCGGCTTCTCTCTTTTCGCGAAGTAGCCCTTCGCCTGATTGGATTCTGGTGTGGACTCTCGCTCTTTCTTTTTCGTGAAAAAGCTTTCCTATGTCTTGGAGTTGGACTTCTGCTTCTGCTCCTTCTTTTTCGTGAAGCAACCTTCTCATAGTCCACCTCTACGTACCTGTCTTCCTTTGACTTTCTTCGTGAAAGCCCAGAGTCCTCAGGATGCTCTCAAATCCGTTCTATCTCACGGATCTCGTGCTCTCATCTCTTGATTAATCAAGCGAACTCCTCGATTTCCTTCCTCTTTGTATCCAGAACATCTTCACTGTTATGTATACTCCTTGAGTATGCAACTGATTTCTCTCTTCGGTGGAACTTGCTCCTTCTCGTGGAGCCCGTGGTAGTCCTGCCTCCTTTGTCTTTGGAGTTATCAGGGAATATCAACGGGTCATCTCCGTTTGCCGTTTTCCTGCCATGTCTACCAGTAGGCTTTTTCGGAGCACCTGGTGGCGACTGATCTCCTCCCCCGCCTAACTGGTCCTTCAGATTAAATGGCGTAATTGGATCTTTTTCCATCGTGGTCGTCTTTCAAGTAATTCAGTTCGTTTCCCACAGACGGCGCCAATTGTAGGGGGATGAAAACAATTGGTGCTCAGAATAACACCAATGTGCAACGGCCACACGTGCCTCTTCACCGGTACCCTAGTTCGTCGTTGGAACCCTAATCTGCAAGATAGACAAGGGGTGAGCGCACCTTTGCTTCTCGTAGCAAAGGCCCTCTGATGCCAAAATTAGTATCGCGAACTAATTGAAAGCCCTAATTATCAGTAGGAAAACAATATGAATGCAAATTCTTGCGTACCTTTTACCTTTAGGTTTACTCTGTTTATTTAGACATTCATATGCTTGCCGCCCAAGCATCCCTATCGTTCTAGGATTCCCATCTCGTATAGGAATCCTGGATATCTTGGACTCTCGTTTCCTTATTAGTTTATTACCTCAGTTCTTGTAGGACTCTTTTTGATAATTGGCCGAACATCCCATTCACATTGGGTCTCTTTCCTAGATCCTATATACTTGGGATCTTATCCTCTAGTGGGTAGCACCATTCTAGAACTTTCTAGAACATTTCTGCCGTCTTATCATTTAAAGCTGTCTCCTTAATGATTCCATTCTCAGTTCGGCCTTTTCATTGCCGAACAGTCCATCCGGACCTGCGACATCACATGTCACTGGCCTTTATCGCCATTGTAACGCCCTTAATTTAAGGTACGTTAAAGGGATAATTTATTACAGAAATTAAATAGAGTCACTGTTCAATATTACATCATAACCCTCATAAGAGTATTTTAAACACAAAATTAGGAAACGAATAGGGGACTAGGGTTCCTAGCTACTGCTCCTCTTGTTCTTCCATCCCAGCGAGTTCTTCGGCTCCATACGCCTCCAAAGTGAAGAGTTCGCCCTGTTCATCTATCAGATCTGACATATTATACCGGCGTCGCCACCCATATAATATGCCAGGGTCACCACAAGGTAACACCATGAGCTACGAAGGCTCAATAGTAAATTCCTACGTACTAACCCATAACATATGAACATAAGATCATTATAACATCGATTTCCACATGATATGTGTATAAGCAGCTACAAAAGATAATAACATTTAGCACATCCACAATCACTTTATAACTAACGTTGGTGTTGACTCATCGTTAACTGTATCATTACTTTCTCTTTCCAAAAACTCCTTTTTAACTCACCCAACTTCGGTTCCGCCGTTCCGGGTTCCTGAGTATCCTTACAATGGTTCCGCTGCTCCGGGTTCCCATTGGCACACATTTGCTTTCGCTCCTCTCCACGGATAACCATGCTACTCACCCAACCTTGGTTCCGCCGCGCCGGTCTCCCAAGTATCCTCACAATGGTTCCGCCGCGCCGGGTTCCCATTGGCACACACACATTCGCACATCTCACATAATACCCTTGAAATGGTCATTATGTAGTTTCTAAAATATCTTTTTCCTCGGAGAACACATTTCTCTTGTTAAACCACACCCTAGGTGCCATGTTTCTACTTTCTCGGTTTTCGTGTCCCGTTCTCATGCAAGACTTCGCGGTGTAGGACTTTACATACAAACATGCATTTCATAAGACTATTCCAACAAGATCATCCAACTCTAAGATACATAGCATGCTTGAAACATCTTGAAAACAAATCATGCATTACCAACATTTAATAAAAGATAACCTTATCTACTTTTAAAAGTAATGATCAATGTTGCTACTAAATAACATTCTATTCTTTTATATATGATTTAAAACAATACTAGAGTTAGGAGGGTAAGATTAAACTACCGTTCTTCTAGGCGGTGGTCGGGTACTGAAAGTTGGTTGTCGGTTTTGAGTTTCGGCGGCGTAACGGCTCCAGTTTGCTTCGAAAGGAAGAGAGATGATCTTTTCTCTTCCTAGAAACAACTTTACTAACTAATGTGGGCTACTTTAAAGATTTATGAGTGGTTTTTGGAAGTGGTTTGGTGGTTTTGCTCAAGAACACTCAAGAACTCAAGAAAAACAAGTACTTTAGAACAAAGAACTCTTGGAATTCTAGAGAGAAGGAAGAGCAATGCTTGAAGGTGTGAGTTTGAAGCATGGAATGGGCTTCTATTTATAGGCAAAGTCTCCCTCCCTCTCTCTCTTGGCCGGCCCCCTCTCTCTCCCATTCCTCCATTTTTAAATCCAAGAAAATCATGTTCATATGGAAGATTAAGGTCAAGATCCTAGGTATGCATGGCTAGGGTTAGTACTTAGATTTGATTCTTGGAAGATTTTGTGGTAGAGAAGAGGTTTGTACAAGATTCTAGGGTTAAACAAATTGAACAAAATGTACAAGAGGACAATGGTGGTTAGATCTTTGCTTGGAAGAGTCAAATCCCATGGATTGGAAGTACAATGGAAGATCAAAGGCCAAAGTACCAACCAAATCTCTCCCTCTCTCTCTCTCCCTCACTCGGCCTCTCTCTCCTCTCTCCCTCTCTCGGCTTTTCTCTCTTTCTCTCTCCCCTCTTCCTTTCTCATGTACTAGCATATATGCATATATATATATATATATATGTACTAATGCAAGAATACAATAAAACTAATGGATACTTTTGTACTTAGGATCAAAAGTAGTCTTAAAAGGCTAGGATTTTCTTAATAAACAAAGAATTAGGCACATGTGTACTTAGGTAATTAAATAATCCACTATGTACTTATATAACATATATCTATGTACCATGTACCATAGGTAGTTCAAAATCCTAATATTAAATAATAAAAGAGTACTTAGAGAATCCAAGGGTTATTAAGTCTACTAAGTACTACATAATAAAATATTATGTACTTCCTCACATGGGTTTAAGAAAAGACTAAATTAATCAATCCATGTACTAAGTGAAAGACTAAATCTTTTATCCATTGGGTAATAAATCCCCTAACTTCTATTATCCAATCCCTAACTTCTATTATCCAATGGACAATAGTTGCTAGGGAAATTATATAATAAACTAATCAAGAATGTCCTTTAAAGCATTTAAAAATTCTATTTTTTATAAATACTAGTACTTAACCAAGTATACTTTCAATATAAAGAATTGGGGTTTCTATTATCCAATGGATAATAGTTTCCCTAACTTTTATTTTCCAATGGACAAAGAATAAAACCAAGAATAATTAAAAGAAAATGAATAATAAATTCTTAGTCTAGGGTTAAAAGGATTCCCAAGGTTCAATGATGGGCAAAACGGTCCATCTATGGTTATGGAAAAGTGACTAGGTGGCTTTCTAGTTTAGTTCCTCAAATCGGATGGTTAGAAGCTAACTAGGCTTACTAAGTGGGGCAAAAAGTCAAGAAACGATATTTGAAGGGCTAAAGCGTAATTGTAACAAACTACAGGAATTTAAAGCAATTTCAAGCAATTAAATTTAATAACTCGAATAATAAATAATTTTTCATTTATTGAAATTTAGAGTTATTACAACCTATCCCCCTTAAACAATTTCGTCCTCGAAATTAGGTGCACGCTCGGATTCAAACAAGTAAGGGTAATTCATCTTCATCGTTTCCTCTCTTTCCCAAGTGGTCTCTCCAGCTCCACGGTGTTTCCACAAAACTCGTACCAATTTGATGGTCTTGTTTCGAATCACCTTCTCACTTCGATCCTGAATCTCTACAGGTTCTTCCTCATAGGTCGCATCCTCCTAGATGGAAATATCCTCCCAGTTGAGAACATGAGTGGGCAATGCGAGGTATTTGCGGAGCATTGAAACATGAAACATGTTATGCACTCTTTCCAGCTGCGGCGGCTGGGCTAGACGATAAGCAGCTTTTCCAATCTTCTCCATGATGACGAGAGGTCCGATGTAGCACGGAGACAGCTTTCCCTTCTTCCCAAATCTGATAACTCCCTTCTTTGGTCTGATCTTCAGGAACACATGATCTCCCATGGCAAAGGATAAAGGTCGGCTTCTCTTATCCGCATAACTCTTTTGTTGGCTCTGAGTGGTCTGGATCCTTTGCCTGATGATCTTGACCTTTTCCGTGGTATCTCATACTATGTCAGGCCCGATCAATCCTGTTTCCCCAGCATCAGTCCAATAGACTGGAGATCGACAGGGTCGACCGTATAGAGCTTCGTACGGCGCCATCCCGATGCTTGCTTGATAGCTGTTGTTGTAGGCGAACTCCACCAATGGTAAATGCTGCTCCCAGTTTCCAGAGAAATCCAAGGCGCAGGCTCTCAGCATGTCTTCCAGGGTCTGAATAGTCCTCTCCTTTTGTCCCTGTTTGTGGGTGAAAGGTCGTGCTAAGCCTTACGTCCGTTCCCATTGCTTTCTGCAATCCTTTCCAAAAGTGTGATACAAAACGTGGATCCCTGTCAGATACAATCGGGATAGGTACTCCATGTAGTCGTACAATTTTTCGAATGTACAACAGGCTCAGTTGTTCTACGTTCTCTGTCATCTTAACAGGCAGAAAATGCACAGATTTGGTGAGTCGATCCACAATCATCCAAATGGCAGTGTTGGACTTGGCAGATCTTGGTAATCCAGTCACAAAGCCCATCGAAATATGCTCCCACTTCCAAGTCGGTATTGGTAATGGTTGCAGGTCTCCTCCAGGTTTCTGGTGCTCAGCCTTGACTTGTTGACACACAAGACAGGTGGATACAAACCGGGCTACATCTTTCTTTATTCCTTCCCACCAGTACGTTCTCCGCAAATCATTATACATCTTTGTACCTCCAGGGTGAACTGTGAAATTCGAATGGTGAGCTTCTCGGAGTACGTCTTCTCGAACAGTTCCGATGTTAGGCACGAATACCTTTCCCTTGAATCTCAAGCTGTTATCCTTCTCGATTGTCCATCCTGGCACCGCCTTTCCTTCTCGGATTCGATGCCGGACGAACTCGCAATCTTGCTCGAATGTTTGAGCTAGTAAGATCTCTCGGTGAAGTGCCGGTTCCGCAACTAGGGCGTACAATCGAGCGTTCCCATTCTCCAATGATGGTCGCAAGTTGAACTCGTTGAGAGTATCCACCATTTCCCATTCCTTAATGGCAGTCTTGACTTTCTGTGCCCTTTCCTTTCGACTCAGAGCGTCAGCTACCACGTTGGCCTTGATAGGGTGATACTACAATGTAAACTTGTAGTCCTCCAAGTATTCCATCCATCGACGCTGCCTCAGATTCAATTTCTTCTGAGTGAAAAGATACTTAAGGCTCTTGTGGTGGGTAAAAACTTCGAATTGTTCTCCCCACAAATAGTAACGCCAAGATTTAAGGGCGAATACTACTGCAGCCAATTCTAAGTCGTGGGTGGGGTAGTTCTTCTCGTGCGGTCGAAGTTGTCGTGATCCGTAGGCTACGACCTTTCCATTCTGCATTAGCACACATCCTAATCCGTCTCTTGACGCGTTGCAGTAAACTGTATAATCTACACCACGCTCAGGAATGATGAGTATCGGTACGCTGGTCAGTCTCTTTTTCAACGCTGGGAAAGATTTCTCACAGGCTTCATCCCAATCCAGCTTCACTCCTTTCTGAGTTAGCCCAGTCATTGGTTTGGCTAAGATTGAGAAGTCCGGTATGAATCTTCTGTAATACCCAGCCAATCCCAAGAAACTTCTGATTTCGAACACGGAGGTCGGCTGCTTCCTCTTCAGCACTACTTCGACCTTGCTTTCATCCACTGCAATTCCGTCCTTGGATACTACGTGCCCCAAGAACTTAACCACTTCCAGCCAAAACTCGCATTTGCTGGCCTTGGCATAGAGTTGGTTATCTCGGAGTATTTGTAGTGCCATCCGAAGATGTTCTTCGTGCTCCTCCTTGTTGGCGGAGTATATCAAAATGTCATCAATGAACACCACTACAAACTTATCTAAGTAGGGTTGAAAGATCTTGTTCATGAGACGCATGAATACTGCCGAAGCATTGGTCAGTCCAAACGGCATTACTACAAACTCGTAGTGGTCGTATCTGGTGCGAAATGCCGTCTTGGCGATATCCTCATCCTGAATCCTTAACTGATGATAGCCTGATCGGAGATCGATTTTAGAAAAGCAAGTTGCTCCTCTTAATTGATCAAACAGGTCATCGATCCTAGGCAACGGATATCGGTTTTTGACTGTGACTTGGTTTAACTTCCTATAGTCAATACACAGTCGAAGAGTTTCTTCTTTCTTCTTCACGAACAATGCTGGCGCTCCCCAAGGCAATGTGCTTGGTCTGATAAATCCCTTGTCCAGCAGCTCTTGCAATTGGGTCTTGAGCTCCCCCCTTAAAATGGAAACGAGTCCCTTCTAGGGTATAGGCCGTCACCATCTTCTGATGACAATCTACAACTGCTCGATGAGCCGATAGCCAATCCATTCCAAGGAGTATGTCGAAATCTGTCATGTCGATTACTCTGAGGTCGCAGGTCAGGCGTAGGTTGGCTACTACTATCTCGCACCCTCTACACACTAGACTAACAGCTATACTTCCCCCCATTGGCGATGTTACCCTCGTACTCTTATCAAGGGGTTCCGTTTCTAGTGCAAGAGCAGTTACGCATGCAATAGATATGAAAGAATGCGATGCACCAGAGTCAAACAGGCTTGTACGCAGGTACTATATAACAGTAGCATAGCTTGGATCACAGAGGGATCCGGCTCTTGCTCCTCGGTCTGCAGCGCGAAGATACGCCCTCCAGTGCCTTGCTGTGCTCCCATGGGCTGCTTTCCTTTATTCTGCCCATTCTGCTGCTGAGCTGGGCCTCCAGAGTTTTGCTTCACCAAGCTGTCCTGCCCGGGCACTTGAGCCTTCTGGTTCCCAAAGCTTCCATTCCTCTCCTTCTGGGGCTGAGGGCAGTCACGTTTGTAGTGACCCATAGCCTTAGTAGTTGAAGTGTAACAACCCCGATTTTTTTTAACGAATAAAAATCTCGTTGTCATTTTAAATTGCTTGAATTACCTTAAATTCATGTAGTTTGTCATAATTACATTTTAGCCCTTGAAATTTGTTTCTTGACATTTAAGCCCTACTTGGTAAGCCTAGTTAGTTTCTAACCGACTTGTTGGAGAAACTAAACTAGGAAGTCACCTAGTTACCGCAAATGGACCATTTTGCCCCTTGTTGAACCTTGTGAACCTTTTTGACCCTAGATTAAGAATTGATTATTCTTTTTCTTTTAATTATTTTGGTTTTATTCTTTGTCTACTGGACAATAAATGTTAGGGAAACTATTATCCATTGGATAATAGAAACCCCAATTCTTTACATTAAAGGACCATTTTGCCCCTTGTTGAACCTTGTGAACCTTTTTGACCCTAGATTAAGAATTGATTATTTTTTTTCTTTTAATTATTTTGGTTTTATTCTTTGTCCATTGGACAATAAATGTTAGGGAAACTATTATCCATTGGATAATAGAAACCCCAATTCTTTACATTAAAAGTATACTTGGCTAAGTACTTTTATCTTTTAAAAATGGACTTTTAAAATACATTAAAGGACATTTTTGATTAGTTTACTATATAATTTCC